>JAOWBW010000645.1:0-497372 GCA_026119855.1 Campanula takesimana | reverse complement strand
AAAGGATGGCATTTATGAGGGATTTTGAAAAACGGCGGCTCATCATGACAAAAAGGACGTTCATTAATGAGGGATTTTTGGGATTTGAAAGGCATTAATGGCTGAATGACCTAAATTGTCATGATGTGACATTTAGGTTTTGAAAAACTGCTGCCCCACTTTCCCTTTAAGTGTATGAGCAATTTTGACTAATTTTTGCACAAACACCAAAACATCTATTTTGGTGTAAGTTTGGGTGCAAGAAATATATCCCAGAAAATAAAATTTTCGAAATAGCGTAAACGAGGGAAAAATTAATTGCACAAGTACCCTTGAACAATTAAAGGAATGTCAAAAGACATAGATTCCTATAATAAATGAATAGAATAAACATACCTGTACTTGTGTATTTAATACGTTCAATCATTGAAATCAAATTTTGAGAAATGATTGAGCCGCAATAGTTAATGCGCGCATGAAGGGGCGCATTACTTATCAAGGCGCATTACTTCATCAAGAGCGCGAGGCAAAGATGGTTAAGGGGGCGCATATAATGTTTGAAGCGCATGGATTGATAGCGCGCAGATATTGTGCGCGCAGAAAATGAGAGATGGGCGCGTAGTTAGTAAGGCGCATAGATGGCGCATAGTTTCCTTGAACTTTGAAAAATTGATTTAATCATTTGTACCTAATATACTCATAACTCAACACAACATAAAATCATTAGTATTGACAAAACTATATTGAATTTAGTTGAGTTCAAGCATAACCCATTTCACCTCTCAAAAACATGAACCGTTCGCGTCGAGTGCTTTCGTTAGAATGTCGGCGATTTAATAGTCGGTTCCCACGTGTTCCAAATGAATATTTCCTTTCTCCACGGGTCTTTGAGGAAGTGATATTTGAAATCGTGGGGCTTGGGGGGATGTGCTTGGTCTTTGAGTGCATGACAGATTTTTAGAAACCGCAATTGTTGATGTGTTTCGCAGTAGATGGGACAATTTTCTTCGATGATATCATAGTCCACCAATTGCTGCTTCTCCAAAGTATTTGGCAACAACAACTTCCCGCAGCGATATATTCGGCTTCGGTTGTTGAAACAGATACAGAAGCTTGTTTCTTACTTTGCCCATGACACAAGTCGATATCCGAGGAAATGACAGTGCCACTAGTGCTTTTCCTATCAATTGTGCACGCTGCATAATCCGCATCTAATAACCTACAAGTTTAAAGTTCGAATCTTTGGTGTACCAAAGTCCAAGGTTAACAGTGCTAGAGAGATATCTTATAATACGTTTCACACAATTAAGTGTGCTTTCTCTAGGGTCGGATTGATAACGAGCACAAAAACAAACACTAAACATAATATCAGGCCTACTAGCAGTAAGGTAAAGGAGTGAGCCAATCATACCTCGATAGAGCGTTTGATCAACACGTTTACCTTTTAAATCTTTGTCGAGTTTGTTGCCGTGGCCATTGGAATATCGTATGCTTTAGCGTTCTCAAGTCCAAACTTCTTGATTAAGTCCTTTGTGTATTTGGCTTGATTGATAAGATGCCTTCACTCATTTGCTTGATTTGAAGCCCGAGGAAGAATGTGAGTTCTCCCATCATGCTCATTTCAAACTTGCTCTTCATTAGTTTCTCAAAACGCTTGCACAAAATTCATTAGTAGAACCAAATATAATATCATCAACATAAATTTGAACAAGTAATTTATGACCATTATGTTTGGTAATGAAAAGAGTTGTATCGATTTTACCGCGCGAGTAAAGCCTTTTTCGATGAGAAACTTTGATAGTGTATCATACCATGCTCTTGGTGCTTGTTTGAGTCCATACAAAGCTTTCTGGTTTTGTACACATGATTTGGAAATTGTGAATCTTCAAACCCAAGTGGTTGAGCAACATTGACTTGTTCTTGAAGTTCACCATTTAGAAACGCGCTCTTCACGTCCATTTGATATAACTTGAAGTTCTTGTGAGCAGCGTAAGCTAGAAATAATCTGATAGCTTCAAGTCTTGCTACGGGAGCAAAAGTTTCATCGTTTCATCGTCAATTCCTTCTTCTTGCCTATAGCCTTGTGCAACCAATCTTGCTTTGTTTCTCGTGATGGTTCCATTCTCATCCATCTTGTTCCTGAACACCCATTTCGTACCAATTACTCCATGATCATTTGGTCTTGGAACTAGAGTCCAGACCTTACATCGTTCAAATTGATGAGTTCTTCTTGCATTGCAACAACCCAATAGGATCTTGGAGCGCTTCATCAGCCTTCTTCGGTTCAATTTGAGAGATAAAAGCAGTGTAAGCATCAAAGTTTGTAGCTCTCCTTGTACGAACACCAACTTGTAGATCACCGATGATATTAGCAATTGGGTGACCTCTAACTTCACGAATTTCAGGAGGTAAGTTAGGTTGAGTCGTAGAAACTTGAAGGTCTTCAATTGGTACATCTTCACCAGATTCAAAGTCATGGAAATTTGGGGGTTGAACTGGCTCAGAATTGAAATTTGGGTTTACACCAGATGCAGCAGTAGAAATAGGCGCGTGAGAGGAATCATGAGGCGCATCATTTGAGTGAGGCGCAATAGATGATTCACCAGGCGCATTATACATTGAATTAGGCGCATTTGATGTAGATGGATTTCCTTGTGTTGATAGATTCTGATCTTGAGTGGGCGCACATAAATAGGAGCACCTGTATCATTTAGCTCAATAGAATCATCAGCAACATTTGGAGCCAAATGTGGCTCAAGGAGAGACTGTTCATCAAATGTAACATGTACAGATTCAACTATCACTAATGTAGTCTCTATTAAAAACTCGAAAAGCTTTAGAGTGTTTGGCATACCCAACAAAATACCTTCGTCGGCTTTGGCATCGAATTTCCCTCTATGTTCATTTCCGTTGTAGAGGATATAACATTTGCAACCAAAGATCTTGAAGAATGCAATGTTGGGAGTTCTACCACGCCAAAGTTCATACGGAGTCTTGTTGTGAAGTTTGTTGATGAGGGAACGATTTTGAGTAAAACATGCAGTGTTGATAGCTTCTTCCCAAAAGTACTTAGGCAATTTAGCTTCAGCTATCATCGTCTTTCCCGCTTCAATCAACGTTCTATTCTTTCGTCAACAACGCCATTTTGTTGAGGAACTCCGGCGGTTGAAAATTTGTGATCTATCCCATGATCTTCACAATATCGAGCAACACCGTTGTTTTTGAATTCTGTTCCATTGTCGGATCTAACACTAACGATGTCATCTTCTTTTTGGGTTTGGAGTAGTCGAAATAAGGTAGTGAGAATATCATAACAATCATCTTTTGTAATCATCATCTCCACCCATGTATATCTTGAATAATCATCCACCACAACTAGAGTATACTTGTTTCTTCTAATACTTGCGGTGGAAACTGGTCCAAATAGACAATGTGAAGCAGTTGCAAACATCTTGTAGTTGAAGGATTAGACTTGCTTGAAAATGACTGCTTCGGTGTTTGCCAAGTTGACATGCGGCGCACTTTTTGTCATGATGATCAGCAACCTTGGGAAGTCCTTTGACAAGATTGTTCCTGCTGAGTTTAGATAGATACTTGAAGTTCAAGTGACTTAAGCGCTTGTGCCACAGCCAACTATTTTCGTTCACACTTTTTGCTACAAAACAAAGATTAGTACTAGAGTTCATACTATGGAAATCAATAATATAAATATTTGTTTTACGATATCCCGTGAGTAAGATAGCTCCAGTTTTGCCATTCTTGATAAGACATTGCGTTGAAGTGAAATGGCATTCTAATCCTTTGTCGCATAATTGAGATATGGATAATAAGTTGTGCTTGAGCCCTTCGACGAGTGAGACTCTTTCAATGCACACTTTGTCTTTCTTGAGCTTTCCATATGCTACAACTTGACCTTTGTTATTATCGCCAAATGTTACGGAGGGACCTCTTTCTTCATGGACATCTTCTAATAAGGATTCATCTCCAGTCATGTGTCTTGAACACCCACTATCGAGAATCCATTCATAATTTCTAGCTTTTGAAGATCCAGCCATGAAACAAAGAACCTGAAATATAGACATTTAAGCAGGTCCCCTTTATTCCTTTTGGGTCCTAGGGTTAGCAACTTTTGACAACCCACTCTTGCTTGACCTTAGGATTTTTACGTCCTTTGGCATTGGGAGTGAATCGCAAAAGGCATTCCACGGCCTTGTGTCCTGAACAATCACAAATGGAACAATGATGAAAGCCACCAATCACATGAGTTTTCACAAACTCTTTACTTTTCTTGGGGATGACATTCTTCTTTGGGTCAAATGAACTAGCCTTAACAAAATCTTTCTTTTGAAATTTTGGAGTGCTTTTTCTCGGAGGGCGCATAGGGCTAGGAGGCGCACGGCGATGAGTCGCGTGGCTCTTAGGCGCATAATGAGCACTCGGAGAAGGAGCGCGCCTATTTTCAAGAATGATTTTGCTAGGAGATGGTTCATCTGTAGCTATATCTTTCCCATTAGCTTTCCCAAATTGCTTCGTTGGGTAGACATAATGGAATGTTTGTCTCTTGACTTTTTCCTGTCCTTTACCCATTGAATTAGAATGTTTTTCCTTGGGAATTTCAAAAGTTTGTTGGTTGGTAAATTCACTATCTCTTTCAGTACAGACATCCCATTTAAAGTTGTCACTAGTTGATGAGAATCCCAAGCCACTTTTATCACCACTGACTTTTTGGGACTCAAATATATTCTCTATAGTGACACGAGAATTGGACCACTCGTTTGTAATCTTTTTAAGATCAGTAATTTGAGCAACCAATTCATCGTTTTGAACTTTAAGAAGTGAGTTATGTTCTGTTAGAAAAGTGTTTTTAACAGTAAGAGGAGTCATGCTCTTTATCTGCTCCTTAAGGAGGGTGAGTTCAGATTTAAGTAGAGATTTCTCGGTCTTAAGCTGGGAAATTTCATCACATGATAGTGCTAAAGCTTCCTTCATACTATCAAATCTAGTAATTACCTTTTCAACCTTCTTAAACAATTTTTCTTGTTCAGCAATCACTTCATCATTGATTTTGGAGATTGGAGCAGTTGGTTCAACCTGTGGTCTAATGTATGCTCCTTTTGTCAATTGGTTCCTTGGTCCAAGATCACATCGTGAGAATAGCAATCCACCATCGTTTTGAGCCGGAGTGAGAAATCCTTGTTCAACGAGCTCGCTGATGGTTGGTCCTTTCTTCTTTTCCACTTCTTGAAAACCTGCAGATTTCTTGATAGGTTTATTCAAGGCATTCATATCGGGAACATCCTTGGAGAAGTCATCATTAGAATCATAAGCATTAACTTCATCATCATTTGCCATCAAACAAACGAGTCCATCATCGGAATCTTCATTGCTCTCATCGGAGTCTGTTTCAATCCAAGTGTTGTGCTCATTTGCTGGTGCTTCTTCTTCAGCAACCATTCCCTTGTGACGAGTGAACTTGGGAGTGAATTTGGGAGTATGGCTGCTCTTCTTCTGCATATATTCAAATTTGGGGATCGGGCAGCTTGATGCAAAATGTCCGGGTTTCCTGCAATTAAAACAAACAAGATCTTCTTTCCTTTTTGAATCACTGCTCCTTGAAAACTTTTGAGGAGCTTTGCTGGTAGATCCTTGAAATTTGTTGGTTGAGCCGGGTCTTGAGAATTTTCTGAATTTTTGAAATTTCTTCACAAATAAAGCGAAGTCTTCATCATCCATGTCTAATAGCTCAGAAGTAGAAATTTTGGGATCGGAGCTTTTCTCATCTTGTACAGGCGCAGGAGTAGGCGCAGGTGTAGGCGCAGCTTTTCTGTGCGCCATCATAGCCATAGATTTTGACTTTCCTTCAGTTTCGCTGATTCGTTGGAGTTTGAGTTCGTAAACTTTGAGATTTGCATATAGGTTCCTTAAAGTCCAAACATCTAAAGTTCCAGCGTCTTCAAGAGCGCTAGATTTATGTAGGTATCTTGATCCAAAAGCTTGTAGAAAATTTACATTCAAATCTTTGTTGGTAAACTTCATGCCAAGTGAAATACATAGATTGATAATTTCACAGTAGCGTTCATAAGTTTGCCTCAATTTTTCACCGGAGAGTTGAGAGAAATTGTTGAATCTCTTTTGTACTTCGTATTTCTTGTTCTCCTTGCAGACGGTGTCTCCTTCAATATGCTCTTCAATAGTATCCCATAACTCATTTGCAGTAGCACAATGCATGACTTGTTGTTTCATAGCCGTGCTTAGAGTGCTCAAGAGAATGTTTCTTGCTTTGCCATCATTTGCAACTCTTCTAATTTCTTCCTCGGTCCATTCTTCCCTTGGTTTTAGAACTGTAGGTTGAGCAGCGTTGGTGCGTGGATTTGGATTCGCCTTCATCGGAATATAAGGTCCATAAACGACGGTGTCATGGAGCCTTTCATCGATTGAGTTGAGATGAGTCAATATGCTGAATTTCCACACGTCAAAATGATCTTCATCAAAGACCGGAACGTGAGTGTAATTTGCAGTTGCCATAGGTTTTGAGTTTGCCATTTAGATTCGGTACCCAAGCTGTTAAGCTTGAAAAACGAAAAATGTTTTATAAAGGTGTTCGCTCTGATACTACTTGTTGGTCCCAAAGGGCAACAAGGGTATGAAAAATAGCTAGAGGGGGGGTGAATAGCTGTTTTATAATTCTTTTCGTACCCTTGAAAAACTCAATTGCAAATGCGCACTTTATCAAGTAAGCGTTATGAAATGAGCCTAAGTGAGTGAGTGAAATGCACAGCGGAATTTAGTAATGAAAATAGGCGCAAAGTGTGATAAAGGGGCGCACACACACTCTAAGTATTTTGGCTCAAAGTGGTTGAAATAAGGAACTAACGCAAATGATATATCAACACAACACAATTCAGTTCAATCAATCTACAATGAGTAAATAAGCAAATAGTGAGTGAAAATAATAACTTGAAAGAAATGACAAGATAATAACACAAGCTATTTGGAGAGGTTCGATCAATGAAAGATCTACGTCCTCTACCAAGATGGTTAGTCTTGGATTTCTAATGGAGATCTTATATAATGAGAGAGTGTTACAAATTACAACTTTTGAGCTTCTACACTAACTCAAGATCTAATATTCTATGAATGAACAAATCCAAAACAATAACCGGTGTATCTCTAAAAGATGGATCTAAATGATCAAACTTAAAGAGGTGCGTCTGTGATTTTAGTATCAAGGCTCTTTAGATCTTTATGATTTAGAGCACAATGAAACTAAAGTGTTATAGCTTGAAGATCTGGGCTAAGGATGAAGGTATGAAGATGTTCTTGAGGAAATCTGGAAAAACGAAGGCAATCTTCAAATCTTCAACAAATGCTTTGAGAGAGAAATTCTTGAAATTCTTAGCAAAAACTCAGCAACTTCAAAATGTTGAAGTTACGGGGTATTTATAGTGAACTTCAAAAAACTAGCCGTTGGAAATCCTTGTGGATAAGATGAGCTGTCGCTCGTTGATTGGAGCATGCATATATTACGGCCATTTTGACACTCAACATAAATGTGACCGTTGAGGACACGTGTCAATAGATTAGGCGCATATGTATCTTTTAACCACCGTTGGATCATTGGCGTATTTTGAATTCTCTTCAAGTCTTTGAGTCTTTAATAAATCACTGAGTGTTGAATAAACAATTTGAGGCGCGTTTGAGCCAAGAGGCGCATTGAGCCAAGAGGCGCACAGTAAGTGTGCGCTTAAATCAAGGGGCGCAGAGGCGCGTAACATAGCTAGGAAGAAATCCTTGTGTGCGCGTTTCTGAGAGGCGCATGGCGCGAATGAAGAAAGGCGCATGGCGCATAGCGCAGAGGGCGCATATGCGCGGCTCGAACTCACTGAGTGATTTTTCTTTGAATCTTGATCTTCTTGCCCTATTTCTAAGCCTATTCTATAACAATGGACAACCTAAAAAAATAAAGTATAAATACTTCTTACATGAGGATCTAAAGTCCATGAAATAAAACTTAGGTGATGGATCAATCAAATCTAATAGATCCTATTACATTAAAAATGAGATATATGTGGGCATACCCAACAGGGGTGTCTACAGCGAGCATCAACAACATGTAATTCAGTTTTCAAGCTTCTACAAGTATGTGCCTCTCAAGTGTGTCGGGGCTTCCCGAGAATGGAGTAGCTCTTGCCATGTCCTCTTATGCTTGTTCCCCCAAATGAGGACGAGTCTCTTGCTCGACAAATGATAATGCCCTAGGGGCTATGTGACTCAAGAACGAGAGATTCTTTTGATTCATTTGACAGTTAATGAACCCTAGGGGCTACGCTCAAGAAAGATGTGTGAGACTATCCTCAAAGTATTTCAAAAGGAATGTTGAAAATCCTCCTTGTCATGTGTGCTCATGCCTGTTCCTCCAATCAAGGATAGGCCTTTCTTGCTCCACTTATAATCAATGGTGGCACTCTAGGGGCTACACTCAAGTTTGAAAGTCTCCCTTGGCAATTAAATTCACCTCCCAATAATGGGCCTAGCAAAGTCATATGCAACATTGGAAGCTTCCTCAATTAGTTTGGCACCGAAGGTCTCAAGGGGCTTCACAATCTACAATATTTTGGAGTACGGCGTTACAGTAATCCAAAAAAGGGCAATATTAGGGATTCGCAATTGACAATCTTTTTTGGGGATGATACCCGAGCAATTCAATATGGGGAATGGTCTTATGGCTTCATGGAACCAAGAAAGCTTCAAGGGTCTCTTGGTACTTCACGTCAATGGTCTTTTGGATTGAAATAAGGGCTCTGATGTTATGAATGAAATTGGTAATTCTTGTTAGGACTTATGACGAGATTATGAAGGAAGTCTTTAGAAAAAAGGAAAAATATTCAATATGATAAACTCTATCAAAACAGGGTTATAGCGGGTAATAATCCCAATGTTTTTGTAATTCAGCACCCCCTTCTCCAAGATCAAAAGCATCAAGTTGCGTCAAAGCACTAGTTGCATCCGAAGATCCGTCATTAGTTCAACTCAAGAAGAGTCAAGCAAGCATACCCATTTGGGACCTTACCACACCGAGACCTTATCATCTGCAACCTCGACGACACCACAATCTCCGAAGACCTTGCTACTCATGGCCCTTCCACCACTTGGGTACCAACCACAAAAAGGGCCATTCATCTCCAAGCAAGAGTAAGAGGGTGATCACTATCAAGTGTTTTACCAAACGGTGCATCCAATATAAGGCCAAGCCGATTCCAAGACATTTTTGGGGCTTTACATCGAAAGGTCTTCACCATCTTGAAGCCCGCAAACAACAAGTACATGACATTTGGGGCTTAGCAATCTCTCGAAGCTTAGTATCAATAATCTTCTCTTGGGGCTTTCTCACGTCAACAACAAAAGGCGATTTATTTGAATGGGCCAAGAGCTGATTTATCTTGGGGCTTCACGAGTCACTCAAAGTTTGGCATCAAAGGCGTTTTAAGGGCTTTAAAATAAAAAATCCCTTGGTATCTCGGCATCAAAAGTCTTTTGGAGCTCCACAATCGACAAATATCTTGGGGCTAGACATCCATCTTCGTTGGACACAACAACGACAACATAATTCAAGCGAGGCAATTCGGACTTCGACCGAACATGACTTAATCTTGGGTTGGATTTACAAACACATAATGGTTAAAATGGTTCACCCACGAACTAAAAAAAAAAAAAAAAAACTTTTTCTCACATGTGTACATATTCTTTTCCTTCTAATATTTAAAAAAAAAACCACAAAAAGATTTTTATTTTACTTTTTCTTGTCTCCTTACTTGTGTAAAAAGTACGTGCTTCATTTTGCTTTGCTCCTAGCTTCTTTCCCAGCGTTCTCCATCATCCTTGAACTACGCTGGTCTGATTCTCTTCAAGGGATACGTAGGCAGCCTTTTGGCACGACCAACCCATCATCCAGAATGTCATCTCACCAATATTCCCCATCAAAGCATCCTCCGCAACATCAAAAATCCATCAAGCGAACATGGTAAGTGAAGGTATGAACACCATCCATCAAAGCTCCTTTCAAATCACATCGCACACAAAAGCAATTTCTCCATCCTTGCAAAATCTCTATCTCATGCAAATCTCTGCTTTTCAAATCACATCACACCGCAAGCACAATTTCTCTTCACACACAAAAATATATATCTGCAAAGCACACACATAACAGGTAAATGAGTGAGTCTCTTGGCATCCGATACCACAGCAACAAATACAATCGCAATTAGATACAGGGGGTCCATCTCCAGGTGAAGACATCAAAGGACTACGCCCGAAGAGTCAACCCCATGTGAGGCATACAAGACTATATTACATATAGGGGGTCCGTCTCCAGGTGAAGACATCAAAGGACTACGCCCGAAGAGTCAGCCCCATGTGAGGCATAAAAGACTACATTACATACAGGGGGTCCGTCTCCAGGTGAAGACATCAAAGGACTACGCCCGAAGAGTCAGCCCCATGTGAGGCATAAAAGACTACATTACATACAGGGGGACTGTCTCCAGGTGAAGACATCAAAGGACTACGCCCGAAGAGTCAGCCCCATGTGAGGCATAAAAGACTACGTTACATACAGGGGGTCTGTCTCCAGGTGAAGACATCAAAGGACTACGCCCGAAGAGTCAGCCCTATGTGAGGAATAAAAGACTACACTACATATAGGGTGTTCGTCTCCAGGTGAGACATTAAAGGACTACGCCAGAAGACTCAGCTTCCAGGTGAGGCATAAAAGATTACAAAAGTTCGCTAATCGGACTCTAAACTTTGGCACGATGAGCCGTCTCATATCACCGACATTTTTATCAAGAAATTCATCCATGATGAATCGCGGAGATCACCGTCCCCTCCATCAACAGCCATCCAAGTCACCCACACAGGGGGTGCACGTCTATCCCTTGTTATTCCAATCTCCCATTTTTATCGAGTCTTTATTTTCTCTTGTCGATGTCCTCGGTGGTTGTATTTCTTTTTTCGACGCATTTTGCATTGAAATCCATGTCGCCGAGGGGCTCTGTAGGCACCCCGCTTTGGACCTCTCACCCCAATTGCATACATAGTATTTTTATTTAACTTATTTTCGTTAATTTATGTTACTTCAGTTAAATTCCTATCTGATTCCATTAGTTTTGGACTAAACTGCATAACAGACTTAACTTTTAGGGTCATTCTATCATTTTTACCCGCGGGCGCCTCCAGCACTGCTTGTGGGCCGCGCACGCGTCTCGCCCAAAAAGCCGGACTCGCGCGCTTCCTATTATGGCAGTTACGGATTGCAATCTTTTCCCTCCTTATTCTATTTTCCTATTGGTTGAGAGACCATATTTTCCTCTCTTTTTCACCTATAAAACCTCTTATTTTTGCCTTAGAAATGGACCTTGAACCTCAATTTCAGACCTTGGACTTGAACTTTCTCTACACCTAAACTCTACACAAATTCTCTCAACAACATTTCTCTACAAGCAACACTACACAAAGTGTTGCACAACAATTTATCTACAACAACTCCATCTCCAAGTTAAAATTTGAAGTTCTTCTTTTCTAAAGGTACTTTATTCTTCTTCTCTTATTTTATTTGTTTAGTCAATGTATGCAATCCCCATCAAATGGGACATGACCAAATGATTACTTTATTACATTAAAGTTGGTTAAGGGTTATCTCTCTACATTCTAAACTCTAGTTTAATTTACTATTCTTCATTTAATGTAATCTTTCGCATGAATTAATACATAAAACAATTCACTTTATTTCATTTTGCAATTCTCCTTTTCTTTACTATGTAATTGTTAGCACATTTTTAATATCAATAATTGAAGGACTTTTTAGCGTTAGAACACCTTTAGTAGTAAGACCCGCGTAAGCGGGGCGGAGTGGGTGTTTAAGTACTTCCCACTCCGTCACCTAACCCCCGAACCCTTCTCTCCTGAATCTCTGGTTTTGTACATAAATTAGGCTATTTCTAGGTTTTTCTTATGTTCCCTTAATAACATAGGCGGCGACTCTAACAATTAAAACCAAAAAGACATCCTAGGATCCTTCCACCGCTCTAGCCAAGTTGTGGGCTTTTCCGGGGTATCTACACCAACTTACTCAAACCGCTCCATCAGGTCCTCCGGCCGCACCAAATCAAACCTCACATGGTGTTGCTGTAGAACCGCTGTCATCTGATTCCATTCAAGTAGTTCAACCAGTTCTAACCCTCACCTTTAATGAAGATTTCAATGATTATCAAGAAGAGTCCCCTCTAGAAAATCTTCAAGAAATAGTGGTTCATGAAGACCTCCCTCCAAAAATCAATGAGCATAGAGACCACCGAACTGCAAATGTTATTGGTCCTATCACTTCTGGTGTTCAAACAAGAGGTAGCTTAACTCATAGAGATAGGCACAATTTGTTCTCAACTGCACTATTATCTCAAATGGAACCTAAGAAAGTTGATGAATCTATAAGTGATCCAAGTTGGGTAGCTTCAATGCAAGAAGAGCTTAATTAATTTGAAAGATGCAGAGTTTGGACTCTAGTTCCAAGACCCAAAGATCACACTGTAATTGGAACAAAATGGGTATACAGAAACAAGATGGATGAAAATGGTACTATAACAAGAAACAAAGCTAGGTCGGTTGCTCAAGGTTATAGGGAAAAAGAAGGAATAGACTATGATGAAACATTTGCCTCTGTAGCCAGACTTGAAGCCATTAGATTGTTTTTGGCATATGCCTCCTTCAAGAAATTCAAGCTATATCAAATGGATGTGAAGAGTGCATTTCTAAATGGTGAACTACAAGAGGAAGTCTATGTATCCCAACCGCCAGGATTTGAAGACAACAAATTCCCTAATTATGTCTTCAAGCTCAAGAAGGCCCTATATGGACTCAAGCAAGCTCCAAGAGCATGGTACGACACTCTATCTAAATTTCATATTGAACAAGGCTTCTCTCGAGGAAAAATTGATACAACTCTCATTATTGCTAAACACAAAGGTCATTCATTATTAGTTCAGATTTATGTTGATGATATTATTTTTTGTTCTACAAATGAATCTATGTGTGTTAAGTTTGAGAATCTAAGGAAAGGTAAATTTGAGATGAGTATGATAAGAGAGTTGACATTCTTTCTCGGACTCCAAATCAAGCAATGTCATGATGGAATCTTCATCAATCAAGTCAAATACACTAAAGACTTGATCAAAATAATTGGGCTTGAAACCGCAAATCCAGTTGATACCCCAATGACAAAGGCCTGCAGTTTGGATCGTGATGAAAAAGGTAAGAAAGTTAATCAGACACTTTACCGAGGCATGATTGGCTCTCTTATTTACTTAACTGCAAGTAGGCCAGATATTATGTTCATTGTTTATGCTAGATTTCAAGCTGACCCTAGAGAATCTCATCTTATAGTTGTTAAACATATTATTAGATATTTATGTGGCTCTGTTAACCTTGGACTTTGGTACTCCAAAGAATCTTCATTTGATTTATTAGGTTATTCAAATGCTGACTTTGCAGCTTGTAAGATTGATAGAAAGAGTACAAGTGGTACTTGTCAGTTCCTTGGAACAAGGCTAGTATCATGGTCCAGCAAGAAACAAGCATCGGTTTCAGTCTCAACCGCTGAAGCTGTATACATTGTGGATGGAAGTTGTTACTCTCAAATTCTCTAGATGAAACAACGATTGGAAGACTATGGAGTATTTGAAAAGAATTATCCTATCTTTTGTGATAGCACTGCAGCTATATCCATCTCCAATAATCAAGTTCAGCACTCAAAAACCAAGCACATTGATATAAGATATCATTTCCTCAAAGACCATGTTGAAAAGAAAAACATTTTTCTAGCAAAGGTGGGACCCGATGATCAAATTGCAGATATCCTTACCAAACCGTTGGAAAATAACAGGTTCTTTCATTTAAGAGTAGAAATGGGTATGCTAGAACTAACTTAAAACTTCATGTCTATTTATTTCTTGTTTCTAATAATTTTTGTTAAGTATTTTGGCCATATTTAGAAAATACAAAAATAGCTTGCGGTACAATCAATATTGAAACCACGTCGATAAAGGTTCAAAAGAAGAAATTCCAGTCAAACTGCAGAGTGAAGAAGGATGACATCGGATTGTCCCAAACTGAATCACTTAAGCCAGTACTTCGTTTTGATCAAGTGAAATCGCTGATAGAATTGAAAGGCATCGGTTTCATCCAAACTGAATAAGGAGAACAGGTATGTCGGTTTGCTCACCAAACTGCACAGGTACGTATAATTGCAGTTTAGTCCCTACTTTATGTCAGTTCATTTAAAGACCTTTATGAAATTATCACTGCTTCATATTAAAGGCAAACGACTCTTGACTCGTTGACGAATGACATTCTATCATAACCACCCAGCCGTCATGACCGATCCACTACCCGAGGCAGTCACTTGATTATTAAAGACAAATTTTTATTCAGTTTACCTTTTTACCTTCTTCCTCAATTTAGCAAAAATATTTTCTCTCTCATCTGCTCATGGTACTTTCTCTCTGTTTTTCTCTCTCTAAATCATTCTATAACTTAAACAAATTCGAAATGGCACCTAAGAAATCCACTGTATCTGTTGATGCTACTCCATCTACCTCCAAATCCTCCAAGCCAGACATGGTATGATTTCTTGAACCCATTGTTAGTAAATCAGACCCAAGAGATAGCAGATAATAATAAGCCCAAATCAACAATAAAGAATTTACGTGGTTCACCAACAACCTATTGGCTACGTCCACGGGCAAAGGGAAACAAATATTATTATGGCGGAGATACAATTACAAGAAGATGATCACACTAATCTATGTTTGCATGAACTTTGATCACAAAGTTCCTAGCTATGAAAATCCCTATATCTATAATTATTGATCTATTTCTCTATGTCTTTGATCACACAGAAAAATACTAATTTATGGCTAGTATTTATAATGCTAGAGACCTAAACCAGAAGATAGAAAGAGTCCTAAATTAAATCCCAAAATGACTTAATTTACTTTCCACACAAGCCAAAAATCAACCGAAATCCAGAACAACTCGGAACTGCCCGATTCGGCGGAGTCATGACATTGGTTCGGCCAAACCCATCACAACACTCGGCCGAATCCTCCCCTAAGCTCGGCCGAACTTATGCTGCTTGTGCTTTTCTTCTTTTTCTTCAAAGTCATACTCTAACAATCTCCACCTTGACTTTGAGTCTCCCCTAATAATTCAAATGGATGAGCTACCGATATAGACTCCACCTGGAGCCACATCCCTCGTACCAGAAACATATTTCTCCACCTTTGCCTCAGTCTGTCTTTCATCAAAGACACTAGATTTGTCCTTCGGACAACAATTTTTTTCGCTAGCCATGTATCTTCAAGACACTCAGAATTTGCCTCACCAGACAAACAACTTTGTCCTTTGGACAATCAGATATTCTGCATGCATGTATCCTACAGATACCCAGACGTGCACCTACGGGCACTCAGAATCGCCCTAATGGGTAATTAACAGTCATTCAGATGTGTCCCATCCAGTCGACACTGGATCTTGCCAACCATGACAGTTAAAACTGGTGTGTGTTGATTTTCTAGCCGTGGCTTGCCCAGTTCACTCCCGCCTAGAGTAAACCGCTGCTCCACCAGCTCGTCAACACCCTCACCCATCTTAGAACCTTGGAGGATATAGAAGGAACCTTTTCTTTCACCCTTCAGAATCACATCTGAATCTTTGTAGACATCCAAAACTCTACCTTCACCTTTGAAATTGTATCCCTTCTTGTCCAACCGACTAAGTGATACCAGATTCTTTGCTACTTGTGGAACATGTCCTACCTTGTTCAATGTAAAAAATTTATCACCAGAAGTTCTCACCTTTACGAAGCCCATGCCAACTACCTCGCAGACTGATACATAAGCCATATAAATACGATCTCCATCTTTCCGCTCGTACGTTGTAAACTGCTCCTTGAACGAACACATGTGATAAGACGCACCCGAATCTAGAACCCATGAAACTTCCTTGAATGCTTCTTCTTCAGTTACTAGGGCATACTCACAATCCTCATCCAGATTGTCACTGCTTGCCGCCGCAGTAGTCGACTCAGATTTTCCCTGCTGCTCTCTCTTCTTTTTTGGGCAGTCAGATTTCCAATGCCCTTCACCTTGAAATAACTATAGATATCTCCAGGTCTTGGACCCCATCTAGAACCTCCGTTCCTTCGACCATGCCCCCTGCTGCTTTCTGCAGCCAAACCTGATGACTGAGATTCTGTACTAGTACCACTCGCCTTTCGACGCAGTTCTCTAGTCTTCAGACCAGACTTTACTTGCTCCAGAGTAATTGTCTATTTGTTTAAACATGAATCAACATATGATTCATATGATTACGGTAGAGACACCGACAGAATTAAAGCAGTATCTTCATCATCGATTTTCACCTCTATATTACGCAATTCAAGTAATAAAGCAGAAAATCGATCTAGGTGATCATTGATAGGCGTACCTTCAGACATATGGAAAGTAAATAATTTATTCTTCATATAGAGCTTGTTGGTTAGAGACTTCATCAAATACATCTTCTCTAACGTCAGCCACAAGCCTCCTGCTGTTTCTTGATCCGCTACTTCTGCTAGGATTTCATCATCAAGACATATGATAATCATTGAATGAGCCTTTTCATCCAATACTATCATGTTTGCAGCCTTCTTCGAATCCTCAATTGTGGGAACGGCCTCTGCCTTTCCTTTTGGATCTTTGTGATCCCTTATTGTAGCAGCCACTGGAGCCCACAAACTTTGTCTTTGCAACATGGCTCTCATCTTGATCTGCCATAAACTAAAACTGTTCTTCCCATAGAACTTGTTGATTTTCTGGTCCATCCCAGAATCCATCTCTTTTACCGCAACGGAATGCCATGACCTTTCTCAACTAACCAGACTCTGATACCACTTGTTAGTAAATCAGACCCAAGATATTGGAGATAATAATGAACCCAAATCAACAAAACAGAATTTACGTGGTTCACCAACAACCTATTGGTACGTCCACTGGCAAAGGGAAACAAATATTATTATGGTGGAGAAACAATTACAAGAGGATTATCACACTAATCTATATTTGCATGAACTTTGATCACAAAGTTCCTATCTATGCAAATCCCTAGATCTAGAATTGATGATCTCTCTCTCTCTCTCTCTCTCTCTCTCTCTCTCTCTCTCTCTCTCTCTCTCTATGTCTTTGATCACACAGAAAAATACTAATTTATGGCTAGTATTTATAATGCTAGAGACATAAACCAGAAGATATAAGGATTCCTAAATTAAATCCCAAAAGGACTTAATTTACTTTCCCCACAAGCCAGAAATCCACCAAAATCCGGAACAGCTTGGAACTGCCCGATTCGGCCGAACCCATCACAACACTCAGCCGAATCCTCCCCGTAGCTCAGCCGAACTTATGCTTCTTGTGCTTTTCTTCTTTTTCTTCAAAGTCACACTCTAACACCCATAACTCAGTTTACTTGAATGTTCTTATTCGCCATTGTTGAAGATCAAAAGCTTGTTCATATTCCTTTCTTATTTCTTGCTTTTTCTTCTATATTTTGGTTGGATAATGCTTTTAAATGCTTTTATATACTGATTATGTGCTTGTTCTTGTGATTTGTGTTCAATTTTGAACAAAATCGACATTTTGGGTTTTCGGCGTTCTTTGCATATTTTGTCAGATTCTGGGTTATTTTGTTGTTATTTGCCCTTACTTGTTTAGGACTTTGTTAGAATCTGCTCATTAGGATCATTTTGGTATATTTCTTTCATGTTTTGGTTATATTTTTGAGTTCATGTTCATACTCTGTTCTTCATGTTCTTCGTGCATTCAAAACCATTTTCAAAATCCTCTCATTTTGATCCATGCTTCATGCGATGTATCCATTGTTAGGATCCTCTAGCCGCTATTGTGTGCCTTGCTCAAACCGCACGGTTTAACCATAAGGATCAAACCGCCCCAAGTTATTCAATTTTTCTAACTTAATCATTTTTAGGATACAACGAACTTTGTACCAGGTTCTAGAATACCTGAGGCTGAGTTAAAAAAGGATGCAGTTGGCAAAGAACTTATGAGGTTACTGAAGAAATCCAAGACCAAACCGCTATTCATGCTGGATGAGCTGTGGTTTGTACTTCTCATCTGTTCTGAGTTCTTCGAAAATGGTGTGAAGATAAGCACTCCACTTCTGAATGGCAAAGGAGAGGAGATCAGAAATCTGGAAACAAATAAGATTCAGATTGAGGATGTTATCAAGTCTAAGGTTTGTGGCAAAACCATGATCCTAACCGCCACCAAGATTGGTGCTCTAGCCGGTCTTGAGTATTCTGGTGAAATGGCTCCTAGTGCTGAAATGTTGGCTAATACAACCATCGAGTTAATTGGAATGAGGACATTCACAACTAGGAATTCAGCTAAGAAGGACTTTGGAGAGCTGATGACCCACATCTGTGATCTGGTTGATAGTGGGATAATGTGCAAGAATGGAAACCACAACAATTTCACCTCAGAACAGTATAACTACTGTGTGGCTATCTACAAAGGCAAGCAAATGCACTGGCCTAAATCATAATGAATGAGTTGCTGAACGCTCTAAACCACCACAACTCAAACAAAGCCGCTGGCAAGTCAAAGATCAGAACTCACTGTCGGTTACTGACAAAGTTCCTGAACCAAGAAGAGGTCATTTTTAATTTCTCATCGGTTAACCCTGCATACTGGATGGCCCTAGCCGACAAGACAATTTTTGGAGATGCTAAGTTTGATGCATTCCGAACCAAGTTTGGCTGGCGATTAGCTCAAGCCATTTGGAATGCAAACCCTTTGCCAGTTGCACAAAGAGGCCCATATCTTGAAGCCAAACTGAACAAGTCAGGTAAGCCTTACACTGGCTAGATTGTTGACTTGGCTAAGGCAAGCCAAAGGAGAGAAGAAGCTTAAAAAGCCACCCTTGAAAGATTAGGGTTGGAGGAATTAGCAAAGGATGCTCTGGCTGAGGGGGAGCTGGCAGTTAGGTCCAAACCTGCGGCTCAACCCAAGGAAACCGCAGCTTCAAGAAAAAGAAAAGGAAGTGTTGTAGACACCCCGCCTTGGACCTCTCGCCCCGATTGCATACATAGTATTTTTATTTAACTTATTTTTGTTAATTTCTGTTACTTTGGTTAAGTTCCTAACTGATTCCGTTAGTTTTGGACTAAACTGCATAACAGAATTAACTTTAGAGTCATTTCTGTCATTCTGTCATTTTTACCCGCGGGCGCCTCCGACACTGCCAGTGAGCCACGCGCGCGTCTCGCCCCCAAAGCGGGACTCGCGCGCTTCCCACTTTGGCAGTAACGGATTGCACCATTTTCCCCCCCTTTTCTTATTTACAACATCTCTTCTTGAGGCAAAAAGAACTCTTTTTACCTCCACATTTATCCCCCATAGTTTTGCCATTGTTGTGGGATTTTGATCGCTTGTAATGAGCAACCTCTTTATGAAACCAAGGTGTGATTCGTTGTGTGGTTCCAACATTTAGTAGCAAGACCCGCGTAAGCGGGGCGGAGTGGGTGTTTAAGTACTTCCCACTCCGTCACCTAACCCCCGAACCCCTCTCTTCCCGAATCTCTGGTTTTGTACATAAATTAAGCTATTTCTAGGTTTTTCTTATGTTCCTCTAAAAACATAGGTGGCGATTCTCACAATTAAAATCAATAGACATCCTAGGATCCTTCCACCGCTCTAGCCAAGTAGTGGGCTTTCCCGGGGTATCTACAGTGGCGACTCCGCTGGGATAATTTAGAGGGTTAAACTTGCGTTTCTGCTTTTGGTGTTCTTTTATTCTGTTTTCTGGGCATTCTGGTAAAAAGGGTTGGAAGCGCGTGTCTCTGGCCTTCTTGGCCTAAAGCGAGCGCGTCGAGCTAATGACAAAAGTATAGATTGGAAAAGGTTGCTACATGATGACGATGAAGGTGATGACATAATTGAAAAATCAAAAGTAGTAGCACCTAAGAAAACAATGGGATGGTGAGCTTGTAAGGACCATCAAAAATTAATCCCGTCAAAAAAAAAATGGATGGCGCATGTGTATCGATCATAGGGCCTCAATCAATCCAACAATCATGAAATGGCGAATTGTCAAGGACAACAAGCCATCTCAATATCATGCCATGCCCATTCCAATTAAGAGAAAGGCGTCGAGCTAATGACGTTAAACAAGCATCATTGGGATGGTAACCGATGGATTAATTTATTGCTTTTATTTTATTTTATTTTATTTCTATTTATTTTTTTATATATTATTTTGTCTTTCTAATATTTGTTTTGCAGTAAAAAAAATGATGAAGAAAACAGGGGCACGACCGTGCTTGTAAAACAGCACGATTGTGCATAATGGTGCGCAAGGGCTGAACAGGGGACGAATATTGGCACGACCGTGTGTCAAAAACCAGCACGATCGTGCCGTTTAGTGCGAAGGACATGCTCTATTTTGGATTATTGACACGGCCGTGCAAGTTTAAACGCACGACCGTGTTCGGCAGCGTGACAGACGCAACTTTTCAAGTAAAATGGCGAGTCTTTTCATTTTCTTCCCAAATCTTCATCTTCTTCTTCACTCTCTCTCTCTCTAAAACCCTCAAGCTCTGACAACCCATCACCAAAATCCGGCAACCCTCTCCAAATTTCCGACCAAGCCACCCTTCCCCATCTTCTATACATTCTCCAAACATCCAACTCACCTCAAATCCGCCCAGAATCTGCCCAATTTCAAGAGAACCCGAAACCCTAGAATTTGCCCCAATTTTGAATTCTTAGTTTTTGGGTCAAATTGAGCTTCTTCAAGACTTGGTTTTTGGAAGGATTCAAGACAACAGAAAGTAAAAGAAGAGGAATTTCAAGGACGTCTGGCAAGTCTTCATCAACCGGGTAACAAAAATTCTTTCACTCCTCTCCTTCTAGGCTAATTTTTGAGAAAATTTTCCTTACATTCACCATGTCTAGTAGTAAAGGGAAAGGAAAGGGAATTGCCAAAAACCCATCCAAGAGAATTAGGCAAGAAAACCCCCCTCCCTTAGAAGAACCCGACAACAATTTTGGGGTGCAATGTTCTAACACTCAACAATCCAAAATTTTCAATAACTTACTCCATAGTAGGGTAAAGGCCACCCAATTCCCTGCCGAACAAACCCTCCAAAGATTGGGAGTTTTTTTGATAACATTAAATATTTGCATGAAAACCAAGGGTGTGTCGGTTTCCTATCCCTCAATGCAAAAACATATGAGAGCTTAACCTTGGAGTTTTTATCATCCTTTAAAACTAGAACCGAGCTTGAGCTTTTTGAGGACGGTCAAGAAATTTTTGAGTCTTATTTTGATTTTCGTTTGTTCAATCACGACCACACTTTATCTTTCACCCGAGTAAACGAAATTTTTGGATGGCCGTTACATTTGGGTTTTGACAACAACTTTACTTTTGGGTACAATGATGGGATATTTTGGAACCAGTTAACCGGGTCACCTAATTATAATCCTAGGACAGCCTAAGCCTCCTCCATTATCCACCCCGTTTTCAGGATTATCCACCGTATCTATACTTGTACCATCTTTGGAAGAGAGGAGAAAGGGACAATAAATGGTCGTGAATTATACTTGCTTTGGGTATTTGTTCATAGGGGCAATAATTTTAATTTGGCTTTTTGGTTTGCACGTCATCTAAAAGGTTTTCAAAATGAGGATTGGAGAGGTGAGATCCATTTTGGGGGCTTGATTACGATTCTTGCGAGGGGTATGGGTTTAGGAATTCCCGAGGGTCTAAAAGCCGTTTCCGAGTCCACTAAGCTTAACCTAGAAGCCCTTCAAAATATGAAAATGATTCGGAGTAATGATGTTATAGGGCAATACATTTGGTTGCTTGGGCCGGATGACACACCTTACACCATTTTGCCTAACCCCAACCTACCCTTTGTTCAACCCAACAGCCCCGATTCTTGGATATTCCTAAAAACCATAAGAGAAGAGGACGAGGATGAAGAACAAATCCACCAAAACCCACCCATGCCTCCAGATTTTTACCACATATTTGACCAAATGGCCCTTCAAAATAACCAAATGTTCCAAGCCATAAACCAACTATCCCAAAAATTTAATCAATTCCAAGGTAACATTGAAGGACGAATGAATCATGTCCAAGGGAGAGTTGATCAAATTTACGACTACGGGGTAGCATATTGGGAAAATTTTCCACCACAACCACCACCACAGTAAGTGCTTATTCCCCGTCCCCATTTACTTTCTTGTCCAATTTTTACTTTCTTGAAAACATTAGGGACAATGTTTAGTTTATGTGTGGGGGGAGTATATTTATACTTTATCCGCTTTTATAGATTGCATGCTAGTTTTATTTTATTTTTTTATCTAAAATGTAAGGGAAATGTTCCCAATTTTCAAAAAAAAAAAAAACCAATGCTCCCATTTATGATGAGAATGTTATCAATAATTATCATTTGCCTAAGTAAAATCTTTTCTTTCTAACTTTTACTTCTTGAAAAATTTGATAAAAACAACTTAGAAATATTGGATATTAAATGGAAAATTCTAAAATTAATATAGACTTTTAAATCTTATTGAATAAAAGCATTACTTTATTAATGGATTTATGGTCATTTAAGTTTGGTTACATTATACTTGTGAAAAACTTTAAAACATACTTGTGTATGCATATCAAAAACTTTCATTTCTATTTTTTTCCAAAGATATACATTCTTGCTATGCTCTTCTTGAATCACAAAAGCTTTCACTATAATCCATCTTTCCATTTCCACTTTCAAGGCTAATAAAAGAATATAAACCTTCTTGTAAATTGTCCACTCAAATATCTAAATGAACATATCATTATAGAGTGTGACAATTTAAATCAAGAAACTCAATTGCCACGTTTAATCAATTTAATCTCCAAAGCCTTTTTCCACTACCATCCTCCACCTTTTCATCTTTTGTGATTCAAAGTGCATAGCAACATATGAATATCTTTGCTAAAGAATAAAAATCATAGTTAAAGAAATGTATTTGCAAGCATGAAAAATTTCTTCACAAAGCACTCTAAAGAGTGAATTTATCTTTCAATCCTTACTTGTGATCCACAAATTCATTTGGTTATCTCAAATATGCTTTTACTCAATGAAATTTATTCATGTTTTATTAACATAAACATTTTTCCATTTACTCTCCAATATTATCCTACATTTGTTTTCACAAATTTCTTGGGACGGAAAATTTAGAAAGAAAACATTTTATAAAGGCAATTCTTTATATAACAATATTCCGAGTGAGCATTGATGAACTTTGTTATTTTTTCTTATTATTGTCATTTACACTCCTCTCTTTTATTCAAATGTTTAAACTTGCTCGAGGACAAGCAAGATTCAAGTGTGGGGGAGTTGATAAATGGCTATTTTATAGACATTTAAGGCTCTATAATGTTATATTTTCATCTTAGTTTAGTTAGATTTTAGTTAACTTTAATTCATTTTTATCTATGTTTCGCGGATTTTATGCTTGTTGGTGTTTTGTGGTGTTTTGTGGATGGAACAGGTTATATAGGTACTTTTCAGGGTGAAATATAGCGTATATGGTGAAAACGGAGCAAAGGAATTAAAGATGGAACCAAATGGAGTAAACTGGGAAGAAAAGGAGTAAAAATCAGAAATTTCAGATGGCACGACCGTGCTTCAAAATCAGCACGACCGTGCCATTCAAGTCGACAATCAGCATCAGAAATGGATTTCAGCACGGCCGCGCCAACTTCAAAGCACGACCGTGCCAAGTCTCACAGCACGGCCGTGCCACTTTCAAAGCACGACCGTGCCAGAGTGACTGTTCAGACATGGCTTTTCGTTTGAAGACTTTTTCTTGAAGGGACTTGACTTTTAGCCTCTAGCACTAAATAAAGACATTGTATAGGCCAGAATAAGGCATCTAGAAATTGTTGTAACATTACTCTAGCAAATTATAGTCTCAATTAATTATATTTTTACATCCTTTTGAGGTGTTCTTGAGAGAAATAATACAAGTTATTGAGGTTTATTTTCAGCCATTCTATCTTCATTAATCTGAATAAGTTTCTCTTTCCCTTCTCTCTATTTATATATCTTATTCATGTTTTGATTTCATAAATGGCTAGTGAGTAATCCCCCATATTCTTGGGGTTGGAAACTCAACATTATATGTTCACCATCTTTTAATTCATGCTTTCTTTTCATTCTCTTCATTTTAAACAATTTCTTCATATTGTACTAAAACGCCTACAACCATGATGAGCTCCATGTTTTGTATGAATCTTAGTTAATCGACAGAAGTACCTAGCGGAGAATCTCGATTAACGGAACCATATGAAGCACTGGGTTTCTATTAACCACGAGAGTAGGTTAATGGCCTAGGGGTGTTCCTTGAATGGAAAGTACGTGGATTTTCTTAAACATTAATGGATTCTTACCAACTATGGGCCATCGAGAGATAGGGCATAATTAGTATGAGAATACAAATACTACTTGCTTGATCGTGAGAAGTAGTATAGGCCTAATGTACCATCCTTGTTTTAAAATGAAACTTTATTCTAAAAGAGCATGATTAAATGGTGAACATATGATCGTTTGAGAACCAATCCCGGGAAGTCTTTTATCCTAAGAGTTTTATTTCAAAATTAGAGTTTTTACAATTTATTTTTGGTTAGTGACAAACATTTATACTCCCAATCAATCTTTTTTGTTTTTACTATCTTTCTTAAAGAAAACATTTAATAAAGTAAATCTTGTCCTTGTGGGATCGACCCGCATTTTCCTTTATCTATACTATTTCTGCACCGTGCACTTGCGGTATTTTATAACTAAGCCTTCGTTTAGGCCTAACAATTCACCTGAAAGAACCCCTTCTCCAGTTCTGTTCTCTCTGGTTACATCTTCGGTTCAACCATCGACTTAACATTCGGTTTCACCACCAAAACTGTTGGTTAAAAAGAGAAAGCGTGCTACAGACATTGCGCAATACTTGAAGCGGTTCAAGGTTACCAAACTGTAAGAAAAGTGTGCCAAAGCCGCTGCCAAAGCCGAGCTTCTAGCCGATAAGACAAGCCGCAATCTTCCCTTCTACATTTTTCCACCAGATGATATTCAAGCTATAGCTGATTCAATATTATCAAGTGTGGTTGATGAGCTTTTTGAAATCATTGCTATACAAGTCCTGGCTGAACCTGACCTTCCATCACAGCTATTCCTTCGGTTTAATCACATCTCTACCCTAACTCTCTTTAATGAACCTTTGCCTTCTATTTTTCTATCTCCTGATCAATTTTTGAATTTGTTTCCAAGGCCTCCTTCTCAAACCGCATCTATAATCCCTACACCTTATATTTCCCTATTTGATCCACTAGAGTTTGAATTAGCTCTGAGTGTTTCTATGGGTGAAACCCTTGATGATGCCCATTCTAGGCTAAAGGCCAGAGTCCCAATTGTCTTATCCTCTCCTCCTCAAACCGATGATGCTGTCTCATTGTCTTCTTCTTCTGATGATGATATGCCTGATTATACCCCTTCTGATGAACCTTCACCTCCTATTCCAACCTATCCACTCTTACATCTTCATGCTACCAATGCTGATCTCGTGGATGCGGTTCGGAACATTCAATCTCATCAGATGGCCTCCACTTCTCGGTTTGTATCTGATCTGTAGTCCCTTCATTCTAAGCTTTACTTAGCTGTTGATACCATTAAGGGGGAGAAGAGAACCGAATCTAAAAAGCAGCAGCAGCTTGATGAGAAACTTGATGGGATTCTCTCAAATCAATTCAAGTTGTTTGCGATGGTCAAAGTAAATAATGAGTTGTACAACTTGAAGCAGGAAGTTGTGAATGTGAGGCTAACATCCTTGGAAGAGAATATCTCCAAACTGTCAAGTACTGTTGATACAACTTTGGCTTGTATGATTGCTAAGATGGACAGAATGGAGAAGCTGTTGAAGGAACCAGCTTTAATTCATCTTCAAGCCGCTGAATTTGAGTTCACTTCCACTTTTGCGGCTGAAGATCAAGATGCTGAACCCACCAAGGATCATGAAGTAGATAAAGCTGCTACTGTGAAGGATCCTGCTGCAAATGATCAAGCTACATAGTTTAATTATGTAATTTTTGCTTGTTCATTTCTTTTGTTCCTCTTATAGGTCCTTGTACTTGTAACCTCCAAATCTTATAAGTGAATTATAATGAGAAGATGCATTGTATTGCAGTTTCAAAACTTTGTTTATTCAAATTGCTTGTTTGTGAAACAATGCTTGCATTTTTCAAAACTCATGCACTAAGTTCATCATGAAAAATATTTTATGTACATTTGTTTTAAACATTCAGTTTAAACTTACATATCTTATCTTTAAAATCATATTTATATATGCAACTGAATGATTATTCCTTTTATCTGTTCTTCATTTCCATTATTTTAGATAGTTTAGGAATCTATGATTAAGCATAGTGTGTGCATTAACTTGGGGCATGCAGTTTCAAAAAAAAAATCATTTGAATATGTTATTACCAAGTACAATGTTTTGCTTTATCATAGTGTGGTAATGGCATCAATCAAATAGGGGGAGATTGTTAGGATTCTCTGTTAGTTCACCCTACTTGATTTGATTGATCCACGACATGTGTCGACATATGTAATGAAGTTTATACTTCAATTTTTAGATAAGTCCATTTATAGATTTTTATTTGTCATAGGCTGAGTTTGATTTGGTTTGACCTCAGCGGTTTGATCCTTCGAGCCGCACTAGTTGCAACTATTGAACCGCCAGCATGGAGCCGCATATTTTCATTAAACCGCGTTCTGTGGCTTTGATAAAACCGCACTTCAAGTCTCATATGGAACCGCTCATGCTACCTTGATGGAACCGCAGATCATCTATAACCGCATTCTGTAGTTTCAATGAAACTTCACTTCAAGTTCATTCATGAAAACGCTCCAGCATCTGGTGGAACCGCAGAGCACTTATTGAAGAATTCAAGTGTGTCATTTATTCATTGAGATAAATATTCCCTTTACAACCATAAAGGAATGATTTATGACTTGATAAAATAACTTCGAGTTAACTTGGAGTTTCTGTAAGGAATGTTGGTTTTGTCCTGTAAATTCAAATGTTTACCGTTAGTCCTTTCTCTGCAATAAAGAACAATTTCAGATAGTGGTGCTACAACTACTTAGGACTACAAGACAAAACCAAGGACGAAAATGACAGCTCAACCAATGGGATTTTGACAGCAGCTGTACCATCAAGATTTGGACCAGATCATTGTTAAACGATCACAAGACTGCTCTCACTATAAATAGCCTTCATTTATCAACAATGAAGGTTTCTGAGCATCAAGAGAGAAATTTCCCAAGTATTCAAAGTTTTCTTTGAAGATTTTACCCAGATATTCAAACCTTCAAAGATCTCCTTAGCAAACTCAGAATTCTTCATAAAGCTTCAAGCCAAACAACCTTCATACTCAGCCTTGTACACCGAAAGTTTTCTTATGCGCAACATCACTTAGATATTTAGAGCATTTGATTTCTTTTCCACACACACACCCGATTTGTATGATCATATAGATTATACATTTCGAAAACACCGGTTGTTAGAATAGCTTTGATAGGTTAGAATTTTTATTTAGAGTTTAGATTCTTCATGGTAATCTTGTAAAAGTTCCTCTAAATCAATACAAGTCTAGTAGCTATTAGAAAATCCGAGACTAACCATCTAAGTAGAGGACGTAGTTCATTCAAGAACAAAACTCTTCAAATTTGTGTGTTTGATATTTATTTTCTGTCTTGCTCTTTATTTTTCATGTTTGTGGTTTCTCACATGTTCATCTATGATATGATCAGAAAAATGACAAGTGTTTTCCCTTTGATCTTTAAGTTATAATTATCTTGTGCATCATATTGTTTTTCAACCCAGTCAAACCGCCCAACTCTTTATCTATCCACTTTGGCCAAACCGCAAACCTCCACTGTGCATTTTATTAGTTCGGTTCTATTGCATTGAACCGCAGTTGGCCAAACTGATAAGTACTCAATTGAATTTTATAAGGGTATTTTTGAAAAAGTTAAAACCGCTATTCACCGCCCCTCTAGCGGTTCTATACCCTTGTTTCCCTCTGGGACCAACATAGAGATTTTCTTCTTGCCTTAGATCAATTCTAAGGTTTCGGATCCAATCCAAAAAATTAGCTCCACTTTCTTGAAGTTTTTCCTTTTAAAGGATAGATCACAATTTCATAAAGAGATAAATAATGTATTTCATAAATACTCCCACTAAATTATATAACCTTAAGATACAAAAATGTATAATATAATTTAAATGAGCTAAGATCCAACTTTAATTCAATTTTAACTTCGGTTTGGCGATACTACTCAAAATTAAATTAATTAGGTAGATAACATATATCAATCATATCATATGACTCTTGGATCCTTTTATGAGATTCTTTTAGACATCATATGTCAAAAGCATGTTTTAATATCATCTTGTGCCTTAAGCCTAAAACCCGTTTGATAGCTTAATTAAGTTCCCTGATAAACGCATAGAAACCACTCTTTCACTCATCTTGTTCATACAAGGATAGAATCACCTACGCTTTGGCGTAACCCACATGAAACTATCCGTGTAATCCCAAATTTTTATCATGGGCTGGCACATGACTTAAAATTTTTACAAGAAGGTTCAACACATATAGCATGGCAACATATTTATACGCATATAATATAAAAATGTAAAAGTATCGGTTATTAACTTAATTAATCTCATTAATTAAAGCATAATATTAATGTGATTTATTGCATGAGTTTATTGGGACAAATCTGAAACCTTTTGATTTTCCAAAATCCATAATCAAGAAAGAACAACTCATACAGCCAAACTAAACCAAAAGGCAATCACAATTCTGCATGAAAGTTCATAAATTGAGAGCCCAAAAATACGGTCAAACTAAGCCAAAAGGCAACCCCCAATCCTGTATAAAATTTAGAAATCTCGAGAACAATCTGTACGGCCGAACTAAGCCAAAAAGCAACCACATTTCTGTACAGAATTTAACCGTTTCTAAATTCTTTGTCTCATCAATTTAAAATTATGAATTGAGATTTATTTTTAGGAAACACGGTTTCGAAAATCAGCCATCTGAAAAACAAATTCAACTAAGAATATCCTTGTGTTTCAAAACACATCTTGATTCAAGTTTCAATTTCAACCCAAAATTGCTTTCCCGATTCAATTAGGATTTAGTGTTCATGATGATCAAATCACCATATTCATCAAAACCTAGAATAAACAATTTATTCATGAATTTAGGATTATCAACAAATTGATCTAATTAATATTTAATGATCATAAGGAACTTAATAATCAAATTTATATTGCAATCTTAGATCTCACATAACAATATATTAATCCAATTAGCGGTGAGATTTTATGATCATCATATATCTCATATACATACATAAAATAAACGATATAAACATCATGAATCTAAATTCAAATAGCATCTTAGCACATATAATCAAATTATATCATCAACATGTTATTATTAAAATAATCATGATGAACAGGGCTCCGATACCACTGTTGGGTTTTGCACAATCATGCGCAGCGGAATAAACCCAAAAGCCTAGATCCATTCAAGATGATTAAATTAATATGAGTATGAATTTAGAATACTAACCGTGGTAATGCTTTAAAAATTTCGAATCTTCAATCTTTGTTCTTCGCGTTCTTTGAATCACGATCGCAGGAACACGTCGTCAATTGTAGGATCACGAACAACAAGGAGTTGAGATCAACGCCCTCTATGTATATCCACACGCAAACGAATATTTAGAACGATTCTAGATCTGGATTGCTAGATCCAATAGAAACTCTTTCTATGAAGGCGACTTGAATTTTGGAGTTCTTAATCTTTGATGATAAATCTTAGATTACGAATATGTTACCAAGAACATTGGAGGCTCCCAATATTGATTAAAAATCAATTGTAATAATACAATCTGATTAAGAGGTGTTTTCATACTTATTAGTCCTAAACCCTTTAGGAAAATAGGTCAAAAACCAATAAAAAAATCGGAGTCAAAAGTCTGAAATCCTACAGACTAGGTCCGACCGAGTCAAGACCATGGTACGCCCAGATCTCCGTGGGGTCCGACCGGATCTCTTGGTCTGGAGCTGTTCCGGATTTTCCCCTTAAAATCTTATGTTAAGTCTTTTCCAAAATTCCAATTTTAGCCTTTTTGAATTCGTTCTTTTGTGTGTGATCCCATATGATTGTATTAAGTTAGCAATGGGATCAAAACCATTTGATAACATAAATCATGAGAGGACTCTAGCAAGCCATCATGACTACCCAATTAATATAACATTGTCATAGTTCATTTATCCTTTATAGAACATATCACAATCCTTTTCCACGATGTCATTGAACGTAAGTCATGGTCTATGGTCAACTTACAATGCCAAATACTTTTCACGATTCCAAATATATTTATAATACAAATGACATTGATCGTATCAATTCATTTGAGCACGGCCATGCATTTCATCAATACTATTCATCGAGGGGCCCAAGCTTGACATCTCTCACGAAGAGGGACAAATTGCATCTTGACTTATTACACTTCCCTACATAACTTCGATCATGCCAATCATATCCTTTATAATTACTTGGTTAAGAGTAACCTTTGAATATGTCAAATATGATCTCCATTATGTGGAAGATCATAATATACTCAGGTCAAAGGATTCTAACGATATAACTATCAAGAGGTTTAATTATGACATTTGACCATGACATAAACTTTATAGGTGGGTCAAGTCCAGTATATGTTCACCAACACATACCCATAAGTTTAATTTGTATCACATACACATAATCATCACATGATCATCTAATTAAACTTATACTAGTTCTTCACAAGTACTAGGGACAGAGATTATTATAACAAAACATGTAACAATAAATAATAATCTAAAACATTTCTTTATATAATGAATAAATGATATCAAAATATCGTTGAAACAACTTGCCTAGGGCATATACACCAACTTTTCATACTCACAACAACAGTCCTCTATTATTCTTATTTTCTCAAGAAATCTAACTTTATTCTCACACCGGAGGGCCTTCGCCGGTGAAGCCCGGCCTTAATCACGTTTGTTCTTGTTTTTCAGGCTACGTAAGATATCCATATATCCAGCATATTGATCTACAATTTTGGCACGATCATGTTCCAAAATAAATATTCAAAAAATTGCTTTTAATTAAAAATAATTTAGAGCATTCAGTTTGGGACTGTGGGAAGGAGTTGGAAGTTAGTCACTTCATCATATAACAATATGCATAAATTTCTTTTTTGCGCTTCTTATTAGTAATTCTCATTTTCAAAATAATTTAATACTTTTCTATTCAATATAATTCACTTATCATACTTATAACAACTATCCACTACTATTATTTACTACCCTCATTTTTTTCTGTCTTTCTTACCTCACTTTTCATATTTACACACATTTTATTACTAGAATTTTTAAAAATGCACTCCCTCAGTTACATAACAATATACACAAACTTTTTTTTTTTTTTTTAGTTTCCTTGATAATTTCCATTTTCATATAATGGATATTTTATAATACATTTTTAATCAGTGAGACGTATTTTTCATACTCACAACAACACTACTCTATTATTCCTTACCCTGCTTTCTCATTATTTTAAGCTCAATTTATATTCTTGCAACACATACTCTACTTATTTATTTGACACATGGAGTACATACTCTCTTTTAAACTTACGCACGCCAAATGATATGTTTTTTTTTTGTTTTGATGACCTAGATGTCGGTGCCTGCTCCCCCATAATTCTAGGGTTTATGAACCACCCACTCAGATCCATAGACAAGTAAATCCGAGTCTGATCTCAGTCGCCAAGTTAGTAAGTGGCTTTAAAGGAATTGTCTAACAAGACTTGTATCACTTGTCAACAAGCTGCTCCACCCACCACTTCAACACAAAACCTCTCTTACCACTAGGGATGTCAATTTTACCGAACCTGGTCTGTATCCGAGACAATCCGACCGGGGATGGGTGGGTTTGGTAATAGCTTTTCAAAATCCGGCGGGTTCAGATACGGGTTCGGTAGCTGCTCGATATCCGCCCGTATCTGAACCGAGTAGTTTTATATGATGCTATTTACTATTTTACCCTTACTTTTCAAACTTTATTACTCCCCTTACCTGGTATATCAAGCGATGTTCATTTCTTAGGGTTTCAAAATCAAACCCGCCGTTGCCTAGAGAGAGAGAGGGTGACTGGGCGATTGAACAGGGAGAGTGACGACCTCTCCGGCCACCACCGTCTACGACACCGGTTAACCTCCCCCCCCCCCGGTCCAAGGTATGTGTTCGACCTTCTCTGTATGATCTTTTGCATTGATTAATTTCTTGGGTATATTTGAGGTTTCTTGAATTAATCTGCATTGTTTTTGTGGGTTTAGGTTGAAATTGAGACGGGATTGAAGTTCATAAGTCTCTTGTGATTTGAATTCAGGAAAAAGACTTCTAGTCTTCTACACTAGGTACGTTTCATTCCTGGGTTTTTAATCAAGGGTTTTAGTTTAAGGATTTCTTGGGTATATTTTGAGGTTTCTTGAATTATCAAGCGGAATGATTTCCGATTAGTGGGTTTTCGTTTAAGGATTAGTGTGTTCGAGATCCCTCTTCTCCTTCAATTCCTACATCGACGCTGCCGGACGGATACGGACGGATACGGGTTTGATCATCGTCGGGTCGGTCGGGTTCGGATATGAGTGGCACTTTCTCCGGCCGGGTTCGAATTTGGCTATATCCGGACTGTAGCCGACCTGTTGCCATCCCTACTTACCACCCTCACCTCCTTACCGCTGAACTTAGTGGCGAATCTAAACCCCCCTGAAATTTTCTTTTCAGGGGGGTCAATATAATTAATTCGAAAATTGTAAAAGGAAAATTTGTAAAAATTACAGAAGTCAGGGGGGTCGAAGTACCCTCCTCAAATGGTCTAGATCCGCCGCTCGTGGACGGCACGCCAAAAGATATGCTTATTACTATGAGATGTGGGAGAATGTGATATTGTGACATGTTTTTTCTTTTGTTTGTTAGTTTCGTCTATCGTATTTTTTAATTATTGATTTTAAGTTTTGAATTATACAATTACTTACTCCTCTATCTTAGAATAAATGTCATAGTTAATAAATTAATATTTTTTATTCATTAGTTATGTTTCTTGATTGCCCCAATCTATTCATATATTTATATGGGTTGAGTGACACTTCTTATGTCATTGCAATGCTTGTGTCTATTAGATTGGTAAGTATAGAATAATCACCAAACTTCATAACTTGTTTTTAATAAAACGACATTATTTTGGAACAAACGAAAATAATAGTAAGACATTTATTTCGAAAAAGAAGGAGTAATGAATTGTGATGTTTTCTTTCTGTTTTTCTTTTAAAGAATCATTTACTGGGTAAACATTTATAAAGAAAAAGAAAATTTTGTTTGAAACAAAATTTATAAATAATAAATTTTGGTATGGTAGGAGTATATGTTATCAGTTAGCACTTTTATTTTGAAACAATAACATATTTATAAATATAAGATTTCGCTTAGAAACAATTTTTATTTAAAATAATAAACATTTTCTTTATGAGAATAAACTATAAACATTCGTATAATAGTCATTCCGTCTCATAATGATAGTCTCGTTTGATCATTCAAACATATTAATAAATTATTGTTATTTTCTTACAATTTTAAGTGAGTTCTAATTATTTTTCACACTAAACTCTCCTTTTAAAACAATCATACATTATTAAATAGATAAATCACAAAGTTAAATTTAAAAGTTTAATAATTTTAACACGCCAAGGCGTTTGAAAATGGAACTATCTCTTCATAACAACAAATGAAAAGAAGGTCGATTATATTGGAGGAAGTCTTTAATTATATATTGAGAGAGAGTGGGTATTTTAATTTGGAGGACTGAAGTAGGTATTTGTAAACATTATGGACGGAGTTAACAAAATTAAGGTTTTTGATTTCCAAATCCCAACAATTCGGCTTGGCGCGTAATCCATTTTCAGATATGTAAATGAAATTTAATGTCCGAGCCCGAAAAAAGGTCCCGCTCCCGCCACCCAAAACTGGCCATTTTCCCATTTTCAAGAGACTCTCCAAAGTTTCAAACTCAAAACAAAAAATAAAACTAGGAAAAAAAAATTCGGATTGAAATCAAGAACAACGAAAAGTGAACTTCCAAATCCTCCCTCCAAATTTCCAATATAAATTGAGTCTCTTTCCCCTCCCTTTATACAAACACCAAACACTCATTTCCATCTTCCATCAGTCTCTCTCTCTATCCCTCACCGGACGGAACCCATCTCCGGTGACTGAAATGGAGTTGCTGATGCTCTGTAAGCACGACAACAAAGAAAATGTCCCACCGGAAACAGGCATCTCCGGCAACCAAATCACTACCGACGGTGCCGCAGCTCTTTCATCATCCACCACCACCTGCAAAATCATAAAAAGAAGGACTCGATTTACTCGAGAGCCCCTAAAAGACATTACCAATCTCTTCAATTCACCTAATTTTCTGGTTCAATCAGCTTCCTCTTCTTCAATTATCCATAGCCACTCTTCAGGTTTTGGAACGGCTCGAAAAAGAAAGGCGGATTATGAGCTTGATCAAATGCACAAGGCGGCCACCACAAAATTATTCAAGTCTATGAGGAAAAATCTTAGATAGAATAGAAGCAATTATCCGTCTAGTTACATATTCTTCTTCCAGCAATTATTAGTCTAGTTTCATACTTTGGCCGTTTATATGAATACATTCACTACATGGTGCTCGATCTGCTCGTATGATTGATATTTCAGAATTATATATACAATTCTCTCAGCTACGTTTGTACCCATATATTTATCAAAATTATACAAATATACATTTCAATTGATGCAAAGATGATACTTGCTCAACAATGTGGACACCGGACATTTTGTTAGTGACAAACAAATTATATGAGTACCCCCACAATCCCGATTTAAATATTCTACTTTGACGTTAAACACGGATTAAAAAAAGACAAATTCTCGCATACATCCCCGCACCATTTGCGGCAAGGGTGTTTGGTTCCGCTGCTTCGCGCAGCTGGCTGGGGCGCTGCATCCGACTGTCCAGATCCAACCCTCCCTCTCCCAGATTTTGACACGTGTCCCTTTAAAAAAAAAACCCTCAAATACTTTAAAATGCTATATCTTGAGATTTACAACTCAGAATTTTTTTTTAAAAAATACCGTTGTGTTCGTCTCGACGAGATGAATAAAACTACATAGGTCATGATATGGTTTGATTTTTTTTTAAAAAAAAAATACTTTTTAAGACACAAAAAAAATTGATCTGGTTGTCAGCTCAAATGTAACACTCTGTTTTGATAAAAGTAACACTTTCATCTTCAAAAAGTAACACTTTTTTACTGTTAAATGTAACAACAGTTTTTATAAAAAAAAAATGGGTTTGCATTTCAATTGTTGCTTTCTCAATAAAAAATTGTTACATTTCATATATAATGTTACATTTAAGAATGTAAAATGTTACAATTGAGAAAAAAAAATGTTACATTCATTTTTTATAAAATGTAACATTAGTTTAGTTGTCAATCTTATGCTAATGTTGGGGGAAAAAAATGTTACATTTGAAAAAAAAAGTGTTACATTTGAAAAAATAATGTTACATTCCTTTATAAAAAGTGTTACATTAATTTAGTCGTTAATTTTTATGTTATCTTTAATCTATTGCATCAAAATTGTGGTACATTTTTGAAAAAAAAAAGTGTTACATTTGAAAAACAAAAGTGTTACATTTCGTTATAAGAAGTGTTACTTTTGGTGGGAGGAAAAAAGGTTGTGGGGGCAAAAAAAAAAAAAAAAAAAAAGGGCATGGCTCGGCTCGGAGCCGCCGCACGCGAGACTGCCTCTTAAAAAAAGTAATGTTGTGAGTATAAAAAGTAAAGTATGAAAGAGAAATTAGGTAGTGAGTTTTTGTTGTGACAATGACAAGTGGGGCCTATTATCCATTTAAGGTAATAAAGTAAAGTAAGAATTTTCAATTGGAAAAACTCAAAAGGAAAGTAAAAAACTTAAAACAGAACAGAAGGAGTACAATTTTAAAAAGAGAAAAAAAATTATACGGTTTCACTGTAAAACCTATATTTGTAGAGACCAATTAAAGCATGCCACATAAAACAGTTACTCTTTGTTTCCTCTTATTATAGCTTATGGCTTATGTGGCATGATTTAATTGGTCTCTATAAATATAGGTGTTTACAGATACACCGTATAAATTTTTTTCTCTTTTAAAAAAGTCAACATGTGATTGGTTGATGCTAATTTCATTGTTATATTAATTTTATAACTTTTTAATAGCTCATACTTATTGCTACTAAATGGGAGTGCATAAGATTAAGAAAGTATGTTAGAAATAAGTATTGTGAGTGGGTAGGAGAGAGAAAATAAGTTAGTGGATAATTGTTGTGAGTGGATAGGAGAGAGAAAAGTGAACATTTTGGGTAAGTAGCAATAAGTATGGGACGCCCAAATGGAAATAAGTAGAGCGATATGTTGGGTTTTGATGCACCATGCGCAGCTGAATAATAACATGTAATCAAATACCCATGAGCCCGGATCCGTCCATGTTGATTAAATTAATATTTTTTTCTTCTTCTTTTTCAAAAGAGGATCGATAGTGGTTCCCTACTTACCCCCTTATAATAATGATGTCCTAGGAGGCATGGGAAAGGATCGAACCCGAGACCTCACACATTGTGAAGTTTGGCTCTACCACTGAGCCACTCCTTATGGACTGATTAAATTAAATACAAGATGAAAGAAACTAACCTTTGAAGATCGCATCCATGAACACGGACTTTAAGGTGCTAAAGAAAACACCCTCAATCGGTATTCACACGTCGAACGGACTCAAGAACACCTTCTTGATGCGATTGCTAGATCTAAAAGCTTGATGAAGAAACGCTTTCTTCGTAGGAATTATCTTTCTTCTTCAATTATTGAATTTGATGATCATAGATCTCAAATTAATAATCCTACCTCTCTATATTTTAATGTTTCACAAACAATTGATGTAGGTTTCCAAAACCTAGGTTATCAATGGGGTTAGGGGCTGCAAAACCCGGCACTCCTTTATATATGAGAGGTTTGACCTAATTCCTTTGGGACTCGGGATTCCTTCTCCAAGAAGAAAACTCAGGAATCTGACCAGGCCGTCGTATGGCAGCCGTACAGCTCTCTAGGAGCCGTACTCCTACGGATCCGTATGGTCAACAGTTCCCCGATTCCCAGATTCCAGCCTTTTCAATTCGTTCTAATGTGTGTAACCCAATAGGATTATACTAAGTTTCCAACGAGTCCGAACAAATCAAAACCCATAAGTCATAAACGGACTCTAGTAAGCCATTATGACTACCCAATTAGTATAACTTTGAAAGTCCAAAGTTACCTTATTGAACATATCACAATCCCTTTGTCACGCGATATCATATTAGACATAAGTCATGGTCCAAGTCAACTTATGCTGTCCAATGCTTTCTCGATCTTGAGTAGACTGGTATATGTAGGGACCGCGACCACCACCACCACTCTCCGCATTAGTATGATATTGTCCGCTTTGGGCCCAGCCCGCACGAATTTGTATTTGGGTTAACTCCCAAAAGGCCTCATACTAATGAAGTGGGTGGGTGCTCTTTTATACCTTGCAATTATTTCCTCAATTACCGATGTGGGACTTTGGGTTGCCACCCAACAATCCTCCCCTCAAACCAAGGACCACACCTCTATGGCCCGCAGTGTTTCCTCTGGCCCATATCGGCGAAAGCTGTACCAACCGCCTGCGAAACACCATCGCCCTTGATTGCAAGACTCGATTCGCTATGTCGCACAAGGGGAACCCCACCCTATAAAGCACACACACGGTCCACCCGGTCGGGCCCATCCGAACGATGGCTCTGATACCACTTGTGTCACGACCCGAAAACCCGTCTCTATTTTATTGATAAATAATTATTTATTTGATTTGATTATTTATGTGCGCGTTTTATAGCTCATAATATTAACTTGTCTCTAGCATTATTTGGTTGATATTGGGTTAAGTGGGTAGAAGGGTGATATGGGTTTATTTGTGCTAGGTAGTGAGGAGGGGGCCTAAGTGTAAGTTTTCAAATCATTTTTCCTACTCCCTCCCTACTCTTCCTTCTCCCTCACTCTCTTCCCTACCCTACTCCCTAATCTCTCCCAGCATACTCTTTCTCTCTCTCTCCTCCATTTGTGGAAAGGTAAGAACTCCCTCCCTTCTTCCTCATTTTTAGTCATCTTCCTCCCTCTATTTCTTGGTGCTCATTTTATGAAATGTGTTTAGATCGTCGATAGGATCGTAGGGAGCTAAAAATATTTGAATTCCGTCATCTTTGAGAAATTTCAAGTAAGTTGCTTTTCCCCCATTGTTATGCTAAATTGTTCATATCATGTTCATATAATGCTTTAGTTGTTGTATTTGATGTTTGATTGAGTTTGGGATTTATTTAGAATTTATTTTGTTTTTTTGGTTAAAATTTGTGATTGTTAGGAATGATGGGTTTGAATCTTGGTTTGGGGTTATAAAGGATGTTATTTAGGTCCCCTTTCTAGTTATAAGTTGTTTTGGTTCATATTAATGCTTAGTGGAAAGTTGGTTGTGGTGGATTTTGAGAATGTGTGAAATGGGTAAGAAAAATGAAGAACCCAGCTACTGATTCCCGGCCAAGAACCAGACCAGGCGCCCGCCTACCCAACTTTTTATGCGGCCAGACCTTCTGGTCAATTAAGCGCCCGCCCGACCCCCTCCAGGCGCCCGCCCGCCCCCTGTTCCAGAAATCTCCTTTTTGCTTGGTTTAAGACTAATGGCTTACCTAGTTTAGGTTTTATTCTTCTAATTAACTTAAGTTAACATCGTGGAACACTTTATTAATTGGAATTGATTCTTTTGTGAATAAATATGTTATGGAATTTGATTAAGTATCATTTTGGGAATGTGGTCCATCTTTGATGTGTGGTTTGGATTGGTTTACCTTTGTGGTAATTTATTGGATTGGTTCCCTACTTTGGAATCATTAGTTGTTTATCGTGCTAGTATTTTATTACTTAGCCTTTATTTGAAAGTCCAGCTGGTATTTGTGTGTGTTTCGGGCGATGCGAAACGTTATGATGGCACAGCCAACTCCATTATGATGTTGACCATTATTTTGCCCCATTATTTCCCTCCTCCAGATTGGCCTTGGATGTGAGATGAGCTAGCCCCTTTGTGAGCATTTTAGCTATTGGTTTGGGCTTTGACTGTGTGTCACTGTCCCCTTATTATTATTGGTTCCGGTACCGGGGGTTTTCTCTTCAAGCTTTCATGCTACTATGAAGATGTTGATTGTTGATTATTGAAGCTGCGCAGCGACCTTTATTTGGTTCTTTCAGTTGGGAAACCTTGGCTAATATCCTTTGTTAATTGTTTATTTCCGCTGCTATTTGTTAACTGATAAATGCTACGTGCTAAATGATATTTATTATTGTTTATTGCTTATTGCATTAGCATGTCATGTAGTTGCATTAGTGACTTATTGAGATTTATCTCACCCCCTTTCTTTTATCTTTGTTTTTCCTTAACCCCCCCAGGAGGAAAGGATTAGACTCGCTGATCACTAGGAGGGCGTCGCGAGGGTTGAGCTTTTGGGCAAGTTGTTGTTGGTGGGTTTACATTACATAAATGTGTAACCTTTTGGGGAATAGTTGTACCAAACTTGACGTCATTAGAAATTGTATATTTTATTATTTTGGGTGTAAGCTTATGGAGCTTACACTAGTTTATATTTTGTTGTTCAAGTTGGATTTCAAACTTTGTGTTATCGTCTTTTGGTATAAAAGGAAATTTTTATCTTCATTATTTTAGAGTTTATTGTTTAAGTCGACGTCCAGCTCGCGTACTCCGGGCCCGCGGGGTCGGGGTCGGGACAGTTGGTATCAGAGCTATGGTTTAGCTCTAAGTATAAGTCTAGGTGGACTAGTATGACCTAGGAGGGTAGTTGTGTTCGGAGTGAGTAACGGTTGATGTTTTATGCAGGTAATTATTCATAATGGCTAGAAGAAGAACAGGTGAAGGTTCTAGTGGGGCTCAGAATCAGAATGATCTTCGGGAAGAGAACCGTACTATGTTCCAAGGCATGTTTGAGGCGGCCATGAAGGCAATTCATGACCAAGGACCGAGAGTAGAGCAAGCACCACCACCCCGATATGGTTTGGAGCAATTCTTGAAACTGAAACCGGCAGAGTTCGATGGTGAGCCCGATGTGAAGAAGGCCGAACTATGGGTTGAGTCTATGGAGAAAATCTATGATGTGTTTGGGTACACGGACGAGGATAGGGTCCGGTTTGCGGCTTATAAGCTTGTGGGTGCCGCCGAGCATTGGTGGAAGGGGTTAAAGCGAGTTGGGATGATACCCATACAGTGTATGCATGGGAATTGTTTGTGCGGAAGTTCAAAGAGCATTTTATCCCGGTAGTGGATCAAAACCGAAAGGAGATCGAGCTTCTCAACTTGGAGCAAGGTTTGTTGTCTATAGCTCAGTACTCGGCTAAGTTCACAGAATTAGCCCGGTATTGTGACTATCTTGTGAGGACCGAAGAACCGAAAGCTATGAGATTCATCCGGGGTTTGAAGACTTCTATCCGTACTCAGCTTATAGCCCAGAGGATTTTGACATTCCAGGATGCTGTAGACCGTGCCTATCTTATCGAGCAAGATATTGGGGAACATAAGAGGAAGACCGAGGTAGCTAACCCGAGTAAGCAAGGAGCGTAGAGCAAGTCACAACCAAGGATTGATAACCGAGGTAACTTTGGGGGACAATCTCAGTCCCGAGGGCAACCAATCGCAAGGAACCCGGGTACTACTTCCGGGAACCAAGGGAACCAAAATAGGAGACTTTGTTCCTATGGATTGGTTGAGCAAGTTTCATGCTTCAGTCGATTGTCGTAGGAAGGTTGTTAATTTCTCTATCCCTGATGTGCCTAAGTTTACTTTTGAGGCTATGCCTTTGGGTAGAAATTTTCGTATCATTTCTTATGTGAAAGCGAGAAAATTATTGCACCGTGGTTGTGAGGGGTACTTGGCTAGTGTGCTTGATACTAGGAAAGAATCCCCTAGTTTGGAGAGTGTTCGGGTAGTTAGAGAATTTCCCGATGTTTTCTCTTCTGAATATAATATGCCTCCCGATCGTGAAATAGAGTTTTGTATAGATCTTTTGCCGGGTACAGCTCCGATTTCAAAGGCACCGTATAGGTTGGCTCCCGCAGAGTTGAAGGAACTAAAGGTTCAGTTGCAAGAGTTGCTTGATCGAGGGTTTATCTGCCCTAGTGTTCCCCCGTGAGGAGCACCGGTTTTGTTTGTGCGGAAGAAAGATGGTTCTTTGAGGTTGTGTATTGATTACCGAAAGTTGAATCAGGTTACCGTGAAGAACAAGTATCCTCTACCTCACATTGATGACTTATTTGATCAGCTTCAAGGGTCCGTGGTGTTTTCTAAACTTGATTTGAGGAGTGGGTACCATCAGTTGAAGATTCGATCGGGGAATATTCCGAAGACTGCCTTTCGCACTCGTTATGGTCATTTCGAATTCTTGGTTATGTCGTTTGGGTTGACTAACGCGCCTGCCGTGTTTATGGATTTGATGAACCGGGTTTTCCATCCTTATCTTGATTCATTTGTGGTGGTCTTCATCGACGACATTCTTGTCTACTCTAAATCTCGAGAGGAGCACGAGCAACACTTGAGGACAGTTTTATCCATTCTTGCGAGGGAGCAGTTGTTTGCGAAGTTCAGTAAATACGAATTTTGGCTCGAGAAGGTTTCATTTCTGGGTCATGTTATTTCAAAGGATGGGATTTCGGTGGATCCTTCAAAGATAGAATCCATAGTGGATTGGAAGAGACCCGAGTCAGTGACCGAGATCAGAAGTTTTCTGGGTTTAGCCGGGTATTACCGAAGGTTTATAGAAGGGTTTTCGAGGATTGCTACTCCGATGACTCAGTTGACCCGAAAGGATGTACCGTTTGTGTGGAGTAAAAAATGTCAAAGCAGCTTTGATGAATTAAAGAAGAGATTAACTAAGGCTCCTATTCTTGCGTTACCGAATGGAAATGACGATTTAGTAATTTACAGTGATGCTTCGAAAGAGGGTTTGGGTTGTGTTTTGATGCAGAATTGGAAAGTGATTGCGTATGCTTCGAGGAAGTTGAGCCCGAGTGAACAGAATTATCCTACTCACGACATGGAGTTAGCGGCTATTGTATTTGCTCTTCATAAGTGGAAGCACTATCTTTACGGGGCAAAGTTTGAGATTTTTACGGATCACAAGAGTTTAAAATATCTTTTCTCTCAAAAGGAATTGAATAACCGTCAGCGTAGGTGGATGGAACTTTTAAAGGACTATGATTGTACGATTTCTTATCACCCGGGGAAGGCGAATGTGGTAGCCGATGCGATTAGTAGAAAGTCTTATGTGGCCTCGATGATGGTTCGAGAGTGGAAAATGCTTGAGGATGTTCGAGATTGGTGTCCTCGTGAATCGAGACATGGGGTTATTTTTGCGAATATTAGGGTATCTCCGACCCTAATTCAGAGGATAAAAGAAGCTCAAAAAGAAGATTCCGAGTTAGTGAAAGTAATGGGTAAAATGAAGGAAAAGAACTTCGAGGATTTTTCTATGAGTTCGAATGGGGTGTTGACTTTCCGTGGTCGTTTTTGCGTACCCGATGTTGGTGGAATAAAGAGGCAAGTTTTGGATGAGGGTCACAAATCGAGATATACTATTCATCCGGGTAGTACGAAGATGTATCAAAATTTGAAACAACACTTTTGGTGGAACAACATGAAGAGGGAAATAGCTGAGTATGTTTCAAAATGTTTAACTTGTCAGCAGGTCAAATCCGAGCATCAGAGACCCGCAGGACTACTTCAGCCGTTAGAGATTCTGGAGTGGAAATGGGAGCATGTGACTATGGATTTCGTCACGGGACTACCTCGTACCCGTAGGAAGTATGATAGTGTTTGGGTAATCGTGGATAGACTGACCAAGAGTGCACATTTCTTGCCTATTGACATTAGGTATTCGATGGAAAAGCTTGCGACCCTTTAGATTGATGAGATTGTGAGATTGCATGGGGTTCCGGTTAGCATTGTGTCAGATCGATACCTGAGGTTTACTTCTAGATTTTGGAAGGCGTTTCAGGAAGCGTTGTGTACAGATTTGCGATTCAGCACAGCTTTTCACCCTCAGACCGACGGTCAATCCGAGAGGACCATTCAGATTTTTGAGGATATGTTGCGAGCTTGTTCGATAGACTTCTCCGATTCTTGGGATAGACATTTACCATTAGTGGAATTCTCTTACAACAACAGTTATCAGGCTAGTATCGAGATGGCACCTTATGAGGCCTTATATGGGAGAAAATGTAGATCGCCTATCTGTTGGGATGAGGTCGGTGAAGCGAAGATTGTGGGTATTGATTTGCTTCAGGATTCAGTTGAGAAAGTGAGAATTATCCGGGATCGATTGAAAACAGCCCAGAGTCGACAGAAGAGCTATGCAGATAACCGAAGGCGAGATCTTAGTTTTCAGACCGGTGATTTTGTGTTCTTGAAAGTATCTCCGAAGGTGGGTATTCGAAGGTTCGGGAAGAAAGGCAAATTGGCTCCGAGGTTTATAGGTCCGTTTGAGATTCTGGGAAAGGTGGGACTTCTTGCGTATCGACTTGCGTTACCACCATCCTTAGACCGGTTGCATAATGTTTTTCACGTTTCTATGCTTCGGAAGTATGTTCATGATCCTTCTCACGTTTTACCGAGGATACCGGAAGATATTGAGCCCGATATGACCTACGAGGAACGACCGGTTCGGATTTTAGATACCAAAGTCCAAGAGTTGAGGAACAAAAGCATTCCGTTGGTTAGGGTTCTTTGGAGGAATCACAATGTTGAGGAATCGACTTGGGAGCTTCGAGATGAGATAGAGCGGAAATATCCGTGGCTTTACTAATTCGGGTAAGTCTCGTTAAAATTCGAGTCGAATTTTCTTTAAGGGGGAGTGAATGTCACGACCCGAAAACTTTTTATGCGGCCAGACCTTCTGGTCAATTAAGCGCCCGCCCGACCCCCTCCAGGCGCCCGCCCGCCCCCTGTTCCAGAAATCTCCTTTTTGCTTGGTTTAAACTAATGGCTTACCTAGTTTAGGTTTTATTCTTCTAATTAACCTAAGTTAACATCGTGGAACACTTTATTAATTGGAATTGATTCTTTTGTGAATAAATATGTTATGGAATTTGATTAAGTATCATTTTGGGAATGTGGTCCATCTTTGATGTGTGGTTTGGATTGGTTTACCTTTGTGGTAATTTATTGGATTGGTTCCCTACTTTGAAATCATTAGTTGTTTATCGTGCTAGTATTTTATTACTTAGCCTTTACTTGAAAGTCCAGCTGGTATTTGTGTGTGTTTCGGGCGATGCGAAACGTTATGATGGCACAGCCAAGTCCATTATGATGTTGACCATTGTTTTGCCCCATTATTTCCCTCCTCCAGATTGGCATTGGATGTGAGATGAGCTAGCCCCTTTGTGAGCATTTTAGCTATTGGTTTGGGCTTTGACTGTGTGTCACTGTCCCCTTATTATTATTGGTTCTGGTACCGGGGGTTTTCTCTTCAAGCTTTCATGCTACTATGAAGATGTTGATTGTTGATTATTGAAGCTGCGCAGCGACCTTTATTTGGTTCTTTCAGTTGGGAAACCTTGGCTAATATCCTTTGTTAATTGTTTATTTCCGCTGCTATCTGTTAACTGATAAATGCTACGTGCTAAATGATATTTATTATTGTTTATTTCTTATTGCATTAGCATGTCATGTAGTTGCATTAGTGACTTATTGAGATTTATCTCACCCCCTTTCTTTTATCTTTGTTTTTCCTTAACCCCCCCAAGAGGAAAGGATTAGACTCGCTGATCACGAGGAGGACGTCGCGAGGGTTGAGCTTTTGGGCAAGTTGTTGTTGGTGGGTTTACATTACATAAATGTGTAACCTTTTGGGGAATAGTTGTACCAAACTTGACGTCATTAGAAATTGTATATTTTATTATTTTGGGTGTAAGCTTATGGAGCTTACACTAGTTTATATTTTGTTGTTCAAGTTGGATTTCAAAACTTTGTGTTATCGTCTTTTGGTATAAAAGGAAATTTTTATCTTCATTATTTTAGAGTTTATTGTTTAAGTCGACGTCCAGCTCGCGTACTCCGGGCCCGCGGGGTCGGGGTCGCGACAACTTGTAGGGACCGCGACCACCACCACTCTCCGCATTAGTATGATATTGTCCGCTTTGGGCCCAGCCCGCACGGATTTGTTTTTGGGTTAACTCCAAAAAGGCCTCATACTAATGAAGTGGGTGGGTGCTCTTATATACCTTGCAATTATTTCCTCAATTGCCGATGTGGGACTTTGGGTTGCCACCCAACAGTATGAGCAAATGACATTGATCACATCAATTCATTTGGGCATGGCCATGCACTATCATCAATCTCACTCATCGAGTGGCCTAAGCAGATATCACTCCGAAGAAGGACAAATTCCATCTTGACTTATCATTCTTCCTACAAGAATCCGATCATGCCAATCGTAGCTTTTATAACTACATGGTTAAGGGTAGCGTTTGAGTACGTCAAACATAACGTTCATCATGTGTAAGACCATGATAATCTCAGGTCTAAGGATTCAAATGGTATGATTATGAGATTTAATTATGACATTTGACCATGACATAAATCGCATAACGGGTCAGTTCAGTACCTTGTTCTCCAATAAGTACCCCTAAGTTTAATTTGCATCCAATGCACATAATCATCATATGATCATCCATTAAACTTATACTAGCTATTCATAAGTGCTAGGGACAATGATTATTATAATAAACATGCAAAAGATATAATAATTGGTTTGTTATCTCTATAACAATGAAAACATGATGCAACGTAAAGACCTTTCTAAAGGGCCTAGGACATAATATCCAACAATCTCCCACTTGCACTAGGCCCAATCAATGTGTATTCAATACCCATTGATCTAGTTATAATCTCCATCATTATTGCAAGCGAGCTTATGTAAGATGATTATCCTAGTTATAATCATATGGTATTTTTCATATTTTGACATCTCCCATCTTTGACGATTTCTCGAATAAGATAGAAACGTCCGAGTATATGTTTAGATAAGATATCAGTCCCATAGCTTGTGCAAGAACGATTATTGTCACAATTAAGGTTCATTAAATTAGTGACACTAGAAACAATTTCTAGTTTACTAATTAGTCTCTTTATCAAAACCTTTTTCTAGTTGTATCCCATGCCACTAGATACTCAACCTTTTGTAGAATAGCAATGGTGTATTTAGAACTTTTCTAACACTATTATTAAATGTAAACATGTATTCATACTGCGATATTTATCTTTGTTGGTTTGTAAGAGTGCATCTATGTAACCATTACAAGATCATCTTTCATTCCATCAAAGATCGAGAATGCGTTCTTTAGTTCTTTTCAAGTACATGAGGATGTTTCTTATCTAGTGACTTTCACTAGGATTTGATTGTTATCATCTCATCATACTCCAAGTATATGAGACATCCCGTTTTAGAACATTAACATGGCTTACATAATAGATCCAATTGCCAAAGCATATGGAATTCTAATCATGTACTCTTGCTCATTAGTCTTCCAATAAGACTAATGATGTACTCTTGCTCATTAGTCTTCCAATAAGACTAAATGTTGTCAAGAGTAATACCATTAGACATTTGCAAGTAACCTCTCTAAGAGTCTTGCATATTGAACTTTTTACTATCTTGTCTGTATTAGTACTTTGACTTCAACCAATCAACCTTTTAGATTTATCTCCATAAACCAGTCCAATGATATAGGCGGCTTTGTTCAAGTCTTTCATTGAGAAACTCTTTCAAAATGAATTATATGTCAACCACATATATAAGACTAGGAATGATTTTATGCTCCCATTAAATTTATTGTAATTGCTGGGTATGCTTATCACTTAACCCTCCTACTTATGTTAGAATTGATTGATACCATCACCTAAGTTTATTTTAAGGACTTTAGGACCCTATGTAAGAAGTTTTATAACTTCAATTTTTAGCTAAGTCCACTTTATAGACTAGGCTTAGTGATTAGGGTTTTTACTTTGATTTTGAGGTCTCATGTGCAAATGTCTAAGTGTGATGCGCATGATTTCCATCCGCAGCACCCCTTATGCGCAACTCAATGCGCATGGCTTCCATGCGCGCGCAGATTTGCCTTAGTCAATTCTCTCATTTCCTGACCTCATATTCTAGAAGCTTGGAAAGCGTCAAGTCAAGCTACCCTTTCTGGATGAGTAAACTGCTTTTCCGTCCCTCGTACTATGACCCCAACATCAATTTGATACTCGTACTATTGAAACACTAAATGTATGATGCGTACTATCGTTTTATATACAAAATTAACCAACATTTATCCAGTCGTTAGTTTTTTCTAACACACGTTATTTTTTCTAACGAGCATTAATTTATTCTAACGGATGTTAATAATTTAACACAATTTTAATTTACCTAAATGACAAAACTACCCCTAAGACCCAAACAAAACCTACCCTCCCCTCCCTCCCCCGACACACAACACACACACACTTTCTCTCTTTACCTTCCCCACTTTCGGCAACCCCTCCGCACCTCCGGCTACACCACCACTCCCCACCTCCGGCGACACAACCCCTCCCCACTTCCAATAAATACAGCAACCACCTCCATAGTCCCCCTCCCCTCTCTCTCTCTATCTCTCTCTCAACCTTTATTGGAGAGATTTGGATAGTGACTAACCCAACTCCTCCATATATAAACATACACACAAACAACACTACGATTCAAAACTTCAAATTAAACCTTCTCCAATATATATATATATATATATATATATATATATTTCAATCCAACTTCAAGGAAAAACAAAACCAAAAAATGCTTTCCAATTCTCCAAAATCAGCCATCCTTTTTGAGAGAATTAACAATAGAACCCCCAATTCCACAACCACATCCACCACTACATCTTCCACTTGCTCAAAACAATCTCACCAGCTTCGCCGCACGCCACCGCTACCCTCAGCCGAGATCCCCATCCTGGAATCCGTCGCCCGTTACCACACTCACCCCGTTGGCCCCTCCCAGTGCTATTCCGCTGTGATCCAACAAATTGATTCTCCCGTCTCCACCGTATGGTCCGTCGTCCGCCGCTTCGATAACCCACAAGCGTACAAGCATTTGTAAAGAGCTGTCAAGTCGTCGTCGGTAACGGCGGCGTGGGTACACTCCGAGAAATCCACGTAATCTCCGGCCTCCCCGCCGCTAGATCTGAATTTGTTTCTCTGTGTGTTGTGCCTTTGTTGGTGTGCGTTTTTGGGTGATTGTTTTGTTTCCGAAATTTCTTTTGCTGTGCATTTCTGGGTGATGTTGTGTGTTAGGTTCAATGTTGTTTGTTTGGGGATTTTGATGAATTGCAGTCCAGGAATCATTTTGTATGAACATTTGTTGAATTTGTTTTGTTGTGGTAGCTGGATGTGGTGACTCGGTGGAAGGATGGTGGTTTGTGGCGGTGGTGATGGGGGCGGTGTTGGGCTGCGAAGGGTGGGGTGGATGTTGGGTTTGGGAAGATGATGGAGATAACAAAAGTTAATTGTGTTAACATAAATTATTAACATCCGTTAAAATAAATCAATGCTCGTTAGGAAAAATAACGTGTGTTAGAAAAAATTGACGACTGAATAAAATGTTGGTTAATTTTGTATATAAAACAATAGTACGCATCATACATTTAGTATTTCAATAGTACGAGTCTCAAATTGATGTTGAGACCAAAGTACGAGGGGAAGAAAAGCAGTTTACTCCTTTCTGGATTGAGCCAAAGTGCTGATGTGTACATACGACAAAACAAGCACACTCAGCATACACATGGATAGAGACGCACCTCAATTTGAAATTCAAAATGAAGACAGACGTCATCCTTCTAGAAGAAGTTTGAATTTTGTCTTTTTTTTTTTGCTCTGTCTCCAACGGCTATAAAGGACACCTGCGTACCAATCACATTGTGCCAGCTCATCGTCCTTGCTCAGAGCTCCAGCGGCTAGTTTTTGAAGCTCCACTATAAATAGTCTGATCTTCCTCATTTTCCAAGCTGCTTGTGTTTTTGCTTTCAGAGAAAACTTTGAAGATTTGAAGATTGCTTGCTTATTTCTAGAATTCCGAAGAACATCCTTCATACCTTCATACTTTACCAAGCCCAGATCCTAAAGCCTTGTAACACCAGAATATCTTGTGCTCTTCATCTCATAGATTTATAGAGCCTAGATTTCTGACACACACACACACCTCTTGAAGTTCCGATCTCATCGATCATACTTCTAGAGATACACCGGTTTTTGTCTAGGATTTGTTCTTTCATAGATAATAGATCTTTGAGTTAGTTTTGTTCTCAATCGTTGTAACTTGTAACACTCACTCATATTATAAGATCTCCATTAGAAATCCAAGACTAACCATCTTGGTATAGGACGTAGATCTTTTCCCGATTGAACCTCTCTAAATAGCTTGTTTCTATATTTTTCTTTTCATTCTACATTTAAGATTTTTTGATATATTGCTTTGTTTGATCTTTGTAGATTGTCTTGCACTGTTTGTTTGTGTTTGTGTGATTTCTGCCTTAGTTCCATTTTGCACCACTCTTTAAGCCAAACTTAGCGCGTGCGTTTTTACACTCCTACGCATTAACCTGCACATCAGTGATTGCTTTAAGTTTCCGCTATGCATTTCACACTCTTGTTGTGCGCTATACTTAGCCAAAATTTGAGTTGTGCGCATTTGCCATTAATTTCAAAAGGGTTTGAAAAGAATTTTAAAAACGCTATTCACCCCTCCCTTTAGCATTTTTCATACCCTTGTTGCCCCTTTGGGACCAACAAGTGGTATCAGAGAAAACACTTATATAAAACATTTTTGTTTTTCAAGCTTAACAGCTTGGGTGCCGATTCGATATGGCAAACTCAAAACCTTCGGCAACTGCTAACTACACACATGTTCCAGTCTTTGATGAAGATCATTTCGACGTGTGGAAATTCAGCATTCTAACCCATCTCAGCTCAATTGATGAAAGGCTTTATGACACCGTAGTTTATAGACCTTACATCCCAATGAAGGCGAATCCAAATCCACGCACCAACGCTGCTCAACCTTCCATTCTGAAATCAAAGGAAGAATGGACTGAAGAAGAAATGAGAAGAGTTGCAAATGATGGGAAAGCAAGAAACATTCTCCTAAGCACTCTAAGCACGGATATGAAACAACAAGTCATGCATTGTGCTACTGCCAATGAATTATGGGAAGCTATTGAAGAGCATATAGAAGGAGACACTGTTTGCAAAGAGAACAAGAGATACGAAGTTCAAAAGAGATTCAATAATTTCTCTCAACTCCCCGTTGAATCTTTTAGACAAACATATGAACGCTATTGTGAAATTATAAATCTATGTATTTTACTTGGAAAGAAGTTCTCCAATAAAGAATTGAATGTAAATTTCCTCGCTGCTTTTGGATTAAGATATCTCCATAAATCTAGCACCCTTGAAGACGCTGGAACTTTGGATGTATGGAATTTAAGAATCCTTTATGCAAATCTCAAGTTTTATGAACTCAAACTTCAGTGTATAAGTGAAACTGAAGGAAAATAAAAATCCATTGCTATGGTGGCGCATAGAGAGGAAGCGCCAGCGCCCGTTGAGAAAAGCGCAGATCCCAAAATCTCTACTTCTGAGCTACTGGACATGGACGATGAAGACTTCGCTTTTTTTTATGAAGAGATTCTAGAAGTTCAGAAAATTCTCAAAACCCGGCTCAACCAGCAAAGCACAAGGATCTACAAGCAGAGCTCCAACAAAGTTTATAAGGAGCAGTGATTCAAAAAGGAAAGAAGATCTTGTTTGTTTTAATTCCAGGAAACCAGGACACTTTGCATCAAATTGCCCAATTCCCAAGTTCGAGTATATGCAGAAAAAGAGCAACCACACTCACAAATTCAATCGTCATAAAGGAATGGTTGCTGAGGAAGAATCTCCATCAAATGAACGTAACACTTGGATTGAAACAGACTTAGAAGAGAGCGATGAAGATTCTGATGATGGACTTGTGTGCTTGGTGGCAAAGGATGATGAAATTTATGATTATGACTCCGATGAGGACTACTCAAAAGATGTTCCTGATATGAAGACCTTGAATAAACCTGTTAAGAAATCTGCAGGTTTTCAAGAGGTAAAAAAAAAGAAAGGACCAACCATCAGCGGGCTCATTGAACAAGGATGTCTTACTCCAGCTCAAAGCGATGGTTGATTGTTATTTTCCAGATGTGATTTGAGCGTAAGAAGCAAACTCAGAAAGAGTGATTACATCAGACCTCAAGTTGTATCAATTCCAAAAATCAATCATGATGAGGACATTGAAAAGCAAGAAAAATTGTTCAAAGAGGCTGAAAAGGTAATAAGTCGATTTAGTGATATGAAGGAAGCTTTAGCACTATCATGTGATGAAATTTCCCAGCTTAAGACCAAAAATCTCTATTAAAATCTAAACTCACCCTCCTTAAGGAGTAGATAAAGAGCGTGACTCCTCTTACTGTTAAAACACCTATCTAACGGAACATAACTCTATACTTAAAGTTCAAAACGATGAATTGGTTGCTCAAATTACTGATCTTAAAAAGATTACAAATGAGTGGTCCAATTCTTGTGTCAATATGGATGGTATCTTTGAGTCCCAAAAATCCAGTGGTGATAAAATTGGCCTGGGATTCACATCAACTAGTGACAACTTTAAGTGTGAGCTCTGTGCTGAAAGAGACAGTGAATTTACACCTCAGCAAACTCGTGAAATTCCCAAGGAAAAACATTCTAATTCAATGGGTAAAAGACAGGAACCAGTCAAGCGACAAACATTCCATTATGTCTACCCAACGAAACAATTTGGTAAAGCTAAAGAGAAGGAAAGAGCTACAGATGAATCTTCCTCTAGCAAAATTATTCTTGAAACAAGGCGCGCTCCTTCTACAAGCGAACATTATGCGCCTAGGAGCCATGCGCATCATCGCCATGCGCCTCCTAGCCCTATGCGCGCTCCTAGAAAAAGCGCACCAAGATTTCAAAAGAAAATTTTTGTTAAGGCAAATTCATCTGACCCAATTAAGAATGCTATCCCAAAGAAAAGTAAGGAGTTTGTGAAAACTCACGTGATTGGTGGCTTTCATCATTGTTCCATTTGTGATTGATCAGGACATACAGCCGTGGAATGCCTTTTGCGATTCACTCCTAATGCCAAAGGACGTAAAAATCCTAAGGTCAAGCAAGAGTGGGTTGTCAAGAGTTGCTAACTCTAGGACCCAAAAAGGAATAAAGAGGACCTGCTTAAATGTCTAAATTTCAAGTTTTTTGCTTCATAGCTGGATCTTCTAAAGCTAAAACGTATGAATGGATTCTCGATAGTGGGTGCTCACGACACATGACTAGAGATGAATCCTTACTTGAAGATGTTCAAGAAGAAAGAGGTCCCTCAGTAACATTTGGTGATAATAACAAAAGTCAAGTTGTAGCATATGGAAAGCTCAAGAAAGACAAAGTATGCATTGAAAGAGTCTCTCTTGTGGAAGGACTCAAGCACAACTTATTATCCATATCTCAATTCTGCGACAAAGGATTAGAATGCCACTCTACTTCAAAGAAGTGCCTTATCAAGGATGGAAAATCTGGAGCTACATTACTCACCGGTTATCGTAAGACAAATATTTATATTATTGATTTCCAAAATATGAACTCCAGTACTAATCTTTGTTTTGTAGCTAAAAGTGTGAGCGAAAATAGTTGGCTATGGCAAAAGCGCTTGAGTCACTTAAACTTCAAGTATCTATCAAAACTCAGCAGGAACAACCTTGTCAAAGGACGTCCCAAGGTTGCTGATTATCATGACAACAAATGCGCTGCGTGTCAACTTGGCAAACAATTAAAGCAGTCTTTCTCCAGCAAGACAAATCCCTCAACTACTAAATGCTTGCAACTGCTGCACATTGATCTTTTTGGACCAGTCTCCACTGCAAGTATTAGAGGCAACAAATATACTCTAGTTGTGGTGTACGATTATTCAAGATATGTGTGGGTGGAAATGATGATTTCTAAAGACAATTGTTATGACATTCTCACCACTCTATTCAGACTGCTCCAAACCCAAAAAGAAGATGACATCATTAGTGTTTGATCCGATAATGGAACAGAATTTAAGAACAACGGTGTTGCTCGATACTGCGACGATCATGGGATAGATCATAACTTCTCAACAGCTGGAGTTCCGCAGCAAAATGGTGTTGTGGAAAGGAAAAATAGGACGTTGATTGAAGCGGGAAAGACGATGATAGCTGAAGCAAAACTACCAAAGTATTTTTGGGAAAAAGCCGTCAATACCGCATGCTTTACTCAAAATCGTTCCCTCATCAACAAACTTCACAACAAGACCCCTTATGAACTTTGGCATGGTAGAACTCCCAACATTGCATTCTTCAAAATCTTTGGTTGCAAATTCTATATCCTCTACAATGGGAACGAACATAGAGGTAAATTCGATGCCAAAGCCGACGAAGGTATTTTTGTTGGGTATGCTAAACATTCTAAAGATTTTCGTTTTTTCAATAGATCTACTTTAGTGATAGTTGAATCTCTACATGTTACAATTGATGAACATTCTCTCCTTGAGCCACATTTGACTCCAAATGATGCTGATGATTCTGTTGAGTCTATTAAGACAGGTGCGCCCACTCAAGTTGCGCCTACACAAGATCAGAATGCATCAACTCAAGGAAATCCATCTACATCAATTGCGCAAAGCTTTGTCAATAGCGCACCAAGTAAAGATTCAGTTGCACCGTTTAATGCACCTGATGCTTTCACTCACGCGCCAAATTCCAATAATACGCCTAGTGTGTTTCCCAATTTCAATTCTGAACCAGTTCAACCCCCTAATTTTGATGATTTTGAAGCTGGTGAAGATGTACCAATTGAAGACCTTCAAGTCACCACAACTCAACCTTACCTCTTGAAATTCGTGAAGTTAGAGATCACCTAATCACAAATATCATTGGTGATCTACATGTTGCGGTTCATATAAGCAGAGCTACAAATTTTGACGCTTACACTGCATTTATCTCTTAAATTGAACCTAAGAAGGCAGATGAAGCGCTCCAAGATCCAAATTGGGTTGTTGTAATGCAAGAAGAACTCAATCAATTTGAACGATGTAAGGTTTGGACTCTGGTTCCAAGACCTAATGATCAAGGAGTGATTGGTATGAAGTGGGTGTTCAAAAACAAGATGGACGAGAATGGAACCATCACAAGAAAAAAAAAAGCAAGGTTGGTTGCACATATTTATTAGTAATTAAATGATTTTTATTTAAATTATTATTTATTTAAATATTTATGTGTGCATTTTATGTGTTATAATATTTATGCCTAGAATTTTATTTGGGTCATTTGGGGCTAGTGTAGAAGTATTGGGTCTTAATTGTTAGTAGGGAGTGTAGTGTTTGTGTGTAGGGTGAGAGAGGGGGCCTAAGTGTAACATATTGAATTATTTCCCTATTCCCCTCACCTCCCTCACCTTCTCCCTCACTCTCTCCATTCTTCTCCCAGCAACTTCTCTCTCTCTCTCCTCCCTTGGGTAAGTTTTTCTTCTCTTTACTTCTCTCTTCATTTAAACCTTCTTCCTCTCATAATCTCTCATTTCTTAAAACGTGAAATGTGTTTAGATCGTCGATAGGATCGTAGGAAGCCAAAAAGAATTGAAATCCATCGACTTTGAGAAAATCCAAGTAAGTTACTTTTCCCCCATTTTGATGCTAAAATGTTCATATCATGTTTAGATAATGCTTTATGTGTTATAATTGAAGTTTGGTTGGGTTTTGAATTTATTTAGAATTTTATTTGAGTTTTGGGTAAAAATGGTGAAACTTGAATGTTGGTTTTGATTCATGGTTTTGGTTTGTAAACGGTGTATTTGGATTCCCATTTTAGTTATAAATGATGTTTGGGTACCTTAGAAATCTTGTAGGGAGTGTTGATTTTGAGTGTTTATGGATTTGGTATGAAATGGTAAGGAAATTTGGGAAACCCAGCTGCTGAATTCTTCCCAGTCCGTAGACCAGGCGCCCGCCCGACCCCCTCCAGGCGCCCGCCCGACCACCTCCAGGCGCCCGCCTACATGTCATTTTCTGATGACCAGACCTTCTGGTCATTCAGGCGCCCGCCTGCCCTATTCCAGGCGCCCGCCCACCCCCTGTTCCAGGAATTTGACCTTTTTGCTTGGTTTAAGACTAATGGCTTAACTAGTTAGGTTTATTCCTTCTAATCAACTTAAGATAACACCGTGGAACACTTTATTGATTAGATTTGATTCTTTTGTGAATAAGTTTGTTAAGGAATTTGATTTAGTATTGTTTGGGAATGTTTGGGCATCTTATGATGTGCTCGTGATTGTTCCAATCGAATTGATTTTCGAGTAAGACTTGGTCTAGGTTTTAGGCGATGTCCTATAGTACCTAGAGGGTTGTTATTGAACACCAAAGTGTAGGGTTTAGTCCGGTCGTGATCATGTTCTAATAAGTGTAACCTTTTGGATTCGTTTGGGGTGTTTAGAGTTGGTTCGTTATGGACGGAGGCAAAGCGTGAATTGGCGATTGGGTACTTACGGTTTGATTAACCTTAAGGTGTATTCATTCTGATTTCCTACTTTGGAATTTCAAGTGTAAGATATGGTTGAGTTCATGGTCCTAGTATATCTTTATGAGTGAATGTTTAGGGTCATTTTGGTAATAGTCTTTGTGCTATTTGTGAGCGACCGTTTGGGTTGTGCTCTTCATGAGTAACTTGTGGGTATCACATTTAGGATGTATTTGGTACGTGCCTTATCTTGGAATCATTATGTTTTAATGGTCAATGTTGTTGGACTCTTTTATGAGAAACTCCTTGTGCTATTGTGGTTGAACTCTTCTTGAGTAATCGTTTGCGTCTTTTATGGTGATTAATTGGTATGATTCCCTACTTTGGAATCAATGGTTGTTTATTGTGCTAGTATTTTATTACTTAGCCTTAACTTGAAAGTCCAGCTGGTATTTTGTGTGTGTTTGGGCGATGCGAAACATTATGATGGCACAGCCAAGTCCATTATGATGTTGACCATTGTTTTGCCCCATTATTACCCTCCTCCAGATTGGCCTTGGATGTGAGAAGAGCTAGCTCCTTTGTGTGCATTTTAGCTTTACTTGGAGCATGACTTTGTGGCATGTCTCCCGTCCTTTGTGACACTTCATCTGGTTATTGGTTCCGGTACCGGGTTTCTCTTCAGCTCTTATGCTACTATGAAGATGGTTTGTTTGATTGATGAGTTGATTGGTCGCTTCTGACCGGGGATTTCTCTTCGGCTTTCATGCTATTATGAAGATGACGAATTGTGGATTATTGAAGCTGCGCAGCGACCTTTATTTGGTTCTTCAGTTGGGTGAAACCTTGGCTATGTATCCACTTATGAGTTTTTATTTCAGCTTTATGTGTTGCATGATGAGCTGGTCGTTATTTCCAACCGGTATGGGACGGTTGGCGATAGGGAGCCTCTCATTTGTTGTTATATGTTTATTTATATGATTGATTATTGGATGTTACCGTTCGTCAGCATGTCACTTATTATTCCGCTGCTATCTGTCTTATGTTAATTGCTATTGGTCATTGCATATTAGCATGTCATGTAGTTGCATTAGTAACTTACTGAGATTTTATCTCACCCCATTTATTTCCATCTTTGTTTTTCCTTAACCCCCCCCCAGGAGGAAAAGGATTAGGATTCGCGGATCGAGGAGGACGTCGAGAGGTTTGAGATTTTGGGGCAGGTTGTTATGGATCGGTTTACATTATTTAAATGTATAACCTTTTGGGGATAGTTTTACCATTATTGACGTCATTAAGAATTGTATATTTTATTCTTTTGGGTATAAGCTGTGGAGCTTATATTGGATGTACTTTGTTGATTTAAACTTGGATTTGTAAAACCTTGTGTTATCATCTTTTGGTTCAAAATGGAATTTTTAACTTCTATATTTTAGAGTTTTGGTTTTAAGTCGACGTCCAGATCGCGGCCTCGGGCCCGCGGGGTCCGGGTTCGCGACAACTACTCTTTTCATTACCAAACATAATGGTCATAAATTACTTGTTCAAATTTATGTTGATGATATTATTTTTGGATCTACTAATGAATTGTTGTTCAAGCGCTTTGAGAAACTAATGAAAAGAAAGTTTGAGATGAGCATGATGGGAGAAATCACATTCTTCCTCAGGCTTCAAATCAAGCAAATGGATGAAGGCATATTTATCAACCAAGCAAAGTATACAAGGGATCTAATCAAGAAGTTTGGACTAGATAATGCTAAACCATATGATGCTCCAATGGCCACCGGCAACAAACTAAACAAAGAATTAAAAGGTAAAAAGCTTGATCAAACTATTTACCGAGGTATGATTGGCTCACTCCTTTATCTTACTTCTAGTAGGCCTGATATAATGTTTAGTGTTTGTGTTTGCGCTCGTTATCAATCTGACCCTAGAGAAGCGCACTTGATTGCTGTAAAACGTATTATATGATATCTCTCAGGCACTGTTAACCTTGGACTTTGGTACACCAAAGATTTTAATTTTAAACTTGTAGGTTATTCAGATGAGGATTATGCAGCATGCACAATTGACAGGAAAAACACAAGTAGCACTTGTCATTTCCTTGGATATCGACTTGTGTCATGGGCAAGTAAGAAACAAGCTGCAGTATCTGTCTCAACTACAGAAGAAGAATATATCGCTGCTGGAAGTTGTTGCTGTCAGATTCTGTGGATGAAGCAGCAATTGGTGGACTACGATATAATAGAAGAAAATTGTCCCATCTACTGTGATAATACATCAACAATTGCGGTTTCTGAAAATCCTGTTATGTACTTAAAGACTAAGCATATAGACATCAAGTATCACTTCCTCAAAGACCACGTAGAGAAAGGAAACATTCATTTGGAACACGTGGGAACCGACTACCAAATCGCCGATATCCTTACAAAAGCACTAGATGCTAAAAGGTTCATTTTTTTAGAGGTGAAATGGGTATGCTTGAACTTAGTTAAATCTTGTCCATATGATTTGTTAATACTAATGATTTTGTGTTTACTTGATAAATTTTCTAAGTATGAAATGCCTAATGCGCCTGTGCATTTCAAGCGCACATGATGTTGCGCATAAGGCAATACATTTTTGAGTTTTCTAAGAAACTATGCGCATTATAGAGCTGCGCATAAGCATCATACGCATGCCACGTGGACATCAGGTAAGTTTTCTTTTCGTTAATTGCACTTAGGACCTTGACTTGCTGAGTCAGCATTTAATTCACAAGGGTACTTGTGCAATTAATTTTTCCCGCGTTCTTATTTTTTAATTTTATTAGGAAATTACTATTTTACCCCTACACACGTCCCAGTCCATTTAATGCAAAGGCATTGAATTGACGCGCCATTAATGCTCGTTGTGTGCTACTTGTGAGGGAAGTGGAAAAGATTCGTTTTGGCCATTAATGCCTGACACCGCGCGCCTAGGACTCCTCACACACGTTCTTCATTGGGCCACGTCATCTGCGCGTGCTCTCACTCGCCTGACTTACCAAACTTGTCAGCGCACCGTGACGTCATCACTCTTTTTGATGATTAACCGCCGTCTCACTCTCTCCACTCTGCTCTTATCTTTCTTTCGCTCTCGTTTTCTCTCTCTCTCTCTCTCTCTCTCTCTCTGATATTTCTTTCTCTGTACTCCTTCCCTTTTTAATCCATTTTCGTGTAATAATTCTCTATATACTCATGGCTCCTAAAAAAACAACATCCAAGAAACCAGAAGACCCTCAAATGGTAAGAATCTCAAACCCCCTTTCAGTTTCGCCATTGTTGTTCGAGGTTTGGGTTTTCTTCCCTTTTGCGATTTCTCAATGCTCCGTTGCTTATTTTTCAAATTATTTGATGCTGTGTGCTCGTTTTACTCATAGCTATTCATACATGTAATTTGTTTTATGATCAATGATCGATTGATATGTGTTTCTGAGTTTTTCGAGTTTTAAACTTTTCGTATTCTCTTTTCGTTTTTCTTAGATCCTGGGTATATGTTCTTGTTGTTGTTGTTATGGTTTACTTGTTTGTGTATGATTTTTCATTATGAACATTTTGATATGCTTTTTATGCATTTTGGAACACTTTGACATTTTCATGTTCTTGGTGTTCTTCATGTATTCGATGCATGTTCTTCATGTTCTTGATGAATAGTCATATGATGTGCCTTGCCATGATTATTGTTATTGTTTATGCTTTTCGCGCCAATTTTAGGCGTGTGGTTTAAATTTCTATTCTTGGACATTTTTACGCTTTATATTTCTAATATTTTTTTAAGTATGGAGTCTAGTTCATGCGCTGCGCTTGTTGCTCATGCGCATGCGCTTCTCTCCATGTGCATGTCCAGATCTAATTCATAACTTTTGTTTTGCACAGAATTTAAATTACTTTATTCCCAGTTGGAAACTCGATGTGGATGATTTAAATATAGATGCGCTTGGACGCTATATGATGGAGCTAATGGATACCTCTGGCATCCTGCCTCTCTTTACCAAGGGAAAATCTTTCATCCTTCCGTCATTGATGAATTCTTCAGCAATGCGGAAGAGATTGAGCGCATATATAATGACATTCCTGTCCAGTGCTTGAAAAGCTCAATCCGCGGGGCTCCAGTCACTATCAACTATGCGCACATACGCCAGACTATGGGGTTACCTATGTGCAACAAGAAAAATATCTCTCAAGATACACAAGACAGGGTTGCGTAGAAGTTTATTAAGATTCCTACTCTGGTTGGTCAATACAACAACCATGATAGGAAATAATTTGGAGAGTTGATGTACCATCTCTGCACACTCATCGGTGACACCATTAACTGCAAGAACGGCAACAAGTCTACTTTTATAAGTAAGCAGTGGATGTGCTGCGCTGCCATTTACAAGAAGAAAAAGTTGAGTTGGGCTGAAATTATATTTGATGAGTTAGTGCGCTGGGTACGCGTTTATAAGAAGAAGGCTGAAGACACCAAGAAGCCACCCAAGTACAAAACGCACTGCAGAATCCTTATTGCGGTCTTCATGCGCTTTCCTTCAGTGCGCAAGTTAGTTGAAGAAGACCCATCTTTGAAAGTTGATGTAACTTCTATGCGCACCTATACCCACGTATTCCTTCACAACTTTTGCCGTGAAGTCAATAATTTTGATTACTGTATGTGCTGGGCTACGGATCCCGTTGAGGTATTTGAAGATATTCACCCAGATGATCAAGGATCCCCTCCTGTTTCTGATAATGAGGTGGAATTTGTATTCTCATCTGACTTTGACTCTGAGGATGAGTCTGTCTATGAGCCAGTTTTGAGTAAGGTTGTGGATAAGACGAAGGGCAAGGGTGTCGCTGCTGATGAGCCACGCAAGAAAAAGAAGGCCTCTAAACCTACTTCTGCGCCTGGGATATCTATTAAGGAACCTACTGCGCCTGCTCCAAAACATAAGGCTGTAGATGACCCAGAGCCTCCGAAGAAATCGAAGAAGTCTAAGGCACTTGTGCCCGAAGAAAAGAAGAAAGAGAATAAGAAAAAGAGGAAACATGTTGAGGAGTCAAGGACTCTACTAGATGAATCTCATGAAGAAATCCAAGTTGATAATGATGTTGCTGCACCCCCTCCTCCTGCGCCTAAGTCAACGCGCCCCTCTACCTCTACTCCTGCGCAAGAGGAAGACATTTTTTAAGGCGTTTCTAATGACCCTCTGATCAGCCCTTCCAAGTCTACTGCTGCTGGTCCTTCAACTGCTGCTCCAACTCAAGGGGAGACTCACAAGGAGATGCGCAAGGACACATCAAGTGAGGATGAAATCCCTCTATCTGCCAAAAAGACCAATTATAAGCGCAGAGTAAAGAGATTTGGAACTAAAAAGCGCGCCACAAAGCGATCTATGCAAGAATTATCTGACATTGAGTTTGATCCTCTAAGGCATTCTCCTCCGCGCACTGATAAGGCTGCACGTGACATTGTGAGGGAAGCAAGGTTAGCTGCAGTTGCACAAAGGAATGTTGCGCAGCAAGCCCCACCTATCTACATTGATGGTGAAGGTTTTGCTTTTTATGCGCCTGATCCTACAGTTTATGAAGATGCGCCAATAGTTGAAGATGCAGAAGATTCAACTTCAGAAGACTATGCTATCCATCGTTCTCCTATTCATGCACACCATTCTCATGTTCCTACACAAGCTTCTACTACTCCAACTCCTACTCCTGCTGCTGCTACTGCTACTCCTACGCACCCGACTGGTGCTTCTCAGACTATTCCTCAAGTACCTCCTCCAGCTCCTATCTCTTCATATCCCTCTGGTTCTTCAACGGACATGCGCCAGATTATAACCATGCTCCAAACAATTCAAGCAAATCAATTTGCCACGTAAACCTAACACTTTCAAGTGGTCACTTCGCAAGCTAAGATTCAAGAACAACTGGATGCACAGTCTACAAGGCTAGATGTGCAAGCCAGGTTACTTCAGGCAATTGATTGTGCCATTAAGGGGGAGAATTCTACAATAAAGGCAACCAGTTCTGAAGCTGCGCCTACAACCAGTTCTGGAGCTGCGCCTATGCCTCCCAATTTTGATGCGTTGTGTCAAGACCTAGAGCACGAATTTGGTGTTATTACCACTGTGCTCTCCAAGATTCCCTCAATGCATGGTCTAAATAAAGCTTTGTGCACTTTGGCAAACACTTTGAATGATGTTATTCAAGTGGAAACCGCTAAGGTTTTAAATGCATTTGAGAACTTCGCGCCAGGTGATTCCAGCTCCTCCCTTGATGCGCTTAAAAGCCATGTGACCAAGTGCTTAGTCCAGTTTGGTGATATTATAACGGGACAATGAACCAGGCTATGCTGGATATGCAAGCCACTCTAAACATGGTTCAAGTGGAGCTGACAAAGAGCCTTATGGATGCGGAGAAGGAAATTTAGGACTTAATTGCTTCTTCTCAGCAATCTCTAGCAAACCAACTTAGTGCACTTGAGAATGGATTTAATAGAGTCTCTGAAGATCTTCAAAGAGACAACGATTTGATACGCACTAGAATGAAGACGTATGTTAATCAGGCTGTGGAATACAACGCTAAGTTTTAGCAACTGAAGATTGAGTTGATGAACAAATTCACGAGCCTGCAGAACGAGCTAAGGGAAGCACTATCAAGAATCAACATAGATTAGTTTTGTAATTTCCTTTGGCTGCGCATATGTAAGTTTTTGATGCGCATATTTTTGCTTTTGATTTTTCTTCCATGTAAAACTTGTACGTTGTAACTCTTATATTTCAAGTTTTATGCATCATTGCATTTCTTAAAACATTTTTCAATTCAAACCATTCGCTTGTGGAACAATGAATGCATTATTTAAACTTAAGTTCATGCGCATATCTATAACTGCTCATATTTCATTGCATGATGTTTAAACATTCAGTTTAAACACATACTCAAACTTAAAATCATAATACTTTGTATGCGCTGAATGATATTTCTGTCTTTCCCATATTGTAAGTTCATTTCATTTGGATAGACTAGAAACCTATAACACTGGCTAGTGTATGCATTGATTTGGGACATGATTTACCATTTACATTCTTATGGACATGTTTTTATCAAGTACTATGTATTGCCTTTATTATAGTAGGTAATGGCATCAATCATTTAGGGGGAGATTGTTGGTTATGCTTATCACTTAACCCTCCTACTTATGTTAGAATTGATTGATACCATCACCTAAGTTTATTTTAAGGACTATAGAACCCTATGTAAGAAGTTTTATAACTTCAATTTTTAGAAAATTAGCTAAGTCCTCTTTATAGACTAGGCTTAGTGATTAGGGTTTTTATTTTGATTTTGAGGTCTCATGTGCCAATGTCTAAGTGTGATGCGCACGACTTCCATGCGCAGCACCCCTTATGTGCAACTCAATGCGCATGGCTTCCATGCGTGCGCATATTTGCCTTAGTCAATTCTCTCATTTTCTGACCTCATATTCTAGAAGCTTGGAAAGCGTCAAGTCAAGCTACGCTTTCTGGATTGAGCCAAAGTGCTGATGTGTACATATGACAAAACAAGCACACTCAGTATACATGTGGATAGAGACGCGCCTCAATTTGAAATTCAAAATAAAGACAGTTGTTATCCTTCTAGAAGAAGTTTGAATTTTGTTTTTTTTTGCTCTGTCTCCAACGGCTATAAAGGACATCTGCGCACCAATCACATTGTGCCAGCTCATCGTCCTTGCTCAGAGCTCTAACGGCTAGTTTTTGAAGCTCCACTATAAATAGTCTGCTCTTCCTCATTTTTCAAGCTGCTTGTGTTTTTGCTTTCAGAGAAAAAAATTGAAGATTTGAAGATTGCTTGCTCATTTCCAGAATTCCCAAGAACAGCCTTCATACCTTCATACTTTACCAAGCCCAGATCCTAAAGCCTTGTAACACCAGAATATCTTGTGCTCTTCATCTCATAGATTTATAGAGCCCAGATTTCTGACACACACACACCTCTTGAAGTTCCGATCTCATCGACCATACTTCTAGAGATACACCGGTTTTTGTCTAGGATTTGTTCTTTCATAGATAATAGATCTTTGAGTTAGTTTTGTTCTCAATCGTTGTAACTTGTAACACTCACTCATATTATAAGATTTCCATTAGAAATCCAAGACTAGCCATCTTGGTAGAGGACGTAGATATTTTCCCGATCGAACCTCTCCAAATAGCTTGTTTCTATATTCTGCTTTTCATTCTACATTTAAGCTTTTCTGATATATTGCTTTGTTTGATCTTTGTAGATTGTCTTGCACTGTTTGTTTGTGTTTGTGTGCTTTCTTCCTTAGTTCCATTTTGCGCCACTCTTTAAGCCAAACTTAGCACGTGCGTTTTTACACTCCTGCGCATTAACCTGCACATCAGTGATTGCTTTAAGTTTCCGCTGTGCATTTTACACTCTTGTTGCGCGCTATACTTAGCCAAAATTTGAGTTGTGCGCATTTGCCATTAATTTGCAAAAGGGTTTGAAAAGAATTTTAAAAACGCTATTGTAAGTACCCCAATCTAAAATTAACCAACTTTAGAGGAACTCTTAGCACCATTCAAGGATAAAATTGGAAAAATCCAGAAGCTCGCCAGGCTGAGCCGTACGGATGGTTTGGACGCGGGAGGGGCCAATCCGTAAGGATGGTTTGGGCAGCGTTAGTCCCTATAAATTGGACCCTTGGATGATCATTTCGGGGGGGGGGGGGGAATCATATTTGTGTGCAAACTCTTCCAGATTGAGAGCAGATTAGGGATACAAACATTCTTGAGTGAAAAGAGAGAAAGAAGATAGGCTTAGAACCAAAATTGGTGAGGCCTCCTTCTCCCCATCTTCTCTTCATCTCATAATCTATTTTATTTTTCCTTATTTACATTATGTCTTTATTATTCTTGCACATATTATGAATTGGAACCAAGTTCTTGTTATGAATCAATGGTACCCTCATGTTCTATGCATGATCAAGGGTTCAAACCTAAGATGATCAAGGCTTGTTAACATTTAATGTCTTTACATTAATGCTCTGTACATTATGTCTTTACTTTTATGCAATTTATATTATGTCTGTACTTTTATGCAATTTATGTTATGTCTTTACATTTATGCAAGTTAAATTCCATGTCTTTACTTTAAAGATGATTTTATGGTGAAAGGATCAAGTTTGGATGATAAAGTTTCAATCTTTATCATTCAAACTTTGATCTAACTCCAATAATGTCCCTTTGGATGGTAAAGACTCAATCTTTATCCATCCAAAGGTTGATTTCTTACTTCCCCCAAGGTCTTCCCTTGGAAGAATCATCTATTTGGATGTTAAAGTCTTCATCTTTAACCATCTAAATGATAATTTTGGCTCAAAAGCCATGTTCATCACCTTTCTCAATTTCCCCCCATTATTGTCTTGATCACACCCAAAACCTTGTGTTTTGGTGTTTAATTAGTGATTAAGAACATAGGGATGATTTAATTCAAACTTTGTATAGATAAATAAACTGGAAAGATGTAAAATAGTTCAGTTTCAGCAGAATGCTCTATTTCTGCCTGTTCTGCTCTATTTCTGCTTGAAACTGGACTGATTTCTTGACAATCTATAAAAATCTCAGGGATGACCCTCTCAGCCGTACGGCTAGTTTGGTCAGAGGGATGATTTTTTTGTCTTTCCCTTTTCTGTTAAACTGTTTACAAAACTACCCCTTTTGGGTTAAATTTCTAAATGATTTCGTTAAAAGTCAATTTCTCCCATTTTCAAGAAACACACATACACATTTGCACAATTTTAACAAACTTTAGGGAGACTCGGTTTCTTCCGAGGCACTTTGGGTGAACTACCAGTTGAGTTCTTCCCAAAGCGTAACCTGACCTCCGAATCCTTTGTCTCTAACCATTTTTCGTTAAGTTTGGGTTTAAAGTTAAACTAACGTGGCGACTCCGTTAAACATTTGAAAGTACCGTGTTTGATTCTCTGGGAACCGTTCATTTTTCCCACGGGTATCTTACAGTGGCGACTCCGCTGGGGAATAAAGTGCTTGCAAACTTCTTTTTAGAAGCTTTGGGGGCACTTTTGTGTGGGTCAAACTCCCGTCCCCGTTTGTTGACTTTGTGCTTATTTTGTGTGTGTTTTATGTTTCTGTTTTGATTTTTGGGAGTAAAACTGTTCTGAAAACGCAATAAACTGGGGCTTGATGATCAAAAGTTGAAAATTTGTAAAAATAATGGAGCTACTACTCTAGCCGTACGACTAGTTTGGCTGGGCCCACATAATACTTCAAGCTAACAATTTTGTGCAGGTGTAAGTACCCCAATCTGAAATTGACCAACTTAGAGGAATTCTTAGTACCATTCAGTGATAAACTGATAGGCTGGGACCTCACTAAGATAAACCTAAAATTCCAGGACTGCTCTGGAATTGAACTTGGAAAAATCCAGAAGCTCGTCAGGCTGAGCCGTACGGATGGTTTGGACGCGGGAAAGCCCTAACCGTACGGCTACTATGGGCACCATCAGTCCTTATAAATTGAGACCCTAGCTGATCATTTCAGGGGGGGGGGGGAGAAAATTGTTTAGAGAGCAAAAGCTCTGCAAAAATTATAACAGAATAGAGTGATCAACACACTTGAGAGAAAAGAGAGAGGAAGATAGGCTAGAATCAATATTGGTGAGGCCTCCTTCTCCCCCATCTTCTCTTCATCTCTCCTTCTTTTGTCTATTTACTTATCTTATGCCATTATATAATAATATTATGAAATGGAACCAAGCCTTGGAGTGATCAATGGTGCCCTTCATGCCTAGTGGGTGATTGTGGGTTACAAACCATGATGATCAAGGCTTGTTATGTTTAATGTATCTTTATTTCATTGTCATTTATATTAATGCACTTTTCATTCAAGTCTTTACTTTTATTGTCTTTAAATTAATGCAATTTATCTCCAAGTCTTTACATTTATGTTGATTTATTTGAGTTTGATTAACTTTGATGGTAAAGTCTCAATCTTTACCATTCAAAGTCTTGATCAACTCATAATAATGTCCCTTTTGATGGTAAAGATTCAATCTTTATCCATCTAAAGGTTGATTTATTATTTCCCCAAGGTTTTCCTTGGATGAATCATTCATTTGGATGTTAAAGTTTCCATCTTTAACCATCCAAATGATGATTTTGGCTCAAATGCCATGTCCATCACCTTTCTTAATTCTTCCCCAATTATTGCCTTGATCACACCCAAAACCTTGTGTTTTGGTGTTTAATTAGTGATTAAGAGCATAGGGATGATTTAATTCAAACTTTGTGTGAGTAAATAAACTGGAAAGATGTAAAACAGTTAAGTTTCAACAGAATGCTCTGTTTCTGTCTGAATCTGGACTGATTATTTAACAATCTGTAAAATCTCCGGGACTGCCACAACCAACCGTATGGATGGTTTGGACTAGCCGTAAGGATGGTTTGGCTAGTGGAAATTTTTTCTGTCTAAACCCTATTCTGTCAAAATCTTTGCAAAATAAACCCTTTTTGTTAATTTTCTAACTGATTTTGTTAAAAGTCAGTTTCTCCCATTTTTAAGAACACACACACACACACTTGCACAATTTTGTTAACAAACTTAGGGAGACTCGGTTTTCCGAGGCACTTTGGGTGAACTACCGGTTGAGTTCTTCCCAAAGCGTAACCTGACCTCCGAACTCATTTTCTCTAACCATTTTTCGTTAAGTTTGGGTTTAAAGTTAAACTAACGTGGCGACTCCGTGTTTTTGTTAAAGTACCGTGTTTGAATCTCGAGGGAACTATTCATTTTTCCCACGGGTATCTTACAGTGGCGACTCCGCTGGGGACACTTTTGTGTGGGTCAAACTCCCGTCCCCGTTTGTTGACTTTGTGCATATTTTTGTGTGTGTTTTATGTTTCTGTTTAAATTTCCGGGAATGAAATTGTTCTGGAAATGCAATGAACTAGGGCTTGATGATCTGAAGCTGAAAATTTGTAAAAAATAATGGAACTACAGTCCTTGCCGTACGGCTTGTTTTGTCGGTCCCACTGAATGTTTCAAATTAACAATTTTGTGCAGGGCAGAAACATTCTGATGGTCCCCTTGCTTTTGCTCGTCCAGGTTCCAATTTACAGCCTCTACTTGTGCACATTTACCTTAATTTTCTTAGCCAAAAATGGACTTTCAAAGCTCGGTTATGCACAAATTTTTGAACATAAAATTGGGTTTTCAAGGCCTCATTGTGCATAACCCCTCTTGTGAAAGTTTGGTTTTTCAAACCCTTTTGTTGTGCATAATCTTTTGTACAAATTGATTTTCAAAGGGCCTTGCTCCTCTTACAAAAATTTTTGGTTTTCAAAAACCTTTGGTTGTGCACAACCTTTCCATGTACAAAATTTTGATCCCTGCTTGTTCATATCCTTGCTTGATTACTTGTGTAAATGCTTGTTCATTATACTTGTTCATATATTATTCATACATTGTTCATGATATTAAAACAAATTGAAAATTCCTACTTTGACTCAAAAGGGAACATAGAAGGCTTCACACAACGCGCACTTGACCTTGTGCACATTCCAAAAACCCTTTAAACCCGGGATGGATGCCATGATGCAGCTTGATTGGTGCTCTTGGGCCCTTCTCGCGCGCACGGGTCCATTCCACCTCCCCTTCTGAGCCGAGTCAACCACACTTTGTCCGTGACACATAAATACCGTGACCTTGGTTGGTTTTTGGTCTAGCCCACATCATCACATCCCTAATACGTGTCCAAACGCTAATTATGGCCAAGTTAACGCCCGAGTCACGACTCCTTGTGAAAGCGTGACCAAGGTTATCCTTGACCCGGTCCTTGACTTATGCGTTATTTCCAACCATAATTAACCAAAGTCATGCACTAAGGATAGGGTGACACCGTGTCATTAAGCCCTAATGCTAGGCTCGTCCTAATCATCCTTTAAGCCCAAGGTTAAGGTCCAAGATCCCTCATTAAAATGAGGTCATGCCAGAATTTCGTTGAAGCGTTAAGACAATCTTAACCTTAACCGGGGCTTAATTATGATAAGAATGGCCCACGCATTGGAAATTTGTGACGCACTAGACCCTAGGTTTGATTCTTTTGGTCGGTGGAAGCCGCGTGCCCTATAGGACCCTCGCCCGGGATAGTCCGTCCTTTGGGAGCGTGCAATACAGGTGAAAAACGAGGGGCTTATAGACGTAGTGTTGGCCTCCATTAAACCAGGGTTTAGAGTAGTTGCGAAAAAGAAGAAAAATCTTTTCCGACCATTTTGGAATAAAAATGCGTTTTAAGTAAACTTGAACAGATAATTAATTTCACCTTGCATGAATTTGCTCCGTTTTTGCTTCCCATCTTTTACACATTGTATTCTTTCGCTAACAAGCGTCATCCCGTCAATCTTTGGATGGACCCCCGTTATCCTCCAAGACTTCCGTTTAATCCTTAGGCCTAGTCCCCTAGGAACCCGTTAAATCCTTGGAAGATATCCGAGGCACCCGTCAGTCCTTGGATGGATCCCCGTTATCCTCCAAGAAGTCAGTCAAGTCTTTGGATGGATCCCCGTTATCCTCCAAGACTTTCGTTTAACCCTAGGCCATAGTCCCTTAGGTCCCCGTTGAGATCTCCGTTTAACCCTAGGACATAGTCCCCTAGGTCCCCGTTGAGATTCCCGTTAAATCCCTAGGAATAGTCCCATAGGAATGTCAGTCAATTCCTTGGATGAGTCCCTGTTATACTCCAAGAAGTCAGTCAAGTCTTTGGATGGATCCCCGCTATCCTCCAAGAAGTCAGTCAAGTCTTTGGACGAATCCCTGTTATCCTCCAAGAAGTCAGTCAAGTCCTTGGATGGATCCCCGTTATCCTCCAAAGTGTCCGTTAAAATTAAGTTCCCCAAAAAATAATATATGTATGAAAGGAAATAAAACTGCTTAGGGTGACTCTTTTCCTCCCCCCTTGAGCCGTCATGTGGTGACCAACTTTGCGCCCCTCGAGGCATCTCATTCCCGTTAGTGTCATCACGTGACCATTCCCCTTTCGGGTCTAGGCGTCATGGCACCACATGGTAATATACCTTGGTCAAGCATTGACCTCCTCGATTTGCACTGCCATGTGGTAACCATTTCAATTGACCCGATCGCCCTTGTGACTCGGACTAGTATGAGTACCATTTAGTCTCAAACTAGTAATGTTTTGTCCCATGTCATCCCGACTAAAAGGTCCATTTGAAGTGAGTCGACTGAGGTCATGTCTGTCTTAGAATTCTAAACCCATTCGAACTACGGTGACCTGAGCTTTTCATCGCGTGGGACCCCCTCCCTCGTAGTGAGAGGAACGTAGGCAACTTCGGCCCGGTCAATCCTTATTTAAAAAAAAAAAAAAAAAAAAAAAAACGAAAAAATGTGTGAGTCTTTTACTCAAATAAAAAAAAATGGAGATCAAGTTTTCTTAAAATAAAGATCAAGTTTTTCCTAAAAAGGCTAATCCGCTAATGAAGCGTTCTTCTCAAATCATGGTTATAATTTCACCTTGAGGTTAATATGCTAAAGTCCTTCGCGGTTCTGTCCATTGGAGACATCAACCAAGGAGCCCACATCTGAATTGGCGTCCGAGACAACCATCTACATGAGCAAGAAGATCAAAAGGAGAGGCCCGTGCTTCGGAAGCCAAAAGCGGCTACATCAAATGGAGATCCATACCTTCGTCGAGTGCCACGCATGAAGGCTACGCACCTTGAAAGGAAATCACCAAACGGAGATGGCCAATGCAAACTCCTAATCATGAGTAGACGAAACCGGCAATTACAACGCCAAGCCAAGTGGAGACCTCGCGACATCTTTCCCGACGATATGGAACCCGAGTTCCCCGTGGAAGACATGGAATATGCCGCCGACGAACCCTCCAACAATTGAGGAATAAAATGGATCATCGTGCCTCATGGGAGCCCATTCCTAAAAAAAATGATGAGTCTTCCAGCCTTGTAGGATCTAGACTTTCATCAAAGTCCGTCCCGGACAGTGTCTTTTCATTTACAAAGGTCCGCACTTGGGACATGTATGTATAAAGTTATCTAAATAAAAGAGTTATTTTCCTTCTCGTCTCTCTAGACTTGAGACATTATTTGCAATATACACTTACTCTTGAAATTTCCTTGCTTGTTATTATCAATTGATTGCTACGTCCCTAAAATGATGAATTGACTTCTAAGCATACTAGTCAATGACGACTCATTAAGGATGAATGGACCTAACACAAATGAAAATGCTAAATGCAAACAATTAATCTTGATGTGAATAAATGATGTGATCAATTGGCATGAAGAGACCATTAATGGCAAACCTTCCTCTATACACATTTCCCGATACACAACCCGATACACCTTTCCGATACAAAAGCATCCCGAGACAATGAAAAGGCAAGGATGTTGTTGCTCAACCACCAAGATTCAACCGTGATCGCGCGTGCGCGACCAAGCAAAGGACTTCCCGGATCTTCAAAGTCAAAGTGAGAAGTGACAGACATTCCACCAATGGGCTACAAATGAGCCAATGTCCAAGATAGCAAGTTGGGGCTAATGTTTCCCCTCTCTCTCTAAAAAAAATGGATAAGAGAGAAAATAAATGGATAATGGAAAAAAGGAAAGGAAATGAATATATGCGAAGAGGAAGTCTGCCTCAAAAGCTCACCAAGTTCACTGCAAAAGTCCACCTCAAAGAACATCCTGAGGAGTCCACTGCAAAGCAAAGCGATCTACATCAGCAAAGCAATAACATCCTTCAAAAGGACACCAACATCAATAAAAGACGATCCATGGCCAAACTACGGCGACCTGAGCTCCTTAAACTGTGGGGAACGTAGGCAACCTTCGGGTCCGGTCACAACATGAAACAAAACCATCAAACTGTGGTCCTCTCAAAATGACTAAGTTCTCTTCCCTCGGTCCCATCAATGACAGATTTCCTAGACACACCTTCTTCCGATCTTGCCATTGATCGAATCTTAATCTCAATTGATCACAACATTTATACATGTTAAGGCTAATTGCTGGTTATAATCTTGACTTAATAATAAACATGGTCCATTCAAGCAACCATTTTGATGATATTAACTAAGGCAAATTTCAAATGTCTCGACAGGTCTTCTTATCTACATCTTAGGAAATAGCTAAACACTTGTATTCTGTCAAGCAAGGGCTTCCTCCCATTTCATGATACATCGCTCAAAGAGCTCACCAGCATAAAGGGACTCTCTCCCAAATAAAATACCCTTGCATGTTTCCTCCAAGAAAAATACTTTAAATTCCCCGTTCTATCGAGTCGGCTGGATCACTCATAAAAAGGAAAAAAGAAAAAGGCACCAAAAAAGTAGCCCGCTAGGTTGAAAACTCCTAAGGGCGGCCTTGGCAAAAAACAGGGTGTGCCATAAAAGACGCAAAAGAGATGCCCGCTAGGTTGAAAACCCGCAAGGGCGGCCTAGGAAAAAGAAAGGCTGCGTCATGAAAAAGGGATGGGTTCCTAACCTCACTTCAAAGGTCATATTGGGGCTACCCCGACATCAGCGACCACAAGGACATGAGGCTACCTCCACATCAACGACCACAAGTTATTGGCGCTACCTCTACATCAACGATGATAAAGACATTGGGCTATCCCGACATCAACAACCACAAGGACATGGGGATACCTCCACATCGACGACAACGAAGGCATGGGGCTACCCCGACACCAACGATAACAAGGATATGGGGCTACCCCACCATCAGCGACAAAGGAGACATTGGGACTGTCCCTACATCGGCGGCAAATTGATTTTCTACCATTTTTTACGAATGGACAAAATCCAAAGGAATTTATGCATAACAAACCTCACGGTTAAGTTAAAATTAAAAATTTGACTAAAATGCTTTGTTAAAGATTTGCCTTTAGAAATAAGCGTTTCCAAATTTGCCCATTTGGCATCATTTGTCAAAAATAATGTTTCAAGCAAAATGTTTTTGATTTCCCCTCAAAATGATTTTTCCAAAGTCTTGAACTTTTGCGTCCACAATGTGTCTTAAAGGTTGCACCTAGGCTCTCCCCGGTGTCAAGAAAATGTGTCAACCACTCCAAAGGTGGAGTTGACCCAAGTCAAGCCTCGACCTAGAGTGGTCATTATAGGCTAAAGCCCTTGTCCCCGGCCGTCCTTAGTGGGACGTAAGACCAGTTTTCCCATCAAACTCCCCAAAGGTGGAGTTGACCCAAGTCAAATATTGACCCATAGTGGTCATTATAGGCTAAAGCCCTTGTCCCCGGCCGTCCTTAGTAGGACGTAAGATCAGTTTTCCCGTCAAACTCCCCAAAGGTGGAGTTGACCCAAAGTCCAAACCTTGACCCAGAATGGTCATTATAGGTTGAGACCATTATCCCGGCCGTCCTTAGTGGGACGTAAGACCAGTTTTCCCATCAAACTCCCCAAAGGTGGAGTTGACCCAAAGTCCAAACCTTGACTCAGAATAGTCATTATAGGTTGAGACCCTTGTCCCGGCCGTCCTTAGTAGGACGTAAGACCCGTTCTCCCGTCAAACTCCCCGAAGGTGGAGTTAACCCAAGTCAAACCTCCACCTAGAATGGTCACTTTAAAACCTTTCTCCGCGGCAGTCCAAAATAACGTAAGACCATCCTTGTAAGTCAACCCTCTGCAAAGAGCCAAATTGACCATGTCCCGCCTCTGACCCCGAGAGTCACGTCTTCACCTTGTAAGTCAACCCTCTCCATAGATCCAAGTTGACCATGTCCCACCTCTGACCGAGAGTCACGCCTTTTCCTTATAAGTCAACCCTTTCCATAGAGCCAAGTTGACCATGTCCCGCCTCTGACCCCGAGAGTCATGCCTTCACCTTGTAAGTCAACCCTCTCCATAGAGCCAAGATGACCATGTCCCGCCTCTAACCCCGAGAGTCACACCTTTTCCTTGTAAGTCAACCCTCTCCAAAGAGCCAATTTGACCATGTCCCGCCTCTGACCCCGAGAGTCACGCTTTTTCCTTGTAAGTCAACCCTCTCCATAGAGCCAAGTTGACCATGTCCCGCCTTTGACCCCGAGAGTCACGCCTTTGCCTTGTAAGTCAACCTTCTCCATAGAGCCAAGTTGACCATGTCCCGCCTCTGATTCGCCGAGAGTCATGACCGTTCCTTGTAAGTCAACCCTCTCCATAGAGCCAAGTTGACCATGTCCCGCCCCTGACCGGCCGAGAGTCATGCCTGTTCTTTTAGGAGAGAATGACAGATATTCCCATATACCCTAGGAGAGGATGACGGATATCCACCTAGCCCTTAGGTTTGAGTAGCCTTAAAGTTTCTCACCCCCGAAATACGTTAGGCTTGATTCCCCGCAAACGGGATACGTAGGAATCCTATACCCCTAGGTCCAGCCATGCAAACCAAAATCGGTCAAGCCGTCCTCCGATCAGATTGGGATGCTTATTTTTATCAACAACCCCGCTTTTTCAAAGCAACGTTGCCGAGGGGCTCTGTAAGTACCCCAATCTGAAATTGACCAACTTAGAGGAATTCTTAGTACCATTCAGTGATAAACTGATAGGCTGGGACCTCACTAAGATAAACCTAAAATTCCCAGACTGCTTTGGAATTAAACTTGGAAAAATCCAGAAGCTCGCCAGGCTGAGCCGTACGGATGGTTTGGACGCGGGAGAGCCCTAGCCGTACGGCTACTATGGGCACCATCAGTCCTTATAAATTGAGACCCTTGATGATCATTTCAGGGGGGGAGAAAATTGTTTATAGAGCAAAAGCTCTGCAAAAATTATAACAGAATAGAGTGATCAACACACTTGAGAGAAAAGAGAGAGGAAGATAGGCTAGAATCAATATTGGTGAGGCCTCCTTCTCCCCCATCCTCTCTTCATCTCTCCTTCTTTTGTCTATTTACTTATCTTATGCCATTATAATAATATTATGAAATGGAACCAAGCCTTGGAGTGATCAATGGTGCCCTTCATGCCTAGTGTGTGATTGTGGGTTACAAACCATGATGATCAAGGCTTGTTATGTTTAATGTATCTTTATTTCATTGTCATTTATATTAATGCACTTTTCATTCAAGTTTTTACTTTTATTGTCTTTAAATTAATGCAATTTATCTCCAAGTCTTTACATTTATGTTGATTTATTTGAGTTTGATTAACTTTGATGGTAAAGTCTCAATCTTTACCATTCAAAGTCTTGATCAACTCATAATAATGTCCCTTTTGATGGTAAAGATTCAATCTTTATCCATTTAAAGGTTGATTTCTTGTTTCCCCAAGGTTTTCCTTGGATGAATCATTCATTTGGATGTTAAAGTTTCCATCTTTAACCATCCAAATGATGATTTTGGCTCAAATGCCATGTCCATCACCTTTCTTAATTTTTCCCCAATTATTGCCTTGATCACACCCAAAACCTTGTGTTTTGGTGTTTAATTAGTGATTAAGAGCATAGGGATGATTTAATTCAAACTTTGTGTGAGTAAATAAACTGGAAAGATGTAAAAATGTTAAGTTTCAGCAGAATGCTCTGTTTCTGTCTGAAACTGGACTGATTTCTTAACAATCTGTAAAATCTCCGGGACTGCCACAACCAACCGTACGGATGGTTTGGACTAGCCGTAAGGATGGTTTGGCTAGTGGAAAGTTTTTTGTCTAAACCCTATTCTGTCAAAATATTTGCAAAATAAACCCTTTTTGTTAATTTTCTAACTGATTTTGTTAAAAGTCAGTTTCTCCCATTTTTAAGAACACACACACACACACTTGCACAATTTTGTTAACAAACTTAGGGAGACTCGGTTTTTCCGAGGCACTTTGGGTGAACTACCGGTTGAGTTCTTCCCAAAGCGTAACCTGACCTCCGAACTCATTTTCTCTAACCATTTTTTTGTTAAGTTTGGGTTTAAAGTTAAACTAACGTGGCGACTCCGTTTCTTCGTTAAAGTGCCGTGTTTGATTCTCGAGGGAACTATTCGTTTTTCCTGCGGGTATCTTACAGCAGGGCAGAAGCATTCTGATGGTCCCCTTGCGTTTCTTCTTGTCCAGGTTCCATTTACGGCCTCTACTTGTGCACTATTGCCTTCTTTTTCTTAGCCAAAAATGGATTTTCAAAGCTTGATTATGCACAAATTGTTGGACATAAAATTTTGGGTTTTCAAAGCCTCATTGTGCATAGCCCTTTTTCGTGAATGTTTGGTGTTTCAAATCCTTTTTGTTGTGCACAACCTTTTTTCACAAATGATTTTCAAAAGGTTGTTGTTCTTGTTGTAAAAATTTTGGTTTCAAAAACCTTTTGTTATGCACAACCTTTCCATGTACAAAATTTTGATTCTTGCTGTAGACACCCCGCCTTGGACCGCTCACCCCGATTGCACATTTGATTTTGTGTTTCTCCCCATTTTAAGTGTTTCTCGTTAGTTTCTGTCACTTCCGTTAAGTTCCTGACTGACTTCGTTAAGTCCAGGGACTAAACTGAATGACAGGGCTGACTTTCTAGTCCATTCTGTCAAAATTACCTTCTCTGAGTCGCGCGCCTCCGACACTAGGAGCCAGGCGCGCGCGCCTCCCGCCCCCAAAGCAGGAAGCGCGCGCCTCTGGGCGTCAGTTACAGATTTCTGGCCAGGATTCCCTCCCTTGCTCAATTTACAGGATTTTGCCCGGGAAGGATTTCTTGGTGACTGAGTTTTGGCACCAAAAACACCCCTCTTTCACCTATAAAAACCTCTCCTTACCTCCATTTTCAAGGACCGAAAATTGAACTTACAAAAACTATACCAAAATCACTTTCTAAAGGTTCTCCAATGATTTCTTCAAGCAATATTTGAAGGTCTTCAAATTGTAGGTAAAAGTCCATCTTTTCCTTTCTTTTCTACTTCATCTCCTCTCTCTCTTTTACTCTAATCAAATGTGCAATCACCCAAATCATTTTGGGACATGACTCTAATGATCACCTCATCTCATTGAGGTTGGTTAAGGAGTTATCTCCTACATTCCAAACTCTATTTTAAACCCCCTTTTTATGACTTAAAGAAGAAGAAGAAGAAGAACGTTATTATTCATGTAGATTTTGATCAAGCAAGACCAACTTTAGTTGGGCGAGATGGGTGTTTCGGTACTTCCCATCTCGTAATCTAACCCCCAAACCTCAAAACAAAGAATCTCTGTTTTCGTAATCAAACTTAGGCTACAATCAATTGGTTTTTCTTATGTTCCTCAAAACATAGGTGGCGACTCTAAAACAAGTTAGACATCCTAGGATAATTCACCGCTCGAGCCTAAAGCCGTGGTTCCCCGGGGTATCTACAGTGGCGACTCCGCTGGGGATGTTAATTGAGGGTTAAACTTGCATTCTGATCGAAATCTACATCTTTTCTGGGCATTCTGATTCCTGATGGGGGAGGCGCGCGCGTCTGGCCTCTTAAGCCTAAGGCGCGCGCATCCCGCATCAAGAACCAGAATCGCCCACTTCTTCATATCCTTCATCTTCTTCTTCTGTTATTCTGCACTAATCACTTCTGCAGGGGTTACAATATGAACATAGGACTAGGGCAATCCCCTGAGTCCAAAGTCTGACATTCTGACAGGTGAGCCCAGAAGCGCGCGCCTCCCATAAGCATTGCGACAAGCGCGCGCGTCCCACATCAGCACTCAGAGGCGCACGCTTCTGGGTTGATTCCCAGAACAGAAACAGGTTTCAGTGACTGAGCAGAACAGTGGGGTGTGGGCACAGTTGCCTGCATCAGAACAGAATTGAACCCTCGGACTGTTTTAATTTTGTGTTTTATTTACCGGTCACACGGGTGATTCGGGAGTTGTAATTTTATGTGCTTATTTGTTTTGTGTGTTTTTCTTTCTTTTCAAAAAAAAAAAAATATAAATTTTTTTTTGTCACTTGCTAGACCTCACACTACATACACATATTCCTATGAACTGTTCACTATCGAGTCGCACAAGTCCAACCCCAAACCCGTCGAGGCCCGTCCTAGAAAGTTTCAAGCTCCACCAGACCTTGGCTCTTTCGAAGCGGTAAACCTCAGCCCGTGGCGTAGTTCAAGGCTACATGCCGGGGGTGACCTTTGAGCCTCATATTCAAGCCGATCACAAACCACACAATTCTAGATAGGGTCTAACACTCCGTGACTCAAGTCGGTTTCCATGTACCGAGGTTTCCCTAAACTAATGTCCTCAAATCATACATGCCAATTTGTTGAAATGGACGCAATAAAAATCCGTCCCCAAAAGTGGTTATTTTGGACGAAAATAAAAATCCGTCCCCACATGTATGCTTTACTACATTAATTTAGTTTAATCCCGATACATGTAGGATTCACAAGCGCGATGGAATCCGATGAGTATATGGGACCGCGAGATGGTCTATATACTAGTGTGACGATTCCATTATTTTCTTAGAAACCCCAAAAGGGATTCATTCCCTCCGACTTATAAAAAAAAAAAAAAAAGAGTCTTTTCTTATGTGGTTCGAGTCGTGTGCCCAACTGTGTGTTCTAAGCCTCTTCATGGACCGCAAGTGTTACTCAAGACTGACAAGGGCCTCTTCTGCAATATAGGTTCAATTGGTACTTACAGAGTCTACCGGGATTCAGCAAATCGGTTAGTCCGTGAAGAGATCACTCCAACAGCTCCAACATCAACCATGACCGGCAGCAGCAACACCATGTCTCTCGAACAGCTCTCAACCATGGTCCAACTCCTCCAAGAGCAAGTCTCCACCCTTAACAAGGAGGCACAAAGCAAAGATGACATTTGGCAATCCCACCTCGACAGCCAAAGGGAGGCCCACGAGGCCGAAATGGAGCTAATGAAACAAAAGCTCACTAACCTTGCCAAGGGAAAGAACAAGAACAATGATGATGAATCCGTATGGACCGAGGGTTTGTTCAAAAGTCCTTATGTCAACACCCGCACCAAGAAAATGGGGGAGCCGAGTTCCGAGAACAATGAGCCCAAAATGGTGGATTCTATCATGGCCTACATCGACCAAAAATTCAATGGGCTCAACATGGGGAAAGGCTCCGACACAAGCCTTTATCAATCATCCATCCTCATGAGTACTATGGCCGCTCTTCCCGATAAGTTCAAGATGCCCGACATAAGCAAATTCAAGGGCAACTCTTGTCCTATGGCTCACATTGAGACTTATATTTGGGCAATGGTTCCGAAGAAGGTCTCCCCCAAGGTGATGGCTCAATGCTTTCCTCTCACTCTCGAGGGGGCGGCAAAAGATTGGTATGCTACTCTCCCGCTCACTGTCCGTCTTGATTGGGACTCCGCCATGCTTGCCTTCAATAACCAATACCAAGGCAACACCACTCACCGGCCCACAAGGAAAGAGCTAGAGAACACTACTCAACGAGACAATGAGTCCTTCATCGACTTCACAAGGAGATGGAATGATAAACTCTCTGAAATTGTTGAGAGGCCGAACACAAAAGAGCAAATGGACATATTTCTCAAGTGTCTCAAGATTGATCTCTGCACCCACCTAAGTGGGGCTTGCTACTCCGACTTCTCCCAAATGTATGAGGCGGGGGTACGCATGGATGACTTGCTCAAGGAGATAAAGAAGGCCACTCCTACTTACCGCTACAAGGCCGCTTCCAACTCCACAAAAGAGGCCTCGATCAACGCCGTCACTATTGACAAGGGGAATTACAAAAAGGTTCCTCCACCTCAAGGGAAGAAGTCCCGAAGTGACCGTGTCTACACGCCTCTCCAAGGCATGACTCAAACCGAAGTGTTCGAGGTCCTCAAGGCAAAGGGTCAAGTCACACCCATGCAAGGGTACCAACCCAAGACGGTCCACCCCAATCATGCTCACCACAAATATTGTGGTTACCACCAATATAGTGGCCACACCACCGAGGATTGCTTCGTTCTCCACAATGTCATTCAAGATCTCATAGATAAGAAAGAATTTGTAGTGACTAATGACGAACATGTCAATGTAATAGAGATAGGAGAACTCGAGGGGACCACCCATTCAATCCCAATTGTGAATGGGGGCCCCAATGTTATGAATAAACATGACAATTCTTGTTATGTAGTGACTTACGATGAGGTAATGAGGGAAGTACTAGAGAATAGGAAAAAGAAGCAAGATGGGAACGTCAACATGCTAACTCGATCCGGTCGAGTCATAGCAAGCAACCCTTCCACTTCCGCACCGAGCTCCTCTTCTCAAAGGCCGCAAGCTCGCAACACTCCTGAAGATCCTCTACTTGTCCAACTCAAGAAAATATCTATTTGGGACCTCATTGCATCCTCAAAGAAACACCGAGATCTTGTCATCCGCAATCTCGATGATACATCAGTTTCTCCCGATACTACTCCCGAGGACCTCACGGCAATGATCGGTCAGATTCATTTTGGCAACGTCATCACCTTTGCCGATATGGACCTTCCACCATTTGGTTCCGACCACAACGAAGCTATTTACCTCAAGGTACGAGCAAGGGGGAGGCCCGTCTCAAGAGTCTTAGTGGACGGTGGTTCCGCACTCAATCTCATGCCTGGCAGAATCATGGGCATACTGGGGCTTAAGGATTCCGATTTAAAGCCTTCTACTCAAGTAATCCGAGGTTATGACAGCGCCGCCCGTACAGTCATGGGTATGATCGAAATAGACATTGAGTTTGGGAGCATGGTCATGTCCGTTCCATTCCAAGTGCTTGATATCCCGGCCTCGTTCAACTTACTTTTGGGTCGACCATGGATTCACAGTGCTAATGCCGTATCGTCAACTCTCCATCAATGTGTCAAGATCCGAAATAGTGATGAAATAGTGACCGTAATGGCTGAAAACGTCACTATCCATAGAAAAGGTGAGCCCGTCCACCAAGTTCAGCATGGTCTACCAGACTCCACTCTCTCCGGCGTCTCGATCAACGCGATTGACAAAGAAGGGGGAAACGGATCATGGACCCCCAGCAATCACAAAGTCCTCCGCATGTTGAGGAATATGGACTACTTCCCTGGTTTAGGCTTAGGGAGATATCAACAAGGAATCCTACATCCTGTGCAAGTCCCATTCATCAAAGACACCTTCGGTTTGGGGTACGAACCTTCCAAGGAAGACTTGAAACAAGAGCAAGCAATCAAGAACGAAAAGGCCCGAGCTCGTAAATAAGGCCGTCGTTATGAGGTCCCTAATCTAAGGCCTTACTGTTGGTCCCAGAGGGGCAACAAGGGTATGAAAAATGCTAGAGGGGGGGGGTGAATAGCGTTTTAAAATTCTTTTCAAACCCTTTTTGCAAATCAATGGCTTATGCGCACAGTTCTCAAATAAGCTAAGTATAGCGCGCAGAGAGCGTGTGAAATGCACAACGGAAATTTAAAGCAACACTGCGCAGGGTATACTGCGCAGGGTAAAAACGCACGCGCTAAGGTTTGGATAAACTGTTGGATAAAATCGGATTCTAAGGCAATAGGCAATAACAAACACAGCAGCAATAGCAGCAATCTGGTAAGATCAAACAAAGCAGTAATTCAGAAATAACTAAGCAGGAAGTAAATAGCAGAAATAATGAACAAGCTATTTGGAGAGGTTCGATCGAAGAAAGATCTACGTCCTCTACCAAGATGGTTAGTCTTGGATTTTCTAATGAGATATATATTGATATGAGGAGCTTTTACAAGATTACAACGAATCAAAACTCAAACAGAGAAGAGAGAGAGAGATGCGGTTGAAGATAGTCAACGAAGAAGAAAAGGAAAGCTTTGGAGAAGCAAGAGAGATTGCAGAGAAGGAGAAAATGATTGAAAAGGGGAAACTTTTGGAAGTTGGTAAGAAATGAGAGAGAAAAGAGAGAGATTTGGTGAAAGAGATTGAAAGCAGAAGAGAGAGAAAGAGAGGGGTCGGTTGTTTTTATCCAGAAAAGGAAAATGCGTGATGTCAGCGCAGGGGTAGCGATGTAATTCGCAGAAGTGGGACACGTGCTACGATGACGTGGACCAACCGGATGCGCGCGTGCGCAGGCCTAGCCCGCGCGTGAGTGAGAAGTTCTAGGTCCGTCAAGTCGAGTCAACTTCCTCATTAATGCGGAGTCAGTAAAAGGACGGGCACACGTTAGTGGGGTGACGTGGCCGAATGGGGAACGCGCGTGCGCAGTCTTTGCGCGCGCGTGTGTCAGCGAAATAGTGACTGACGGTTGTCGCATCACCTTCCTCATTAATGGTGAGCAGACATTCGAAAGCAGGTGCTGTCACAATCGCAGTTTGCATTGATGACACTGGGATATGCGCAGGGGTAAAATAGTAATTTCCCAAAAAGATTCAAAAATTAAAGGCGCGGGAAAATTTTAAATACACAAGTACCCTTGTGAATTAGCGTTGACTTTTCAGTCAGGGACCTATGTGTAATTTATAATGAATAGAGTACTTACCTGCGATCCACGAAGAATTGCGCATGTTAAAGTCATGCGCAGAGCTTTAGGTAGCCTAATAGATTCTTTAAATCTCATTAGTTTCATGCGCAAATGAATTACTGCGCAGTACAATGTTGCGCAGGTGTTGCTTATATGCACGAAACTTTACCTATATGAATACTTATCAACCAAACACAAGATTGTTAGTAATAACAAATCATATGGACAAATTAGCTGAGTTCAAGCATACCCATTTCTCCTCTCAAGAAGATGAATCTCTTTGCATCAAGAGCCTTTGTGAGGATATCAGCTATTTGATTATCTGTGCCCACGTGCTCTAAATGTATGTTTCCTTTTTCCACGTGGTCCTTGAGAAAATGATATTTGATGTCGATGTGCTTTGTCTTTGAATGCATGACGGGATTGTTGGATACTGCTATGGTGGACATATTATCGCAGAAAATTGGACAATTTCCTTCATTAATTCCGTAGTCCACTAGTTGTTGCTTCATCCAAAGGATTTGGCAGCAGCAGCTTCCAGCAGCAATGTATTCAGCTTCAGTAGTGGAAATGGACACAGCAGCTTGTTTCTTGCTTGCCCACGCAACAAGTCGATTTCCAAGGAAATGACAAGTCCCACTTGTGCTTTTCCTGTCTATTGTGCATGCTGCGTAGTCTGCGTCTGAATAACCTAGCAAATCGAAATTCGAATCTTTGGTGTACCAAAGTCCAAGGTTAACAGTTCCAGAAAGATAACGAATAATGCGTTTAACAGCAGCTAAGTGCGCTTCTCTAGGGTCCGCTTGATAGCGCGCACAGACACAAACACTAAACATAATATCTGGCCTACTTGCAGTAAGATAAAGAAGAGAGCCAATCATACCTCGATATAAAGTTTGATCAACTTTCTTACCTTTTAAGTATTTGTCAAGCTTATTGCCAGTGGCCATTGGAGTGTCGTATGCTTTAGCATTTTCAAGTCCAAATTTCTTGATTAAGTCCCTTGTGTACTTGGCTTGATTTATGAAGATGCCATCATTAAATTGTTTGATTTGAAGCCCGAGGAAGAAAGTGAGTTCTCCCATCATGCTCATTTCAAACTTGCTTTTCATGAGCTTCTCGAAGCGCTTACAAAGTAACTCATTAGTAGAACCAAATATAATATCATCGACATAAATTTGAACAAGTAAAGAATGATCATTATACTTAGCAATAAAAAGAGTCATGTCGATTTTACCGCGCTTAAAGCCTTTCTCTAGCAGGAATTTTGATAGGGTATCGTACCATGCTCTTGGAGCTTGCTTAAGTCCATACAAAGCTTTTTGAAGTTTGAAGACGTGATTTGGAAATTTGCTATCTTCGAAACCGGGAGGTTGTGCTACGTAGACCGTCTCTTGGAGTTCGCCGTTGAGAAATGCGCTTTTCACATCCATTTGATAAAGCTTGAATTTCTTGTGAGACGCATAAGCTAAGAAAATTCTTATAGCTTCAAGTCTTGCTACAGGCGCAAATGTTTCGTCGTAGTCGATTCCTTCCTCTTGCCTATAGCCTTGCGCAACCAGCCTTGCTTTGTTTCTGGTGATGCTTCCATTCTCATCCATCTTGTTTCTGAATACCCATTTTGTACCGATAACTCCTTGGTCATGAGGTCTGGGTACCAAAGTCCAAACCTTGCAGCGCTCAAATTGGTTAAGCTCTTCTTGCATAGCAGTAACCCAGCTTGAATCTTGAAGCGCTTCATCAATCTTCTTTGGTTCGATTTGAGAGATAAATGAGTGATATTCATCATCGAAATTTGATGCTCTTCTAGTACGAACCCCTACATGGAGATCACCAATGATATTTGTAGTTGGATGATCTCTAACTTCGCGAATCTCAGGTGGTAAGTTAGGTTGAGTGGTAGGAATACGAAGATCTTCAATGGGTACTTCATTTGCTCCAGCATCAAGGTCATCGAAAGTGATTTGCTGAAGCGGAGAAACATCATGCGCAGGAGGAGGAATTTGCGCATCAGGAGTAGTAACTTCTGGCGCAGCATATGGTGTATGCGCATGAGATGGACTTGCTTGATTCTGATTTTGATTAACTTGATTATCATTCTGCGCAGGTGCAGTTTGAGGCTGCGTACCTGTTTCAACATGCTCAGTAGAATCATCAGAATCATTTGGAGCCAAATGTGGCTCAAGGAGAGAATGCTCATCAAAAGTAACATGTACAGGTTCTACAATTACTAGAGTAGTTCTATTAAAAACACGAAAAGCTTTAGAATGTTTGGCATACCCAACGAAAATACCTTCATCTGCTTTGGCATTGAATTTACCTCTATGATCTTTGCCATTGTAGAGGATATAGCATTTGCAGCCAAAAATCTTGAAGAAAGCAATGTTGGGCGCTCTTCCTCTCCATAGCTCATATGGAGTTTTGTTGTAGGTTTTGTTGATGAGGGATCTATTCTGAGTGAAGCAAGCAGTGTTGACGGCTTCTCCCCAGAAATACTTTGGAAGCTTAGCTTCTGCGATCATTGTTTTCCCAGCCTCAATCAACGTGCGATTTTTCCTTTCCACAACCCCATTTTGTTGAGGAACTCCAGCAGCGGAGAAATTGTGATCAATTCCATGGTCATCGCAGTATTGCGCAACACCGTTATTTTTGAATTCAGTTCCATTGTCTGATCTAACACTAACGATGTCGTCTTCCTTTTGAGTTTGGAGCCTTCGAAAGAGAGCAGTCAATATATCATAGCAGTCATCTTTGGATATCATCATTTCGACCCATGTGTATCTTGAGTAGTCATCCACCACGACTAAGGTATATTTGTTTCCTCCAATGCTTGCGGTGGTGACCAGTCCAAACAAATCCATGTGAAGCAGTTGCAAACATTTGGAAGTTGAGGAAGCAATCTTGCTGGAGAAAGACTGCTTAGGTTGTTTACCGAGCTGGCATGCTGCGCATTTTCTATCATGATGGTCTGCTACTTTGGGAAGTCTTTTGACAAGATTTTCCCTTCCAAGCTTAGCCAAATATTTGAAGTTCAAATGACTTAAGCGCTTATGCCATAGCCAGCTGCTTTCACTAACATTCTTTGCTACAAAACAGAGATTAGTGATAGAATTTACAGCAGTAAGATCAATAATGTAAACATTAGTTTTACGAGTCCCTGTGAGCAAAGTTAGTCCGGATATGCCATCTTTGATGTAGCAGTGCGTAGCAGTGAAATGACATTCCAAACCTTTATCGCAGAATTGAGATATGGATAGCAGGTTGTGCTTGAGTCCTTCTACGAGTGCAACTTTCTCAATGCACACTTTATCTTTTCTGATTCTTCCATATCCAACTATGTGCCCTTTGTTGTTATCACCAAAAGTTACTGAGGGACCTCTTCCTTCATGCACATCTTCAAGAGTTGTGACTTCTCCAGTCATGTGTCTAGAACATCCACTGTCGAGATACCATATATGCGCTTTAGGTTGTGAAGAGTGCGCAGTAAAGCAGGAGACCTGAAAGATAGACATTAAAAATGCAGGTCCCCTTTATTCTTGGGTCCTAGAGTTAGCAACTTTTGACAACCCACTCCTGTCTGACCTTAGGATTTTTACGTCCCTTGGCATTAGGAGCAAATCGCAAAAGGCATTCTGCAGCCTGGTGACCTAAACCATCACACACAACACAATGATGAAAGCCACTTATAGATTGAGTTTTTACAAACTCTTTACTTTTCTTTGGCGCAGCATTCTTAACAGGGGTGGTAGAACCTGCTTTGACAAACATCACCTTTTGAAGTTTGGGTGCGCTTTTCTTAAGGATACGCATCTGGCGTTTAGGCGCATGGCTTTTATGCGCATGGCTCTTGTGCACAGATTTGACATTCGAGTTTGAAGCACAACCATATTCAAAACATGCGTCGTCAAGCGCAGGGTCAACTTTAGCCTTACCTTTGGCTTCCCCTGTTTGCTTCTTTGGGTAGACATAATGGAAATTTTGTCTCTGGACTTTCTTCTGTCCTTTACCCATTGAAGTGGAACGCTTTGCTTTGGGAATTTCAATAGTTTGCTGTGGTGTAAATTCCTTTTCTCTTTTAGCACAAACTGCGCATTTAAAGTCGTCACTAGTTGAGAACCCCAAGCCTTCTTTATCACCACTGGCTTTTTGGGTTTCTAGAATTTGATCCATAGTGACACGAGATTTGGTCCACACATCTGTGATCTTTGTGAGATCAGCAAGCTGCGCAGCCAATTCTTCGTTTCTTACTTTAAATAACGCATTTTGATCTGTCAGAAAACGGTTTTTGTCAGTAAGAGGAGTCATGCTCTTAATCTGCTCCTTAAGGAGGGTGATTTCAGATTTCAGAACAGTTTTCTCCGTCTTAAGCTGTGAAATTTCTCCAATTGATAAGTCCACTGCTTCTTTCATAGAATTAAATTTCTTGATTACCTTTTCAGCTTGTTGAAAAATAGTTTCACGCTCAACAGCAGAGACATCCTTTTCAATTTCAATTTCAGCAGGAATTTCAAGAGATTCCTTGCGCGAAGGCGCAGCTACAAATTTCTTCGTTAGATCTGCTCTGGCAAATAAGTACTTGCCATTCTGTCTGCTTGGAGTCAGATGCCCCATTTCTACCAATTCAGTGATAGTGGGACCTTTCTTCTTAATTGGCTTTGGCGCAGCACCTGTGTTAACATCAGGATCGTTGTCTGAATCACTATCAGCATTTGCCACCAAGCAGAGCAGTCCGTCTTCGGAGTCATCTTCATCACTTTCCTCTGTGTCGGTCTCTATCCATGTCTTGAGCTCATTGTCTGCGCAGTCTTCTTCAGCAACCATTCCCCGTTGCTTATACGATCTTTGCGCATTGTTCCTCTTCATGTACTCAAATTTTGGTGTTGGGCATTTTGAAGCGAAATGACCAGGCTTTCTACAGTTGTAGCAAACCAAATCATCATCTTTCTTTGAGTCTTTGCCACGAGAGAATTTTACTGGAGCTTTACTTGAGGATCCTGGCTTTGAGGATTTCCTGAACTTTTGAAATCGCTTTACGAACATAGCGAAGTCATCATCATCCATTTCAAGCAGAGAGGAAGTGGATACTTTGTCTGAGTTTTGAGCAGGCGCAGGTTCCTTTTGCGCAACATAGGAAACAAGTTTTCCTTTGCCTTCGGTTTCATCAATTCGATCAAGTTTTAGCTCATACACTTTTAAGTTAGCGTATAAGCTGCGCAGAGCCCAAGTATCTAAAAATCCAGAATCTTCTAGATGACTTGCCTTGTGCACATATCTGGAACCTAGCGCATCTAAGAATTGAGAATTGACTTCTTTATTAGTGAAAGTAGTTCCAAGAGATTTACAAGCGTTTACAACAACACAGAAGCGATCATAAGTTTGTCTCAATGTTTCACCATCCTTTCTCATGAAGCAGTTGAATTTTCTTTGCACCACAAATTTTTTGTTTTCCTTGCTTACTTTGTCTCCATTCACATAGCCTTCAATAGCATCCCATAGTTCCTTTGCAGTTCCACCGCTCACAAGTTGATTGTGCGTGGAGAGGTCTAGGGTAGTGAGAATGATGTTCCTTGCTTTTCCATCATAGCCAACCCATTTCTTCTCTTCATCAGTCCATTCGTCCTTGTTCTTCTTGATAGTGGGATTATCCTTATTTGTTGCAGCATCAGGATTAGCCTTCATTGGAATATAAGGACCTTCGATAACGACGTCATGGAGAATCTCATCGATTGAGGAAAAGTTGTCACTCCCAAAGTGGGAGAGCCAGTTTTGGAAAAGTTGACAAATTCAGTGTCCAATATGGTGGTCCCTAAAGTCAGTAAATTCGAAGTTACAGGAAACGTTGGGGAAGGATCAGTGGCACAGAAAATGTCTGTAGGGCTAAATGCCCCGGGTTGGGAAATTGATGGTGATGTGGTTGCAGTAACAGAGGACGAAATCTCAAAACCCCTTCTATCGGCCTCCCATTAGGAAAAGTCAAAGTCCATTGTTAGGATGTGTGATAAGCCTTTAGGAAAAATCAGTTAAGGTATCTGTTAGGTTTAGTTATGGTCTTGACTCCCCGGTAGATGCCATGTGGTGACCGTGCTGAATCCACTGTCAGTTTTCTTAATAAGATTATTATCATTATTGCCTTGTCAAAAGTTTACAAAGAAAAATGTGTGTGAGTCTTTCACTCAAAACAAAAGTGTGCTTTTCCAACAAAAAAAATTGGAGATCAAGTTTTCTCAAAATAAAAGATCATGTTTTCCTAAAAGGCTAATCCGCTAATGAAGCGTTCTTCTTAAATCACGGTTATAATTTCACCTTGAGGTTTAATATGCTAAAGTCCTTTGCGGTTCTGTCCATTGGAAATATGAATTGGCGTCCGAGACAACCATCCACATGAATAACAAGATCAAAAGGTTGGAACACTGTTTATAAGGAGAGGCCCGTGCTTCGAAAGCCCAAAAGCGGCTACATCAAATGGAGATCCGTACCTTCGTCGAGTACCATGCACGAAGGCTATGTACCTCGAAAGGAAATCACCAAAAGGAGGTGGCCAAAGCAAACTTCCAACTCATGAGTAGACGAATCCGGCAATTACAACGCCAAGCCAAATGGAGACCTCGCGACATCTTTCTCGACGACATGGAACCTGAGTTCCCGGTGGAAGACATGGAATATGCCGCCGACAACCCCTCCAACAATTGAGGAAGGAAATGGATCATCGCACTTCATGGGAGCCCATCCCTAAAAAAAAAAATTAAAAAAAATGGGACTTCCAGCCTCGTAGGATATAGGCTTTCACCAAAGTCCATCTTGGACTGTGTCTTTTTATTTTTACAAAGGTCCACACTTGGGACATGTATGTATAAAGTTATCTAAATAAAAGAGTCATTTTCATTCTCTTCTCTCTAGACTTAGGACATTATTTGAAATATACATTTACCCTTGAAATTTACTTACATGTTATTACCAACTGATTGCTACGTCCCTAAAATGATGAATTGACTTCTAAGCATAGTAGTCAATGACGACTCATTAAGGACGAATGGACCTAACACAAATGAAAAATGCTAAATGCAAACAATTAACCTTGATGTGAATAAATGTTGTGATCAATTGGCATGAAGAAACCATTAATGGCAAGCCTTCCTCTATACACATCCCCGATACACATCTCCCGATACACAACCCGATACACCTTTCCGATACAAATTCTTGATGCACATCAAAGGCATCCCGAGACAATGAAAAGTCAAGGATGTTGTTGTGTTGGGTTTTGAGGCAACATGCGCAGCGGAAGAAAGCAATATTAAATCAACAAAACCCTAATCCCCAAGATCCATTCATGATGATTAAATTAATAGCAAGATGAATTTAGAATACTAACCATGTTGAGCGTTTAAGATTTTTCGGATCTTTAAATCTTCAAGTCTTCAAGATTTAAGATTTGATCTCCTCGTTCTTCGCATTCTTTGAATCAGGATCACAGGAACACGAACTTGAGATGCTAAAGTAAACATCCTCTATGTGTATCCACACGCGAACAAATATCTAGAACCATTATAGATCTGGATTGCTAGACCCATTAGAAAACACACTTTTCTAATCTTCAAAGGCTATATGAATTTTGGTGTTCTTGAGGTTTTGATTCTCAATCTAGGCTCAAGAATATGTTTCTCAAACATATGTGTTTCATTAGTTTAATGGCTGGTGAAAGAGGATTATTTATACTAAAAAATCCTTAACCCTTAAGGACTCTTGAGACCTAATCCCGTCACCCAATTAAACTTACCAAAATCTGGCTCCAGGAACTCTGGCACGGTCGTGCTCACAAAGTGACACGGCCGTGCCACTTGGTGCGAAAAATCCATGCCCAAGTTGAATTCTGGCACGGTCGTGCTTGTTAACTGGCACGGTCATGCCAAACCATTTGGCACGGTCGTGCTTTATAACTGGCACGGCCGTGCCCGCCAGAAAACCAGTTTTTTGCCTTTTCTTGATTCATTCTTTTGTGTGTGACCCCATAGGATTATATTAAGTTGGTAATGAGTCAAACCAAGGTCAAACCCATAAGTCATGAGCGGACTCTAGCAAGCCATCATGACTACCCAATTAATATAACTTAACGAAGTTCGTTATCCTTATAGAACATATCACAATCCTTTGTCACACGATATCATATTGAACATAAGTCATGGTCCACGTCAACTTATATTGTTCAATGCTTTCTCGATCTTGAGTAGATTGATTATGAGCAAATGACATTGATCACATCAATTCATTTGAGCGCGGACACGCATTTCATCAATCTCACTCTACGAGTGGCCTAAGCAGATATCTCTCTTGAGGAGGGACAAATTCCATCTTGACTTATCATTCTTCCCTACAAGAATCCGATTATGCCAATCGTAGCCTTTATAACCACCCGGTTAAGGGTAGCGTTTGAGTACGTCAAACATAATGTTCATCATGTGGAAGACTATGATAATCTCAGGTCTAAGGATATAAAATGATATAACTATATGAGATTTAATTATGACATCTAACCATGACATAAATCTCATAGGCGGGTCAAGTCCATTACTTGTTCTCCAACAAGTACCCATAAGATTAATTTGTATCACATACACATGATCATCATATGATCATCAATTAAACTTATACTAGTCCTTCATAAGTACTAGGGGCGGGGACTATTATAATAAACATGTAAAACATATAATAGTCCAGGGTTGTTATCTCCATAACAAATGAGAACATGATGTAACGCAAGGCCTTTCTCAAGAGCCTAGGTCATAATCTCCAACAATCTCCCACTTGCACTAGGCCCAATCAATGTGTATCCAATACCATTGAGCTTAGCTTATGACCATCATAACAGCATGTGGAGAATCTTATGAAATAGGATTGACCTTGTTATCATCATAAGGTATTTTGCATATTTTGACATCTCCCATGTCAACGATTTCTTATCGAGATGGAAATGTCTGAGTGTGTTGCTTGGATCATAGATGAGCCTTTGGCACCTTATCTTGTGGAATAATCATTATTTCATAATAAAGGTCTATAGGATTAGTAGTACTAGAAACTATTTCTAGTTTTACTAATAACATCTATATTCAAACAACTCCCTTAGTTACAACTCTTGTAACTAAATACTCAATTTTATTCGTAGAATAATTTACATTGTATTTGCTTGGAACTATTCCAACTAATAGCACTTACTTTAAACATATGTTTATACTACAATTTAAATTACCCTTGTCGATGTGGAGGCATGCATCTATGTAACCATTTACTAGATCATCTCCCATGTCAACAACCATCAAGAATGCATCCTTAGTTCTTCTTAAGTACATAAGGACATTCTTGATCACTATCTAGTGACTTTCACTAGGACATGATAGTGTGTTCTCATCATACTCCAAGTATACGAGTTATCCCGTCTAAGTACATAATATGACATACATGATAGATCCAATTGCCGAAGCATATGGAATCCTAATCATGTATTCTTGCTCATCAGTCTTCCAATAAGACTAAGTCTTACCAAGAATATTGTCATTAGACAATATTGCAAGTTCTTCTTCAAGAGTCTTGCATACTGAACAATTTAGTTCTTTGTCTCTACTAGTACTTTGACACAAACCAATCAACTTCCTAGATTTATATCAATAGATATTAATTCCAAGGATATAAGCGGCCTCTTCCTAAGTCCTTCATTAAGAAACTCTTTCCAATGAACTATATGTCAACCACATATACAAGACTAGGAATTAGACTATGCTCCCACTAATATCTTAGCAAACACAAGTTTCATCTTTGATGAATTTCAAACGATTTGAACACTTCATCAAAATGATTGTTTCAACTCCAAGAAATTTGCTTCAATCCATCCCATGGATTTCCGCTACTTACATACATTATTAGAATTTCTAGACTATCAAAACCTTTAGGTTATATCCAATACATCCTTAGTCTTGCTTAATTAGTATGTTCGTTGCTTCACATGTAAGTTTTCTCCAAGAAAACTCAATTCCATCCTTTGGTTTTTACACCTTAGGTTATAATGATCAAGTTTCAAACTTGATTATACTACATGGATTGCCTTTTAGATTTTATGACTCCAAGCCATTAATCTAAATATGGAGCAGACTTCGCATTTTGATAGGTGGTAAATATGTCATTCTAAATGAAATTTACTTCAATACTTTCTATCATGAAAAATCCAATATTTCTTGTTATAGATTGTATCCTATCATATACACAAGTAACTTGTGTAACTTGAATAAATTTTCACAACTCCTTGTGAATCTTTGTTCAATCTTCCATCAAAGGTTCAATGTAATTTTTTTAGGTCTCGAACCATTCGAGATATATTTTACTCCCACTGGTTCTTTTAGAGATAAACAATTTATCTAGAAAAGTATCATCATAAGCAACAAACAATTTGTTTCTTAAAAGTAAAATAATATCTTCAAGTTTCCTTAGGATATCCCATGAAAATACATTTATTAGAATTTTAAATGTGAGCTTGTTCCAAACAAGTCCATTCAAAAGGTCTCACTTTCTTAAATCTTCATGAATGACAAATCAAGTTTTCTTTCAATCCATATCACATATGGTACCTTTGAACGTATTTTGATGGAACTCAAATTAGTGTAATTATAGCGATTTCCAATATATATAACCCCAAAGTAAATAATGGAAGATCAATTTGACTTTATCATCCAATGAACCATATCCAATAAGGTTCTTTATCTCCACGTAGACACATCATTCCAGAATGGTGTTCTTTGTGGAGTTTATTGTGAAACAATTTCACAACCTTAAAGATGATTGTCAAATTCTTGGTTCAATTATTCATTATCTCGATCGAATCGAAATTTTTGAATAGTTTTACCAAGTAGTACCAAAATCCTCTTTTAGCATTGCTACATAATGGACCATATACATCAACATGTATTAGGTCTAATAAGATATTAGCTTTTTACTACTCCTAGTAAAAGATGTCTTGGTCAAAGTAAATAAGATTTGCATATATCACATGATTCAAAATCATGTGACTTTAAAACTCCGTCCCATGGAATTTTAGATATGTGTTTCTCATTTATTTGATCAAAACAATAATGCCTTAAGAATTTAATTATTTATGTTATCGCCTTATTTATTAATTTGTTCTTCATGATTTAGGATATAAGATTTATTTATACGATTTAACAATACAATAATGCAAATCATAATAAATAAATCACTTTTCTTATTCTCAATAAGAAATAAATATCATTCATTATCTTATAACAAAATAATACTTTCTACTTAATGAGTAAAGCCACTTCATAAGTGTTCTATGAACAATGTCGCAACTCTTGCATCATTACCATTCGTAGATTAACTTTATCTTAAGTATTCTTTCAATTTACTAATTCTTGCACATCTTACAAATATGGTATTTACATCCGATATCCAATACCCAGTAATTAGAGGTAGAAAGATTAATTTTATAACATAAATATCCCAAGTGGTAGTCTCACTACCATTCACTTTCTTTGATCATCCAGAATTTCGATTACAATTTTAAATGGTCAATCCAATTGCCACGTTACCAAATTGCATCTTTAAGAGTTATAATTTTAGCCACAATTATTTCTTTTAGGCTTGACAACGTTTGTCTTACCTTTATCTTTTAATCCTCTTTACTTTTAGAAATTCACTATGTCAAAAATCAAATTTTCGACTTAGATCATCATCTTTCCGCATGATAGTTCAGATATTGAGAGCACAAACATGTCTCATCAATTTAACTGATTTCAGCAACCAGGAACGATTCAGGATTCTGATTTCAGTTTTTTCTGAATTCTGAATTGACATCACTTTTCAGGAAACACAGTTTCGAAAACTAGCCATTTGAAACTGGATTCAATCCTAGATTAATTTTGAAACTGACATTTAATTTCAGGAAACACGGTTTCTAAAACCAGCCATCTGACAATTAAATTCAACTCAAAATATTTATCATAAAAGCGGTGGATTTTTAATTTCCAAAATTTACCTTTAAAATTGCTATCCTTGATTCAATTAGGATTTGGTGTTCATGATGATCCAATCATCATGATCATCAAAACCAAGAATAAACAATTTATTCATGAATCTAAGATCATCAACTAGTTAATCAAATTAAATTTTGATGATCCTACGGAACATATTAATCAAATTAATATTACAATTTAGGTTACTTAGGATTATTAAGAATGTATAATTTCCGTTCTTGCTTTAGAACAATTCTTAAGATCATGATCTAATCAAAGAAATTAATTTCATTCTCTTTTAACTTTGTTCTTTCAAGAACAGATCGCAGTAACAAACATAATTAAAGTTTAATATATCATTCTATAAGAATATGCAAATAAATATACACCTATATTTCATACCAATCATTTAAGAGATAAATATAATTGTATTTCATAAATACTCCCACTAAATTATATAACCTTCATATACATCCAATGTATAATATAATTTATGTGGACTAAGATCCAACGTTAATTTAATTTCAAGTCCGCTTTGGCGATACTGCTCAAAATTAAATTAATTAGGTAGATAACTCTTATCAATCACATCATATGTGACTCTTAGATCTTTTATAAGATTTTAAGCAGACATCAAATGTCAAACATGTTTTAATCTCATCTTGTGCCTTAGGCCCAAAACTTTGTCTTTTTATAGTCTAATTAAGTCAAACCATGATAGACGCATAGGAAACTCTCATTCACTCATCTTTCTCATACACTGATAGAATTAATGCACCTCGCTTTGGCAGAGCCAACATAAAACTACCCGGTGTACTCACAAGTGTCTATCATGGGTTGGCACATGACTTAAAATTTTCAAGAAGGTTCTTTCATATAGCATATAACACGTTTATGAGCACATAACATGTAAAGCATCAAGATTAGTCATTAAATTAATCTCCATTAATTCAAGCATGATCTTTATGTGTCATTAGTTTCTCTATAATTTATGAGGATGAGATTCTTTGAACTTTGGTTATAATCTCCAAATCAAGACAACAAGAAGTGCGGCCGAACTAAGCCATAAGCAACCACAATTCCGCACTAATTCAAGAAACCAAGAAATAGTCCATGTGCCCAAAATTAAGCAATAGATGGTCTCGATGAACGTAGGCCAATTGCATTCACAATTCCACATGGATCTCCAAACTTGAATCAATTGTTTCTCAATTTTAGCAATTATGAACTCTTCATAATTCTAACTTCGTTTTATCTTTGAATCTTTGATTGCGATCAATTTTGGGAAACACAGTCTCGAGAACGTAGGCTAGCCGTCCAAAACTTGATCCAATCTCAAAATTCACAAGACTAAAACAAATAGGAAATTTAAACCCCGAGATCCATCCCGAACCCCAAGCCGCGCCCGCACCAGACCAATAGGTCCGGCCGGGTCATCACTTGGGTCCGGTCGGACCTCCTCGGAAAATCCCAAAAATTTCAAAATTCAAAATTTTGTCTCAAAATTGTTTTTCCCCGATTCAATTAGGATTTGATGTTCTTGATGATCCAATCACCATGATCATCAAAACCTTGAATAAACCATTTATTCTTGAATCTCTAGATTATCAAAACTTTGATCCAATCAAAAATTGATAACCCAAACAATTTTAAATCCACCATAATTTTTATTGCGATTAATAGTGCGATTAAAGTTATAAAAACAATAAACCATATAAAACGCATAGATCACATAAACACCATGAATCTAAATTCAAATAGCATGTTAACACATATAATCCTATTATATTATCAACATGATATTATTAAAATAATCATACATGAACGGGGCTCTGATACCACTGTTGGGTTTTGAGGCAACATGCCCAGCGGAAGAAAGCAATATTAAATCAACAAAACCCTAAGCCCCAAGATCCATTCATGATGATTAAATTAATAGCAAGATGAATTTAGAATACAAACCATGTTGAGCGTTTAAGATTTTTAGGATCTTCAAATCTTCAAGCTTTAAGATTTGATCTCCTTGTTCTTCGCGTTCTTTGAATCAGGATCACAGGAACACGAACATGAGATGCTAAAGCAAACATACTCTATGTGTATCCACACGCAAACGAATATCTAGAACCATTCTAGATCTGGATTGCTAGACCCATTAGAAAACACACTTTTCTAATCTTCAAAGGCTATATGAATTTTGGTGTTCTTGAGCTTTTGATTCTCAATCTAGGCTCAAGAATATATTTCTCAAACATATGTGTTTCATTAATTTAATGGCTGGTGAAAGAGGATTATTTATACTAAAAAATCCTTAACCCTTAAGGACTCTTGAGACCTAATCCCGTCACCCAATTAAACTTACCATAATCTGGCTCCAGGAACTCTGGCACGGTCGTGCTCACAAAGTGACACATCCGTGCCACTTGGTGCGAAAAAGCCATGCCCAAGTTGAATTCTGGCACGGTCGTGCTTGTTAACTGGCACGGTCATGCTTTATAACTGGCACGGCCGTGCCCGCCAGAAAACCAGTTTTTTGTCTTTTTTTTATTCGTTCTTTTGTGTGTGACCCCATAGGATCATATTAAGTTGGTAATGAGTCAAACCAAGGTCAAACCCATAAGTCATGACCGGACTCTAGCAAGCCATCATGACTACCCAATTAATATAACTTAACGAAGTTCGTTATCCTTATAGAATATATCACAATCCTTTTGTCACACGATATCATATTGAACATAAGTCATGGTCCACGTCAACTTATATTGTTCAATGCTTTCTCGATCTTGAGAAGATTGATTATGAGAAAATGACATTGATCACATCAATTCATTTGAGCGCGGCCACGCATTTCATCAATCTCACTCTACGAGTGGCCTAAGCAGATATCTCTCTTGAGGAGGGACAAATTCCATCTTGACTTATCATTCTTCCCTACAAAAATCCGATTATGCCAATCGTAGCCTTTATAACCACCCGGTTAAGGGTAGCGTTTGAGTACGTCATGTTGGTGTTATGCCCTAGGCATGTTGTTTGTAAAACAAATGTTATTATTTATAAAGATATTGAAAGTTTGATTATTATGTCTTTTGCATGTTTATTATAATAATCTCCGTCCCTGATAATTATGATTAATTATTAGTATAAGTTTAATAGATAATCATATGATGATTATGGTGTATGGGATACAATTAGACTTATGTGTATTTGTTGGAGAATAAATACTGGACTGACCCCTATGAGATTTATGTCATGGTCACAATGTCATAATTAAGTCTCATATAGTTATATCACTGGAATCTTTAGACCTGAGGTTATTACAGTCTTCCACATGATGAACATTACGTTTGACATATTCAAACGTTATGCCTAACCGGATAGATATAAAGAATATGATTGGCATAATCGGAATCATGTAGGGAAGAGTAATAAGCCAAGATGGGATTTGTTCCTCGTCAAGAGAGATGTCAAGCTTTGGCCACTCGATGAATGGTATTGATGAAATGCATGGCCGTGCTCAAATAAGATTTGTATTATCAATACATTCGAGATCGAGAAAGCATTGAACAAATGTAAGTTGACCATTGACCATGGCTTACGTTCAATAGACATCGTGTAACAAAGAGATTGTGTTATGTTCTATTTTAGGAAACTTTGGAGTTCAAAGTTATACTAATTGGGTAGTCATAATGGCTTGCTAGAGTCCGCTTATGACTTACAAGGTTTGAATGGTTCGGACTCGTTGCCAACTTAGTATAATCCTATTGGGTCACACACGCAGAACGGATAATTAAAAAGAGTGAAAAACGAAGTAAAACGGGTCCTGCCTAAAGGATCCGTACGGCTGAATCTGGATGCTTCCAGAAACATCCGTACGGATGGTTTTTCCGGCAGAATCAGTTTTAGGAAAACTCGTGTTGAACAAGAAAACCTAAGTCCTAAAGGGTTTCTGAAACCCCTTGAATATAAATACAGACTGACGGGAATTGTTCCCTAGTTGTTGATTTGATCAATTCCAAAGTCTTTCTTAGAGAAAGAAATCACACATTACATTCTTGGGTTATTGTGATTGATTAATCTCAATTATCAAGTCACAATAATAATTAGGAGCTTTGAAGAATCGTTCTTCAACATCGTTGATCAATCCGAAGACCTAGCAGTCAAGTTCAAGAAGGCGTTCTTAAAATCTGTTCGTTGTGTGGATCACCGGTAGAGGGCGTTTGTCTTAACGCTTAATCCAAGTTTTACATAACGATCTACAAGGGTTAGTTTCTTTCATCTTGTTATTATGAATTATTGTTCATAGCGGATCTAAGCTATTGGATTTTATTCATGTCTATCTTCCGCTGCGCATGATTGCACGAAACCCAACAGTGGTATCAGAGCCCCGTTGATGATCAATAATTCTAATATTATCATGATATAATTATTTAATGCGATTATTTAATTGGTATGATCATGAGATAGATGAATTTATGTGATGGATTTTATATGAGATATAAAATATGCATGCTAGTTGATGTGGTTGTAATATTGATTTGATTAATATGTATGATTGCATGCTTAGATTATCATGTTGTAATCGGATTATTTTAATTATGATCTTGATCTAATTTGTATGTGGAATAAATTGGTTATTGAATATATGAATTAGATGGGTTCAAATTCGTAATCTGAAATTTCATGTTTCTGTAATCTGATTATGTATAAACACGATATTAAGATTGATCGAATTTCTGAAATCTGAAAATATGGAAAAACTGGGATTCTACCTAAGAATCCGTACGGCTGGTTTGGGAGCCTCCAAACACATCCGTACGGATGGTTTTGGTCCACTCCCAGATTTCATTCTGACTTCTCATGTTCAGATTGTTCTGCAAATTGTTTGCAGAATTCGAACCTGAAAACAGAAAGTGGTTTCAGATGGCTTTGATTAGCCCGTTCCTGAAGAGGAACCTGCTTCTAATGCACCCAATGATGAGAGAAACGCCTACAAGAAACACAAAAGTGATTCTCGTGAGGTGGGTTGTCTTATGCTTGCGGCCATGTGTCCAGAGCTTCAGAAGACTCTTGAACACTTGGAGGCATTTGACCTTGCTGCTTCGTTGAAAGATATGTTTCAAGAACAAGCAAGGCAAGAAAGGTTCGACACTATAGCTACCTTGGTCTCATGCAAGATGAGCGAAGGGCAGTCTGTGGGCCCTCATGTTTTGAAGATGAAGGCTCACTTTGAGCATCTAGAGAGGCTTGGCCATCCCATTGATGTTGAGTTGACCACTGATTTTATTCTTAATTCATTGCCCAAAAGCTATAATCAGTTCGTCATGAACTTTAATATGCATGGGATGGATAAGTCCCTGTCTGAGTTGCATGGGATGCTAAAGACAGCGGAAAAGAAAATCAGTAAAGAAGTCGCTCCTGTGCTTGTAGTGACAAAAGGAAGAAAAGGCTCTAAAGGCAAAGGAAAATGGGTTAAGACAAAAGTTGTCAAACCCAAGATTGGCAAGGCAATTGTTGCTAATGCTGATGTGGCTAAACCTACTTCCCAAAAGGATGCAATCTGTTTCCACTATAATGAGATTGGTCATTGGAAAAGAAATTTCAAGGTTTACAAGGAAGAGTTAAAGAAGAAGAAGAGCAGTGGGACTGCGTCTACTTCAGGTATCTATGTTATAGATATTCTACTTTCTACTTCTAGTTCCTGTGTATTAGATACCGGATGTGGATCTCACATTTATTTGAATGTGCAGGCACTAAGAAATAGGAGGCTACTCAAAGATGGCGAATTGGACCTACGCGTGGGGAATGGAGCAAGAGTTGCTGCATTAGCCGTAGGAACATATGATGTCAGTTTACCTAGCGGATTAATTCTTGTTTTGAACAATTGTTATTACGTTCCGGATTTGAGTAGAAATATTATTTCAGTTTCTTGTTTGGATAATGAAGGTTATAGTTTTCTTATTAAAAATAAGAAGTTTTCTATTTATTTAAATGATATGCTTTATTGTACTGCATGTTCATTTAATGGCCTTTATGTTCTTGATGTTGAGAGTGGAAATAATGAGAATATTTATAATGTAAATAAGAAATCCAAACCTAATGATGTAAATCATACTTATTTGTGGCATTGCCGTCTTGATCATATTAATGAGCAGCGTATCTCAAAACTCCATGGGGACGGACTTTTAGATTCACATGACTTTGAATCATATGAAACTTGTGAGTCTTGTTTACTTGGAAAAATGACTAAGGCACCTTTTACTAAGAGTAGTGAAAGGGCTAGTGACTTATTGGGACTCATACATACTGATGTGTGTGGACCAATGAGCAGCAGTGCTAGGGGAGGATATCAATACTTCATAACTTTTACTGATGACGTTAGTAGATATGGCTATGTCTACTTAATGAAACATAAAAGTGAATCTTTTGAGATATTTAGAATATTTCAAAATGAAGTACAAAATCAACTTGGTAAAACTATTAAAGCACTTCGATCTGACCGAGGTGGAGAATATTTAAGCCAAGAATTTGACAATCATCTTAAAGATTGTGGAATTGTTTCACAATTAACTCCACCTGGAACACCACAATGGAATGGTGTGTCTGAGCGGAGAAATAGGAATTTATTAGATATGGTCCGATCCATGATGAGTCAAGTTGATCTTCCTTTAACATTTTGGGGACATGCACTAGAAACTGCTGCTCTTACACTAAATAATGTTCCAACTAAATCTGTTCCAAAGACTCCATATGAGATATGGACTGGAAGAAAACCTAGTTTGTCTTTCATGAAGATTTGGGGTTGTGAGGTTTATGTTAAGAGATTAATCTCTGACAAACTTGCACCAAGATCCGATAAATGTATTTTCGTTGGTTATCCTAAGGAAACTAAGGGTTATTACTTTTACAACCGCACGAAAAACAAAGTGTTTGTTGCCCATCATGGTACCTTTCTAGAGAAAGAGTTTCTCTCCAAAAGAATTAGTGGGAGTAAAATTAATCTCGAAGAGGTTCGAGAACCCGAAAATAACATGGAACAAAATGTTGGATCTGAATAAGTTTCACAAGGAGTTGTGGAACCTATTCAGAATACTCAAGTTCCTTGCAGAACTGGTAGGGTGCGATCCGAACCTGAGAGATATGGATTTCTCATGACGGATAGCAATGAAGTGGAAGTCATAGTTGATGACGAACCTACTTCCTACCAAGAAGCGATGTCCGCTCCTGATTCAGATAAATGGCTTGGAGCCATGAAATCTGAAATTAAGTCCATGTATGACAATCAAGTTTGGAACTTGATTGATGCGCCCGAAGGTGTAAAAACCATAGGATGCAAGTGGGTTTTAAAAAAGAAGACTGACATGGATGGAAAGGTGCATACTTATAAAGCTAGACTTGTAGCGAAAGGCTATAGACAGATTCATGGAATCGACTATGACGAAACCTTTTCGCCCGTAGCAATGATCAAGTCTATAAGAATTTTACTTGTCATAGCCGCATATTTTGACTATGAGATATGGCAAATGGATGTCAAAACAGAGTTCCTTAACGGGAACTTACTTGAGGATGTTTATATGACACAACCTGAAGGTTTTGTAATTCCAGAAAATTCTAACAAAGTATGCAAATTGCAAAGATCCATTTATGGATTGAAGCAAGCCTCTAGGATTTGGAATCTTCGATTTGATAAATCGGTCAAAGAGTTTGGCTTCATCAAGAATGAAGATGAACCTTGTGTGTACAAGAAGATTAGTGGGAGCATAGTACTATTTCTTGTGCTATATGTTGATGACATATTAATCATTGGAAATGAGATTCTTGCATTGCAGTCTGTAAAGACTTGGTTAGGAAAGTGTTTCTCAATGAAAGATATGGGAGAAGCCGCTTACATCCTTGGCATAAGGATCTATCGTGATAGATCCAAGAAATTGATTGGTTTAATTCAAGATACATATATTGACAAAGTTCTTAAGAGATTCCGCATGGAAAACTCTAAGAGAGGAAATTTGCCAGTAGGTCATGGCATATCTCTAAGCAAGAATCAGTGTCCTAAGACAACTGATGAGCGTGAGAGAATGATAGGGATTCCATACGCTTCTGCTATTGGATCCATCATGTATGCCATGATATGTACTAGACACGATGTCTCGTATGCTTTGAGCATGATGAGCAGATACCAATCAGATCCTGGTGAGAGTCACTGGATTGCAGTCAAGACGATTCTTAAGTACTTGCGAAGGACTAAAGATTCGTTCTTGGTGTATGGAGGAATGGAAGATGATCTTGTTGTAAGTGGTTACACAGATGCAAGCTTCCAAACCGACAAGGATGATTCTAGATCGCAATCTGGATTTGTATTTGTGCTCAATGGAGGTGCTGTTAGCTGGAAGAGTTCTAAGAAAAGTACTGTAGCAGATTCTACAACTGAAGCTGAGTATATTGCTGCATCCGATGCTGCTAAAGAGGCTGTTTGGATTAAAAAGTTCATTGGTGAACTAGAGGTGGTTCCTAGCATTGCTAATCCAATAGACCTTTATTGTGATAATAATGGTGCTATTGCTCAAGCAAAGGAACCTAGATCGCATCAGAAATCCAAACACATACTTAGGCGTTTTCATATTATTCGAGAGATCGTTGATAGAGGAGACGTAAATATATGCAGAGTACCAACTGATGATAATATTGCAGACCCATTGACAAAGGGTCTTCCGCAAGCAAAGCATGATAGTCATGTTAGGTCTATGGGTATTCGATACATTAATTAGGCCTAGTGCAAGTGGGAGATTGTTGGTGTTATGCCCTAGGCATGTTGTTTGTAAAACAAATGTTATTATTTATAAAGATATTGAATGTTTGATTATTATGTCTTTTGCATGTTTATTATAATAATCTCCGTCCCTGATAATTATGATTAATTATTAGTATAAGTTTAATAGATAATCATATGATGATTATGGTGTATGGGATACAATTAGACTTATGGGTATTTGTTGGAGAATAAATACTGGACTGACCCCTATGAGATTTATGTCATGGTTACAATGTCATAATTAAGTCTCATATAGTTATATCACTGGAATCTTTAGACCTGAGGTTATTACAGTCTTCCCCATGAGGAACATTACGTTTGACATATTCAAACGTTATCCCTAACCAGATAGCTATAAAGAATATGATTGGCATAATCGGAATCATGTAGGGAAGAGTAATAAGCCAAGATGGGATTTGTTCCTCGTCAAGAGAGATGCAAGCTTTGGCCACTCGATGAATGGTATTGATGAAATGCATGGCCGTGCTCAAATAAGATTTGTATTATCAATACATTCGGGATCGAGAAAGCATTGCACAAATGTAAGTTGACCATTGACCATGGCTTACGTTCAATAGACATCGTGTAACAAAGAGATTGTGTTATATTCTATTTTAGGAAACTTTGGAGTTCAAAGTTATACTAATTGGGTAGTCATAATGGCTTGCTAGAGTCCGCTTATGACTTACGAGGTTTGACTGGTTCGGACTCGTTGCCAACTTAGTATAATCCTATTGGGTCACACTCGCAGAACGGATAATTAAAAGGAGCGAAAAACGAAGTAAAACGGGTCCTGCCTAAAGGATCCGTACAGCTGAATCTGGATGCTTCCAGGAACATCCGTACGGATGGTTTTGCCGGCAGAATCAGTTTTAGGAAAATCTTGTTGAACAAGAAAACCTAAGTCCTAAAGGGTTTCTGAAACCCCTTTAATATAAATACAGACTGACGGGAATTGTTCCCTAGTTGTTGATTTGATCAATTAGGAGCTTTGAAGAATCGTTCTTCAACATTGTTGATCAATCCGAAGACCTAGCAGTCAAGTTCAAGAAGGCGTTCTTAAAATCTGTTCATTGTGTGGATCACCGGTAGAAGGCGTTTTTCTTAACGCTTAATCCAATTTTTACATAACGATCTACAAGGGTTAGTTTCTTTCATCTTGTTATTATGAATTATTGTTCATAGCGGATCTAGGCTATTGAATTTTATTCATGTCTATCTTCCGCTGCGCATGATTGCACGAAACCCAACAGTCAAACATAATGTTCATCATGTGGAAGAATATGATAATCTCAGGTCTAAGGATATCAAATGATATAACTATATGAGATTTAATTATTACATCTGACCATGACATAAATCTCATAGGCGGGTCAAGTCCAGTACTTGTTCTCCAACAAGTACCCATAAGCTTAATTTGTATCACATACACATGATCATCATATGATCATAAATTAAACTTATACTAGTCCTTCATAAGTACTAGGGACGGGGATTATTATAATAAACATGTAAAACATATAATAGTCCAAGGTTGTTATCTCCATAACAAATGAGAACATGATGTAACGCAAGGCCTTTCTCAAGGGCCTAGGGCATAATCTCCAACATGTTGCTCAACCACCAAGATTTGACCGTGATCGCACGTGCGCAACAAAGCAAAGGACTTCCCAGAGCTTCAAAGTCAAAGCACGAAGTGACAGACATTCCACCAAGGGGCTACAGATGAGCCAATATCCAAGTTGGGGCTAATGTTTCCCCTCTCTCTCAAAAAAAAAAAAAAAAAAAGAGAATGATGAAAAGAGAGAAAATAAATGAATGTATGGAAAGAAGGAAAGGAAATGAATATACGCAAAGAGGAAGTTTGCCTCAAAATCTCACCAAGTTCACCGTAAAGTCAATCCCCAAGGGTTCGCAAGAAAGGAAGTCTATCTCAAAAGACAACCAAGAAGGGACTCACCTCAAAGGGCCCGTTCATCTCAAAAGAAGTTCACACCAAAGAGGGTTCACCCCAAGAGGTCCATCCCAAGGAGTTCACCATAAGGTAAAGCGATCTACATCGGCAAAGCAACAATATCCTTCAAAAGGACACCAGCTTCAACAAAAGGCAATCTAGCGCCGAACTACGGCGACCTGAGCTCCTCAAACTGAGGGGAACGTAGGCAACCTTCGGGTCCGGTCATAGCATGAAACAAAACCATCAAACCGTGGTCCTCTCAAAATGACTAAGTTCTCGTCCCTTGGTCCCTTCAATGACCAATTTCCCAGACAATGACCAATTCCACCTTCTAAACACACTCTCCTCCCGATCTTGCCATTGATCGAATCTTAATCTTAATTGATCACAACATTTATACATGTTAAGTCTAATTGCTTGCTATAATATTGACTTAATGACAAACATGGTCCATTCAAGCAATCATTTGATGATATTAAGGCAAATTTCAAATGTCTCAATAAGTCTTCTCCTCTACATCTTAGGAAAGAGCTAAACACTTATGTTCTGTCAAGCAAAGGGCTTCCTCACCAACATAAAGGGACTCTCTCCCAAATAAAATGCCCCTGCATGTTCCCTCCAAGAAAAATACTTTAAAGTCCCCGTTCTACCGAGTCGGCTGGATCACTCATAAAAAAAAGGAAAAAAGAGAAAGGCACCAAAAAAGTAGCCCGCTAGGTTGAAAACCCGTAAGGGCGGCCTAGACAAAAAACAGGGTGTGCCATAAAAGACGCAAAGGATATGCCCGCTAGGTTGAAAATCCAAAAGGGCGGCCTAGGCAAAAGAAAGGGTACGTCATAAAAAAAGGGATGGGTTCCTAACCTCACTTCAAAGGCCGAAAGACGATAACGGGTCCACGTCAACATCAAAAGTCGAAGGACGATATTGAAGCTACCTCCACATCGACGACAACAAGGACATGGGGCTACCCCAACATCGACGACAACAAGGACATGGGGCTACCCCAACATCAACGACAAAGATGACATTGGGGCTATCCCTACAACAGTGACAAACAGATTTCCCACCATCAATTACTTCTCAACGAATGGACAAAATCCAAAGGACTTTATGCATAACAAACCTCACGGTTAAGTTAAAATCAAAAGTTGTGACTAACATGCTTCATTAAAAGATTTGCTTTAGAAATAAGCATTTCCAAATTTGCCAAAAATAATGTTTCAAGCAAAATGCTTTTGATCCCCCCTCAAAATGATTTTTTCCAAAGTCTTGGACTTTTTCCTCCACAATGTGTCTTAAAGGTCTCCCCTAGGCTCTTCCCCGGTGTCATGAAAATGAGTCAACCATCCTGTAGAGTAGTGTTGACCAAACCTTTGCCTCCCAGAGTGGACATTTTAGGTTAAAGCCTTTGTCCCCGGCCGTCCTTAGTCGGATGTAAGACCAGTTTTCCCATCAAACTTCCTAAAGGTGGAGTTGACCCAAGCTAATCCTTGACCCAGAGTGGTCATTATAGGTTGAAGCCTTTGTCCCGGCCGTCCTTAGTCGGACGTAAGACCAGTTTTACCGTCAAATTCCCCAAAGGTGGAGTTGACCCAAGTCAAACCTTAGTCCCCAAGAGTGGTCAATTTAGGTTAAGAAAACCTTTGTCCCCCAGAGTGGTCATTTTAGGTTAAGAAAACCTTAGTCCCCCAGAGTGGTCATTTTAGGTTAAGAAAACCTTAGTACCCCAGAGTGGTCATTTTAGGTTAAGAAAACCTTAGTCCCCCAGAGTGGTCATTTTAGGTTAAGAAAACCTTTGTCCCGGCAGTCTAAAATGACGTAAGACCATCCTTTTAGTCAACCCTCCCCGTAGAGCCAAGTTGACCAAATCCCGACAGTCCAAAATGACATAAGACCATATTTTAAGTCAACCCTCTCCATAGAGCCAAGTTGACCAAATCTCACCTCTGACCCGCCGAGAGTCATGCCTGTCTCCTTTTAGTCAACCCTCTCCATAGAGCCAAGTTGACCAAATCCCGCCTCTGACCCACCGAGAGTCATGCCCGTTCCTTGTAGTCAATCCTCTCCATAGAGCCAGGTTGACCAAATCCCGCCTCTGACCCGCCGAGAGTCATGCCCGTCTCCTTTAAGTCAACCCTCTCCATAGAGCCAAGTTGACCAAATCCCGCCTCTGACCCGCCGAGAGTCATGCCCGGTTCCTTTAGGTCACCCTCTTCATAGAGCCAAGTTGACCAAGTCCCGCCTCTGACCCACCGAGAGTCATGCCCGTCTCCTTTAAGTCAACCCTCTCCATAAAGCCAAGTTGTCTAAATCCCGCCTCTGACCCGCCAAGAGTCATGCCCGGTTCTTTTAGGTCAACCCTCTCCATAGAGCCAAGTTGACCAAGTCCCGCCTCTGACCCGCCCAGAGTCATGCCCGTCTCTTTTTAGTCAACCTTCTCCATAGAGCCAAGTTGACCAAATCCCGCCTCTGACCCGCCGAGAGTCATGCCCGTTCCTTTGAGTCAACCCTCTCCATAGAGCCAAGTTGACCAAATCCCGCCTCTGAACCGCCAAGAGTCATTCCCGTTCCCCTAGGAGAGGATGACAGATATCCACCTAGCCCTTAGGTTTGAGTAGCCTTAAAGTTTCTCACCCTTTACGAACTACGTTAGGCTTGATTCCCCGCAAACGGGATACGTAGGAATCCTATACCCCTAGGTCCAGCTATGCAACCAAATCGGTCAAACCGTCCTCCCATCAGATTGGGATGCTTTATCGACAACCCCGCTTTTCTAAAGCAACGTTGCCGAGGGGCTCTGTAAGTACCCCAATCTGAAATTAACCAACTTTAGAGGAACTCTTAGTACCATTCAGGGATAAAACTGATAGGATGGGACCTCACTAAGATATACCTAAAATTCCAGGACTACTCTAGAATTAAAATTGGAAAAATCCAGAAGCTCGCCAGGCTGAGCCGTACGGATGGTTTGGACGCGGGAGGGGCCAATCCGTACGGATGATTTGGGCACCCTCAGTCCCTATAAATTGGACCCTTGGCTGATCATTTCAGGGGGGAGAAAATCATATTTGTGTGCAAACTCTGCCAAATTGAGAGCAGATTAGGGATACAAACATTCTTGAGTGAAAAGAGAGAAAGAAGATAGGCTTAGAACCAAAATTGGTGAGGCCTCCTTCTCCTCATCTTCTCTTCATCTCATAATCTATTTTATTTTGCCTTATTTACATTATGTCTTTATTATTCTTGCACATATTATGAATTAGAACCAAGTTCTTGTTATGAATCAATGGTACCCTCATGTTCTATGAATGATCAAGGGTTCAAACCTAAGATGATCAAAGCTTGTTAACATTTAATGTCTTTACATTAATGCTCTTTACATTATGTCTTTACTTTTATGCAATTTATATTATGTCTGTACTTTTATGCAATTTATGTTATGTCTTTACATTTATGCAAGTTAAATTCCATGTCTTTACTTTAAAGATGATTTTATGGTGAAAGGATCAAGTTTGGATGAGAAAGTTTCAATATTTATCATTCAAACTTTGATCTAACTCCAATAATGTCTCTTTGGATGGTAAAGACTCAATCTTTATCCATCCAAAGGTTAATTTCTTGCTTCCCCAAGGTCTTCCCTTGGAATAATCATCAATTTGGATGTTAAAGTCTTCATCTTTAACCATCTAAATGATGATTTTGGCTCAAAAGCCATGTTCATCACCTTTCTCAATTTTCCCCCATTATTGCCTTGATCACACCCAAAACCTTGTGTTTTGGTGTTTAATTAGTGATTAAGAGCATATGGTGTGTAAACTTTTAATTATATAGGATTATTATTATTCTATGGACTTATTAAGGTATGTAGTAAATGGAGTGGTTATTGAAATTGTCAAAAATATTGAAGGGTTATATGAAAATAATTTTATATTCATAAATACTAGACGCATACTACGTGAAGTAATAGCATTTGGAAAATATAGGGAGTTAAGAATGTTGCTATATTTGGATAATGTTTGTTTCATCAGTGTCTAGGAGATTTGTAAAATGTAATGTTTCTTACAAGAATGAATATATAATTTAAGTAGTCGTGGGAAGTGATATTGTAATAAATATAATGAAATTATGATAATGGAATTTATAGAAGTATGATGAGATGCAATGTAGCTGTCTTGCTTAATACTACCACCGTCACAGGCTTAATGTGCGCTGTTAAACGGGCTCAATGTGCGCTAGGCTTAATGTGCGCTGTAAAACGGGCTCAATGTGCGTTGTTAGACTATTTGGGTAAACTCAACTAAACTTTGACCATAATTTTATGAAAATCTAGATATTCTTATGCAGTTTTAAAATTTAACATTGGTTCACTGTTAGGAGTAATAGAGATGACATTTTTTAAAATTACATACAGATATCTTGATTTTCATAAAATTATGGTTAAAATTCAGTTGAGTTTGACCCAAAAAGTTAAAGAGTACACATTGAGTTGAGACGGAGGTAATATAATGTTAAAAAAAGTTTTTGGGGGAGTAGGTCGAAAATTCATGATCAAATAAACTTTAAAATGGCATACACATTTGAGAAGTTAAATAGAGGATAAAAATGGTGTACATTGATTAACATGAAAATGAAGAGCATCTATATAAACAAAATGAAAGTTTGATATATATATATATATATATATATATATATATATATATATATATAGGTAGGTGCTCAAATGAGAACCTAAATATCGTGAGAACCGTAAGAACCAATCATAACCATTAGATCAGAAAAAAAAATCAAGGGTCCATATGTTAGATACAATTGATACACTTAGATACATTACAAAAATTCGATTACACTTGGATACAATAGGTGAATAAGTATTGTATCTAAGTGTTGCACTTGGATACACTATGTTAAAAACTAATGTATCCAATTGTTTTTCGAAAATTAACTAATGTATCTAAGTGTATCCAATGTATCTAACATTTGGACCCTTGATTTTTTTTCTAATCTAATGGTTATGATTGGTTCTCACGGTTCTCATATAAAATGGTTCTCACAGGAGCGCGACCCTATATATATATATATATATATATATATATAGTTATTTATCTTTTACTTCACTATACTCCATATAATGAGTTAAAAATGAAGTTGTTATTAAAAATTTTAATGGGTTGTATACGAGCATATTTAAGATTACTCGATAATATATATATATATATATATATATATATATGTATATGGGAATTATTTTTAAAAAAAATCATATTTTTATAATAGTTAAATTTTTAAATAAACTTATTAAATATTAATGGCGTTTTTAATTAAATAACGAGGATATCAAATACTCCCTCCGTCCCAGAGTAAGAGTCATATTTTCCATTTTGGTACGTCCCAGAGTAAGAGTCCTATTCCTAAAATGGCAAAGAATCTTTACTATTCACCCCATTCATTCTCTCTCATATTTTACTTTTATACTCACAACACCAATCAATTCACTATTCTCTCCTACTCATTCTCTCTCTTACTTTACTTTTACACTCACAACATTTACATCACTTCCAATATTTATTAATAAGTGTGCAAATAAGGGGTAGGACTCTTATTCCGGGACGGAGGGAGTATGAAATATTAGTATTATTTATTCTCAACGTGAAAAATATTTTGAATGTTATTACGATAAATTAATACAATGCTTTATATTTTTATGAAGAAATTATTGCCCCGTGCAATGCACGGGTGAAACTCTAGTAATAAGAAACACACGAACTAATTCGGACTCTCTGACTTTCTCCACGGTCGTGACCTATTTGGCATGCTCTTGCTTTAGCCATAAAATCTAGAAGCTCTCAGATTAACCTAGCACGTCTTCATGTAGATACCCCAGGAGAGCCCACTACTTGGCTAGAGCGGTGGAAGGATCCTAGGATGTCTAACTTGTTTTAATTTGTAGAGTCGCCACCTATGTTTTTAGAGGAACATAAGAAAAACCTAAGAATAGCCTATTTTATGTATAAAACCAGAGATTCGGGATAGAAGGGTTTGGGGGTTAGGTGACGGAGTGGGAAGTACTTAAACACCCACTCCGCCCCGCTTACGCGGGTCTTGCTGTTGGGGTATCAACCCAAGTCCCACATCAGCAATTGAAAGAAGAATTGCCTAGTATAAGAAAGAGTCCACCCACTCCATTAGTATGAGGCCTTTTGGGAGATGACCCAAAAACAAATCCGTGCGGGTTGGGCCCAAAGCGGACAATATCATACTAATGTGGAGTGGTGGGGGTGGTCGCGGTCCAGCGGACATAATAATGTGGAGTGATGGGGGTGGTCGCCGTGCTGGACCGCGATCACCCCCACCACTCCACATTAGTATGATATTGTCCGCCTTGGGCCCAGCCCGCACGGATTTGTTTTTGGGTCATATCCCAAAAGGCCTCATACTAATGGAGTGCGTGGACTCTTTCTTATACTAGGCAATTCTTCTTTCAATTGCTGATGTGGGACTTGGGTTGATACCCCAACACTTGCTACTATTGGTGTTCTAATGCTAAATGATCCTTCTTTTAATATGAGAAATGTGCTAACAATTATAATGTAAAAAAAAAAGGGAATTACAAAAGAGAAATAAAAAGAGATTTGTTTTATTGATTTATGCTAAAGATTACATTGAGAGAAGAATAGTAAATTAAACTAGAGTTTAGAATGTTAGAATATGACCTTGACCAAACTTTAATAGTGAAGTGGCCTTTTGGTTGTATTCTTTTTTATGGAGATTGCATACAATGACTAGACAAGTAAAATAAGAAGAAGAAAAGTTGTACCTTTAGAAGGAGAAAGAAGACTTGAACTTTGACTTGAGATGGAGTTGTTTGTAGAGAAATTGTTGTGCAACAATTTGTGTAGAATTTTTGTAGAGAAATGCGTTTGAGAGAATTTGTGTAGAGTTTAGGTTCAAGTCTCCAAATTGGGGTCTTTTTCTAAGGTAGAAATGAGAGGTTTAAATAGGTAGAGAAAGGAGGGAAAGAAGTTTTTCTAACCAATAAAAAAATTAATAAATAATAAATAATAAAGAGAAAATCAAATAATAAATAAATAAAAGAAATATTTTATTTTTAAGAAATGGCTAAGAATATGGGATTGAGAGTTATAGAATAAAAAGGGTTTAATGCTAGAATAAAATATGTGATGAAAATGTTGTTTTTGACTCTAAAAATGGAGGGGAAATGCTGCAATCCGTAACAGTCAATATGGGAGGCGCGCGGGTCCGGCCAGTTCGGTCAAACGCGCGCGCCGCTCATGGCTATTACGGGAGGCGCCCACGCCTAAAAATGACAGAATGACTCTAAAGTTAACACTGTTATTCAGTTTAGTCCAAAACTAACGGAATCAGTTAGGAACTTAACCGAGGTAACAGAAATTAACGAAAATAAGTTAAATAAAAATACTATGTATGCAAACGGGGTGAGAGGTCCAAGGCGGGGTGTCTACACTTCCACACAAAGTATATGCACTGCACGAAGCGTGTACGTGCGCTGCACAAAGGCTGCACGTGCATTGCACGAATTTTGCACGTGCATTGCACAAAAATATGCAGTTTCTTTTCTTCACATTGGATCACCCGAATCTCTAACCGAAGCTCTTGATACCATCTGTTGGGGGGATCTCCACATCCACTAGCCCATACTAGCAGTCATCAATTATGAAGAAAGTAATTCAACACATGAATAATAATATGAAAGAATAATAACACCATGAATTTGTTAACCCGGTTCACCAACACATGACTACATCCGGAGGCACCAAGCCAGGATATCACTATAATAATATATGAATATTATTACAACTTTGCACATCCACTCACTCAGTGGCGAATCTAGACCCCCCCTAGAATTTTCTTTTCAGGAGGTCAATATAGTAAATTTAAATTATAAAAGGTAAATTTGTAAAAATTACAGAAGTCAGGGGGGTCGAAGTACCCTCCTCAAAGGGCCTAGATCTGTCACTGCACTCACTAAGATCTAGCATGGCCTCTATCCAATAACAATCTCTCTCACCTATATATTATTATCTCTCCTCCCCTCAAGAACATACAAACAACACGGTCATGGACTGGTTGTAGGATCGCCCCCCATGGCTCTCCTAGGCCCCCAACCCCCTCCTTGACACTATTTTGTGGCTGTCTCCTGATATCCTAACTTTCTCTTACACAAAGTAAGTATCAAAATATTATGGTGATAGTGACAATATATTTATAAATCTTAAACCTGATCAAAACTTAATTACCTAAAGTCCCAACCAAAGAGTATAATTAGTTTGCCTTAAGGAAACAAATTCCTTATTCCCTGAAGAAACTTCCACGTGAACCACTAGGTAGGAGTAGTCTTCTTATTAGGAAACTAATTTAATAAAGGATATTGACTCCTTTACCAAATCCACGCACAAGATTCATTTTCACCCGAAACTGATGGTCCGGTCGGGTCATTATACACAGGTCCGGCCGGATCTATGCTTTTCTGCACCAACTCCATCTCGGTCCCGACTTCTTGCTCCTCCGCTGTTTTGACCCTCCTCTTCGGTTTTGACTCCAATCTCAACACGAATGCCACTAAGAGACATTACCCATCTCTTCAATCCTCCAAACACCATTTTTCATGTCTATGCGGACGGAGTTTCGATAGTAGGAATTGCAGCATTTTTAGCTTATTTATATTCTCTTTTTATCTTATTGCCCATATATGAATTCACACAATGTGCTGATTTTCCCCTTTTTTATTATTTCATTATACTTTTTGGTTCATAATCATACAATTTGTACGAGTAGTTTGTAGCTGAGGAAATGAAAGCATTACATGCAGTGGCGTATCCAGGATTTACAGTGAGGGGGTCAAAAAAATTATATGAAAAACCACAACAAGGGCACCGGCCATAAATAACCACGCCAACAAGGTAACAACTACAAGGCCACTGGCCATAAACAAACAAATCAACAAGGCCACATGCCATATTACAACAACAAGGCCACATGCCATATTACAACAACAAGGCCACTAACAAGGCCACTCGCCATAAACATCCACACGAGCAAGGACACCGGCTATAAATAAATACGCAAAGAAGGCAACAACTACAAGGTCACTTGCCATACACAAACACACAACAAGATTACAGTTCATAGTTTCTAACCTCCGGGACGGAGAGCCTCATTCGCTTTAGAGTTAGAAGTAGCCGACCCACCACATGATCTTTCCAAATTTGGAGGAGGAGTCATTTTTCTGCAGAAAACAAGCTAGAGTTGAAATCAAACCTGAATTTAAAGGGAAAAAATAATATTCAGAACACATACAAATACAAATTGAGAAAATCCAATTAAAATATGCTCTAAAGTAAAGTCTAAACTGTTAGATTTATTCCAAAGTTTCAAACTTCCAGTTAATTTGAGATTTATCATCAGGGTGAATCAATAAGAAATTTCCTCTTTTGCCAAAAATAACTACTGACTCATAACTCAATTGAGATTTAATACTATATTTCAATAAGAAATCAATGAGATTCAAAAAACAAAAATCGATGGAGAGGATGAAACCCTAATTTTTTGGGAAATTTAGAGATTTGGGAGCGACAAAGGAGAGACCTGTTAAGAACTGGCAACTATGGTTGCTTTTCTCCGCCTCCGCCTCCGTGGCTGCGCTACCGTCGTCTCTCCTACCCTCATCCGCTCGTTGCTCGCAGAGTCGCAATCGCCAATCTTCTTTTCTTTTCCCGTTTTCCGCAATCGCACAAAAACACTATCCAACGGCAAACTAATTGAAGACCTTTGGGTAGGTTGTGTAAATATAGACAAATATTGACTATATATATGTGGTGGTTTGTATAAATTTTGAGGGGGGTCAAGTGATTTTTTAAAGGGTTAAATTTATAACTTGAAAAATTTTTAAGGGCCAAAGTGGATATAAATGGAGAAGTCAGGGGGGTCAATTAACCCCCCTCCTCTGTACGTGCGTCCGCCCCTAATTACATTACATGATATGAAGACAAAGAAGTTGAGATTTTAATGTATTTTCTTCCTAAATCCAATTGTTCCGACACTTATGAAATTAAGTATGACATCTTGAAAATTAAAAATGGATTCTTGTTAACTTTATTTGGAGGGGTGTTCGTTAAGATAGGAATGCATAGGAATGTATATGAATACTATGCTAAAATGAATTGAACGGAATAAATTATCTCCTAATATTAAGGGATAAAATCCTACTACGATTTGTGTACAAAGGGACTCCTATCGAGCTAAGGATCCTAAATTATACAAGGACTCGGTCTCCTACTACAAGTCAACTATGAATCTCCTATTCTTGGTGGACACTCCACCCCAAATCTATAAATAAGGGTGCTAACCCTCACACAAAGGTACACACAAAATACCCTCTCAATACTATAATACGCTTTTCCTTCCGGTTTATATCATCTCTATACACGATGCTTATTCTCACACCGGAGGGTTTTCGCGGGGGTAACTCCCTCGCGCCCTAACGGTGTTTGTTTTGCAGATCGTCCGTTCGTTCGTCCAGGATTATCCATCGCCGCGTTCCCGACTGATTAGGTACCCCCGGTACCGCACTTTTTATGCATCATCAGTTTGGTTCCATTGCCGGGAACGAGACACGACGAACACGGACTATGACTTACGATAATGGAAAATCAAATCTAGCAGAAAGAGATGATAGGGGGAAACTAACGGTTACTGCAGCCGCTCACTTCCTCTTTGTCGTCGACCTAGATCGAGATCAAATCTGATTCAACAAAGCTTCAACCCTATTAATTAATCTATCATATCTTCATCGACAAAGAACCGGAGGTTTAAAGATTCATTACAGGACAATCGATACCCAATCGTGATTGGTGAAAATATGCCACTTACCAAGCCTGCTAGGAGGAAACAGTTGAAGAATTATTGTGGGTCAATGAGATATCAAAGTCCTATCCCTTCAGGGTTTATGTGGAGTTAACCCAACTCAAGCGCGCCTCCCGGTGATATCTTCTAAACGAATCGACGATCTCGCGGTGACAAAACTGACATGGTAGCTTATCACTGTCATCATTCACTCACGGGATCGAAATCGCACAAGGCCCATTCTATCAAAACGGCGCGGAACTCGTTGCTCCTTGCGCTCCACCAGAAGTACAAGTTGTCTTGTGCGATCCCGCCACTATCGACACCTTCGGTCTAGGCCATTGTGCACGACGATCAGGTGTGCTCTTTCCAAATTTATGGTTTATATTTGCAAATTACATATGCCTGTGATTTGTTAGTGATATTTTCATAAAAGATCTACTTGACAAGTGAGCTATTTGCATATTGGGCTTACTTGTTTAATTGCCACAAAGCAAAGCAATCCAGCCTGTATGTTTTGCACGAATCAGAAAATAGCTTGATTAAGTTTAAAAGATTACATGATTGCTCTAACTGCAGTATATGCGTGGGACTACTTTTGGTTAGACCTATAACAAAATATTCTTAACTTGTGTTTGCCTTTGGATAGAATTATTATTATTTTACTCTCTTCCAAAATATTGTACGAGGAAAATACCCTTTAACAAGTAAGGTCAGCGCGGCCCACCAAAAGGGGAGTAATAACATTCTTGATAAGAAAGAATTAAGTGAAAGTATTCATGCATCATGGCATATGGAAACTTCCATACTAAATGTGCAAATTACATGCGCAACTAATGTCTGCATCATGTAGTGGGGACTTGACCCCTAATACTTTTCACAAGTATTCATGCATCATTCATGCGAACACAAGAATTGTGTCAACTTCCTGATATCGCAAAGCTACAATACAGTACTAATCATTACTTCAATTTTATCTTATTTTTATGCCTTCCTTGTTGAGAAACAAGTACTACCAGGCAAACAAATATTACCAGGTGAGCTGAATTGGACCACTTGAACCCTAAGTTAAATGCAAGTCCCAGAGCCGAGCACTCTTATGGGTAATGCTTAACTCACGGATGAGAACAACAATTGATTGAGCACTCGGTCTCCTTACATGATCGTGCGGCGCTCCGAGTAGTCTGCAAACAGCTCCCAACGAACTACTCGTAAATAGTTCGGGCGTGCAGTCACAATCCTATGAAGATGACGAGCATAAGTCACAAGCACTGAGAAGAATCCAGTCTATCAGGATACACCCTTGCCCGATCAAACCGGGTGACTCATGTCGAACACAACACTTGAGCCAGAGACTTTCAAATTAAATCTATCAACTGCTCTTTCGGGATTTTTTCCAAACATTTAGAGAGCGATAAACTACATTTTGCCAACAAAACGGGGAAATCGAACTTGCTGCCATCCATCGGAATTCAATCTCAAAGATGCAGATGATGAGCTCGTTGCTGCTATTCAGTCGGCAATCGATTCTGGACAATTATCGCCTTACACAACAAAAACTCAGCCAGGACAAGCATCCGGGCGAGCTTTATAACCAGCAGCAGCTGTCCTCCTAGCTCGATCAAGATGGGCATACCTACGAGCAAACTACGCAAGCCTCGCAACAGGGACAAGCTGCCACGCAGCACACACCCAAGCTCAATCAAAGCAAGCAACAAAGCCCCAAGATCTCAGGACGGTGGCAAACAGGCAACAAGCTCGATTAAGACTCAGATTGTGAATGGCGAGCGCGTTAGCTTGCCTCACTCAAGAATGCTCAATCTCCTCAAAACAGGACGGGCTGGCATATTAACACCTTGCTCAATCAAGACGGGCTGACCTACGAGCAGTTTAAATATTAGCCGATCAGCTCACACCATTGCTCAAAGAACAATTGAAAAAGAACGATATTGGAAAGGCAGGCATAGATCGATTAAAAACCATCAACTTGTCATGGTTGAGCCGTGGTGTGCCCCTTTTCCTCTTTATTGCACTCACATTTGCTCGATCAAGAAAGGCAGGTGAACGACATAAACCGACCTGGTAGATGGGAACCCAGACACTAGGCCCAGCGTACCCAACGGACCTATACCGAGAGGCCCACTCACGGGAAGCCCATGTTTATAGGCCGACATCAGTAAGGCCGAGCAGGCAGTCCTTGCCTAGGCCGAGTCCGAGAAGCCTAATCCCTAGCCGGCCTCTATGACGAGCCGAGTTAGATGACGGACCGACTTACATCAGAAACCTCCCATTATCGTTGGGAAACCTCTTACAGAGTTATATTACAACTCTGACACTAAAGAATCCTTATCTAAACAATGATATCTCTTCTACAAGGTAACTGGGATGCCACTCATCCTTATCCGGAGTCTATCTCCAAGGAACACAAGTCCCACAACAATACGGGCTCCCTGGCTTACTTCGCAAGTCAGGACTCATTCACCCGTGCCTATATAAACTGGTCCTCACAACAGGAGACGGGTAATGAACTTTTGGCTCTAATCTAGTCAATTGATTCTCTATTTCTAATCACCCATATCCTTATTCTTACACCGGAGGGCCTTCGCCGGTGAAGCCCCGGTGTAGTTTACGTTTGTTTCGTGTGTGCAGATCCGGCCATCAAGAACTGTCGCTGGGATTATCCGAACCGCTAGACGAAGGCTGATCCAACCAGATTTTGGCGTCATCAGTTTGGTTCCATTGCCGGGAAATCGATTGGTCAGTTCTTTAGCCAGATAATTCCAGACCATGGCCGGAGAATTGGTTGATGGGCGAGAGGCCACCCCTTCTAAAGAAACCACAAGGGATGCACCGCCCCCCGAAAACACAAACGCTGCTGCACAGAACCAAAGGCTCCCACCTACAGCACCCGCACAAGGGGGAGGAATGCATACCCGTTCAAAGGGGCCGGCCCCCAATGTTGTTAATCAATATGGGCGCCGCCGACGGACAGTATCCCGAAACAATGGAGCAGGACCATCACAGCCGCCGCCATTGGACAAGAGAACGTTGCTTCAACAGAATGTCCACACACTCCAACAGCTGGCCGAAGCCCAGCGGGCCCTGTTAGATCTTGACCCCGAAAATTCCTTGGCTAACCTACTCCAGCCATCTGGAACGAGGGGGACAAATCTGGACTACAAAGTGAGCAGAAGGGAGCCCCTACAAAATTGTAGACGGGATGTGCCTCCCAGGAGCCGTGTAAGTCGCCAAGACGGACGGTTAGGAAGACCCAATCTAGATGAATCCCCTGGAGTGAGGATTATAGAGGAAAGACGTCGTGGGGACGCCCGACGTCATTCACCTCTCAGACTGGATCCACCAAGGCGCACACCACCCCGACTGGATCCACCCCGACACACTCCACCTCGCCGTACTCCTCCAAGGCATCGCCTTGAACCAATCCAAGGTGAAAGGAGACGCCAAGATCGAAGCATAGTCAGTTCCAGTCATACCTCGGCATTCAGCACAAGGGACATTGTCGACCTTAGAGAAAGGCTTAACAACATTGAGATGGTGAATCAGGGGCACAGGAAACCCAATAATGATTACGATGCTATGCGCCCTTTCGCGCAAAGGATTAAGGATGCACCACCTAATCCGCAGTTAAAGCTCCCACATCTAGACAAATACTCCGGCAACGCCGATGCTCTGGATCACACCCAAGCCTTTAAGGCCACCATGGCCCTAGTGTCCAATCAGGATGACGTGCTGTGCAAGGCCTTTTCAAGCACCTTAACAAAAGCAGCTCGGTCCTGGTTCATGGACCTTGAGAAAAGCAGCATCAATTCCTTTGCCAAGTTAAAATCACAATTTTTGGAATATTTTGCTACTGCTGGTGCTAGAAAGAAAAGTTTGTCTGACCTAGCCAACATGGTCCAGAGCAAGAACGAGTCGACCCTGAGTTTCTACAACCGGTTTAGGGACCTTGCCGACTCAATAGAAGAACGCCTGACCGACAGGGAGATAATTGTATGCTTCACGAATGGTCATAGGTCAGAGCAGCTAACCTATGAATTGTCGGTCAGAGAGCCCCTCACCAAACCCGAGTTGTACCACGTTGCTTATGCCACGGCCATCGCCGAGGAGAAGAAAAAGACGTTATATGGTCATAAGGAACGAGACCGAGATCATGACAAGTCGCATAACGGGAACTCGTCCCAGGGGACCAACAGGGGAAACGGCAAAGGCAAAAACAGGACCAGGGGGACCGAGACATTCACCACATTCAATAAACCGATTTCTGAGATCATGAATCTGGTGGATCTCCCCAACCCCAAGCCTCTAAAAGACAACCCGAAATACCCGAGGGATACAACAAAGTATTGCTCATATCACAGAGGTAACGGCCATGACACCGAGAACTGTTTTGCCCTGAAGAAGATTCTGCAGAAATGGGCCGACCAAGGCAAGCTCAATCAGTTCATGACCAAAGACAATAAACGCCCAAGGGAAGAAGACAAAAACAATGACCAGGTCGACAGACCACCTCGGGCTAGGTTGATAGGCGTGATCAGAGAGGAAATTCCATCAAACAAGAAACTCAAGGAGCAGATTTACGAGCTAAGTAAAGTCTTCCACATATCTTCCTGGATCCATGAGAGGGAGGAAGTGATCAGTTTTTCTCCGAATGAGTTGGCAGGAAACCGTGCAATGAGAGAACAACCATTGGTCATCACAGGCCGCATTGATAATTACGAGTCGGATAGGCTCCTCATAGACTCCGGTGCAGCCAAGGATGTGCTATACTATCGCACCTTTAAAGAGATGGAACTTCCCGATACAATGCTGACCCCATACAATGGAAGGCTAGAAGGGTTCACTAATCATAAGGCCCATGCCAAAGGAACCGTCGACTTACTCTTGGAAGTCGGCACTCATCCCTACAAAACCTCGGCCACGGTCACCTTCATAGTCATGGATCTAGACAGTGATTACCATGATATCCTAGGTACACCCAGTCAAGGAAAGTTGGGTCTGGTTGCCTCCCTCCCCCACCAAAGGGTGAAGTTCCCCACCCCAGCCGGAATTGGGTGCGTCCCAGGGTCGCCGAGAGATTTTTTGGAGCATGTGATGAAGTCCAAGAAAGCAAAGGCCAAGATGGATATTGATACTCCTGATAAAAGAATCACGGTTTCAAAATCAACCACGGTTACAACCTCGACGCCACATATCGGTGTTATATTGGCGACTGTTGAAGATGAACCTGAAGAGTGAGTTATTCTTGACAACGACGTCCCAACTAAAGCCGAGGTCACTTACGGCTTAGACGGCTTCGGCTGCATCTCGATGAACACAGCTTCGGACAACTTGGCTCTCGTCGTCGTCCCAAGCTCGGGGGTCACACAGCCGACTGATATGGAAACCGAGATCGAGAAACTGTTGGACATGGAAAACCTAAGTTTGGAAGGAGAGGACAAGGAGAAGGTCAAGCAGATCATTGTCGAGACCCTAGAGTTCAGAGACGGCCCCGAACTTAAACCAGTGGATCAGTTAGACGAAGTCGTTATCAACCCAGACTATCCAGAGCAGAAAGTAAAAATTGGGAAGCAACTCTCCCAGCAAGAACGAGAAGAGCTCATATCCCTACTCCAAAACAATTTGGATGTATTTGCCTAGAAAGTAGATGACATGGTAGGAGTAAAGGAAGTTGTCGCTCTCCACAAACTGGAAGTCGACAAGTTCTTCAAACCGGTCAAGCAGACAAGACGAGTCTTCTCTACCGATAAGGAAAAAGCAATTGAGACCGAGGTCGATAAACTCCTCAAAGCCGGCATCATAAGGGAGGCAACATACCCCGAGTGGCTTGCAAACGTCGTCATGGTAAAGAAGCACAATGGCAAATGGAGGATGTGCGTGGACTTTACGGACCTGAACAAGGCATGTCCCAAAGATAGCTATCCCCTTCCCATGATTGACAAGCTCGTAGACTCCATTGCCGGCCATAAAACCCTCAGTTTCTTGGATGCCTACTCTGGCTATCATCAAGTCAAAATGGCCGAGGAAGACATAGAAAGGACGGCTTTTCAAGCTGCAGGCGACATATACTACTACGTCATGATGCCTTTCGGCCTAAAGAATGCAGGAGCCACGTATCAGAGGATGGTGAACAAGGTCTTCAAATCTCAGATAGGCCGGAATATGGAGGCCTACATTGATGACATGGTGATCAAGACCAAGATCAGTAGCCATATACCAGATCTGGAGGAAACCATTAACAACTTAAAAGCTAACGATATGAAGCTCAACCCTATCAAGTGCGTCTTCGGGGTTACCGCGGGCAAGTTTCTAGGTTTCATGGTTTCTCAGCGAGGCATCGAGGCTAATCCAGAAAAGATCCAAGCCTTGATTAATATGAGGGAGCCAACTTGTATCAAAGAGGTTCAAAGGTTGAATGGGAGAGTAGCAGCACTCGGTAGGTTTATCGCTAAATCGGCAGAAAAATCCCTCCCCTTTTTCAAAGCCTTGAAGGGAACAAAGGATTTCGCTTGGACGCCAGAGTGCTCGACCTCGTTCCAGCAACTAAAAGACTACCTCGGCTCTCCACCCCTACTTAGCAGCCCGGTCATGGGCGAGACATTGTACGTCTTCTTAGCAGCAACCGACCGAGCCGTAGCAGCCGTGCTAGTCAGAGAAGAAAGCGGTATCCAGAAGCCGGTCTACTACGTCAGCAAGGCACTGTCGGATACCGAGAGAGGTACTTCAATGCCGAGAAAATTGCTTATGCCTTGGTAATTGCAGCCAGAAAACTACGAGCCTACTTCTCGGCTCATCCCATCACGGTCTATACCAATGCTCCTCTTAGAAAAATACTTCACAAGATGGACAGCTCGGGACGCCTACTTAACTGGTCTATCGAACTGACCGAATTCGATATAACCTACAAGCTGAGGAAGACTCTTCTGGCCCAACCTCTTGCTGACTTCTTAGTCAAGACCGCCTTTACAAGCGAACATACGGCGACCACCCGAAAAAGGAAGTTCCCTATGGATAGAGAGCCCTTGGAAGAACTACCGCCCAACTGTTGGATCCTATACACCGACGGGTCCACTACCCAAGGAAGAAGCGGCGCCGGGGTCTACTTGACTAGCCCTGCCGGCGAGCATGTTGCACGTGATTTTATCAGGTTCAAGTTCCCTGCCTCAAATAATCAAGCTGAATATGAGGCCCTAATCCTAGGACTTGAAAGAGCCAAGTTCTTTGGCGCAACGAGATTGGTAGCATACAGCGACCCCCAACTGGTGGTGAATCAAGTTAAAGGGGAATACAACACCGAAAACCACATGCTGACCAAGTACAAAGACCTCGTCCTAAACCTGACCAAGAACTTTGAGTTCTGGGATATACGGCAAGTTGGTAGAGAATACAATCTGGAAGCCGATCTGCTTTCAAAGATGGCAACAGCTGAAGACTCGGACCCCCTGACCATCTACACCGACCAGCCTGCTTATGAAAGACTGGAGATTTTGCTCTTAGATGATGAGGAAAGGACATGGATCGACGACTACAAGGACTACTTGGAGAAGGGAAGGCTTCCTGAGGACGAGTTAGAGGCCAAATCGATCAAAAAGAAGACGGCAAGATACCTAGTCTAGAATGGCATCTTGTACAGAAGGTCATTCTCTAGACCTCTCCTTAGATGTGTTGCGCCAAAAAGCACCGAGAAACTCCTCGCCGAGGTACATGGGGGAGTTTGTGGGGGACACCCGGGGGCCAGAACTCTTGCCGATAAGATCATCACGCTTGGCTACTATTGGCCAAATATGAGGGAGGATGCCCAAGCCTACGTAAAAGGTGTGACAAATGTCAAAGCTACTCCGACTTACCCAAAGTACCTGCCGTAGAGCAAAGCTTGGTCATACCGACATGGCCATTCGACATGTGGGGAGTCGACATCATTGGACCGTTCCCATTAGCCAAAGGGAGCAACAAATATGTAATTGTGGCAGTTGATTACTTCACCAAGTGGGTAGAGGCGAAACCACTAGCAAAGATCACTGAAGAGAATGCCATCAACTTCATCCATGATTACATATGGTGTCGGTTTGGCGTACCACACACTATAGTGACGGACAATGGCCTCCAATTCTCTGATGCTTTCACTGAGGAGATGAATAGGTTAGGAGTCAAGCATAAGAAGTCGTCAGTCAGCCATCCTCAAGGCAATGGACAGGCCGAAGCCGCCAACAAACTGGTCTTGAGAGCACTCACCAAGAATTTAGAAGGCAGTCAAGGAAAGTGGCTGGACGAACTCCCCCTAGCTCTATGGGCCGTCCGTACAACCACTCGGGGGCCTATTGGGGAGACACCCTTCGCTATGACATACGGTTCAGAAGCAATGGCGCCAGCCGAGATGGCCTTGCCGACTTTCAGAGTAACCAACTATGACGAGGTCGTTAATGAGTACAACCGACTACTGGACCTAGACCTAGTTGACGAAAAAAGGCTAACCGCCCAACTCAGAATGATCAATTACAAGCAAAGAACCAAGGCCTACCATGACAGCAAAGTGAAAAAGAGAACCTTTGAGGTCGGTGACTGGGTACTCAGAAAAATTGAGTCGACACACTTGAAGGCACAACAGAATAAGCTCTCGCCAAACTGGGAAGGTGTTGGTCCCAAAGGGCAACAAGGGTATGAAAAATAGCTAGAGGGGGGGTGAATAGCTGTTTTAAAATTCTTTTCGTACCCTTGAAAAACTCAATTGCAAATGCGCACTTTATCAAGTAAGCGTTATGAAATGCGCCTAAGTGAGTGAATGAAATGCACAGCGGAATTTAGTAATGAAAATAGGCGCAAAGTGTGATAAAGGGGCGCACACACACTCTAAGTATTTTGGCTCAAAGTGGTTGAAATAAGGAACTAAGGCAAATGATATATCAACACACCACAATTCAGTTCAATCAATCTACAATGAGTAAACAAGCAAATAGTGAGTGAAAATAATAACTTGAAAGAAATGACAAGATAATAACACAAGCTATTTGGAGAGGTTCGATCAATGAAAGATCTACGTCCTCTACCAAGATGGTTAGTCTTGGATTTCTAATGGAGATCTTATATAATGAGAGAGTGTTACAAATTACAACTTTTGAGCTTCTACACTAACTCAAGATCTAATATTCTATGAATGAACAAATCCAAAACAATAACCGGTGTATCTCTAAAAGATGGATCTAAATGATCAAACTTAAGAGGTGCGTGTGTGAATTAAGGATCAAGGCTCTTTAGATCTTTATGATTTAGAGCACAATGAAACTAAAGTGTTATAGCTTGAAGATCTGGGCTAAGGATGAAGGTATGAAGATGTTCTTGAGGAAATCTGGAAAAACGAAGGCAATCTTCAAATCTTCAACAAATGCTTTGAGAGAGAAATTCTTGAAATTCTTAGCAAAACTCAGCAACTTCAAAATGTTGAAGTTATGGGGTATTTATAGTGAACTTCAAAAAACTAGCCGTTGGAAATCCTTGTGGATAAGATGAGCTGTCGCTCGTTGATTGGAGCATGCATATATTATGGCCATTTTGACACTCAACATAAATGTGACCGTTGAGGACACGTGTCAACAGATTAGGCGCATATGTATCTTTTAACCACCGTTGGATCATTGGCGTAATTTGAATTCTCTTCAAGTCTTTGAGTCTTTAATAAATCACTGAGTGTTGAATAAACACTTTGAGGGGCATTTGAGCCAAGAGGCGCATTGAGCCAAGAGGCGTATAGAGACTGCGCGCGCTAAGGCAAATGGGGCGCATAGCGCGTAGCATAGCTAGGAAGAAATCCTTATGCGCGCGCTCTGAAGGGCGCATGGCGCGAATATAGAAGGCGCGTGGCGCGTGGCACAGGAGGCGCATACGCGCGGCTCAAACTCACTGAGTGATTTTTCTTAAAACTAGATCTTCTTGCCCTATTTCTAAGCCTATTCTATAACAATGGACAACTTAAAAAATGAAGTATAAATACTCTTACATGTGGGTCTAAAGTCCATGAAATAAAACTTAGGTGATGGATCAATCAAATCTAATAAATCCTATTACATTAAAACTGAGATATATGTGGGCATACCCAACAATCTCCCCCTATTTGATTGATGCCATTACCTACTATATCAAGGACAAACATTATACTTGATAAAAACATGTCCAAATGAATGAAATTGGTAATTCATGTCTCAAGTTAATGCATACCCTAGTCCAAAATATAGATTTCTAATCTATTCCAATAAGAATAAAGAATTACATATTGAAAGATAGAAACAACAGTTTAACACATTCAAAATGATATATGATTTTTAGTTTTGAAATGTGTTTAAACCAAGTTTAAACTTAATGCATGAAAGTATGAAACAATTCAATATGATGCATATGAATTTAAACAATATTCATTGTTCTACAAACAAGGAGTTTGAGTGAACAAGGTTTGATAATAAGTGATGCATTGTTCTCATTAAAACTTGGGGAGTAAGAGTTACAAATTACAAGTTTTGAATAGAACAAAAGCAAAAAGGTGCTAAAACAAGTAAGCACAAAATCACTAACACAAAAGAGTTGATTCTATTACAAAAAAAAAGGTTCTAATAACATAAAAAAAAAACTAAGGGTTGGGAGGCGCATCGTCTTCCTTCAATCCTTCAATGATCTCAGAAACAGAGCGCTGAATCTGTTTAGCGAGCTGATGACTACGGTTCGCTAAGCCCTGAGTGTCAGTGACACTGGAGTGAGTGGCAGTGATACCGTCTCTAATGTAACTCAAGTGATTCACATTGATGTTTTGGTATTCATCAATAGAACGCTGAGTGATTTGCTGCTGCTGTGAAATATTTTCTTCTAAGATTTGAATGTAGCTTCAATGGCATTTTGAGCCGTGATAATATCAGAAGAAATATGTTCGGCGCGTCTGTCAGAGCTTGAGTGAGCAGCAGTAAAGTGAGTGACGACCAATTCTTTCAGGACATCCAACTTAGATACTAGCACGTTCATGTTGGATTGAGACGCAGCAGACTGAGGTATGAAAGTAGGTGCAGAAGTGGTGGTTTGCGCCTGATCAGTATGAGGTTGAACCTGAGTCTGCGCCGGAGGAGGAGAAGGAGCAGAAAGTTTGTCCTTGAGAGAGTTCATCTCCCCCTTAATGGCAGCGATCTCTTCAGATTGATCAGTGAGTAAGGAAGTAAGAAGCTCAAATTGAGACTTTATATGTGTCTGTCCTTGCTCTAAATTTGCTTACCCCTGCTGTAAAGAATGAAGAATGGAGAGTACCTCGCTCAAATCGGGAGCAGATGGAGGAGGCGCAGGGGTAGACAGGGCGCATTATCTTGAAGGGGCGCGACATCTTGAAGGGGCGCAATAGGAGATGGAGGCGCAAGAGGAGGTGAATGAGTAGGAGACTCAATTCATCTTCAGTTTCAACATCAACAGTTTCAACAACAACTGTTTCAACATCAACATCTGGTCCAGAAAGAGGAGGAGGCGCAACTGGAGAAGGAGTGCGCTGAGGGATGGTCTCTTGCTCCCCCTGAACTGGTTCCTCTATGTCTGAAACATCATCGCCAAAAAATCAGAGAGGAGTTGTACCCTTGACACGTTGGTCCGTTGAAATTGGAACAGAGGCGCACGGGGAGTGGGGGCGCGTTGAGTAGGCGCGCGCTGGGTAGGCGCGGAAACAGAAGGCCCTTTCTCAATATCCACACTTGATCCAGCGCCTTTCATGCGCTCTAGCTTCTCTGACTCAGCAGCTTGTTTGGCTTGAAAATCTTCATCTCTTTTTCTTTGAGCCTCAAGTCTGCTGGCTTCCTGCGCTAGCCTTAGATCACGCTCTTCATCAGATTCAAATCTGGTACGTTTGATAGGCGCACGAGGAGGGTCATCAACCACCCGTTTTCCTTTGCTTTTCTCTGCGCTTGGCAATGGATCAGCGCTTTGTCTAGCGCTTGCCTTTACTGCGCTCTTTATTAATGGTGCGCTTTTAAGAGCTGGCGCATCGTCTGACTCTGTGTCTTCATCAACTAAGCCTTCAACAGATTTGATTTGAATTCCCTTGGCGCGCTTCGTAGGCTTCTTTCTGCGCTTCTTGAGGTCCAAAATCGCTTTACCAAACGTTGGAACATCATTGATCTTATATTCAGGATTCTCATTCAAAAACTTAACTAACTCAGGGTAAGTTAGAAAAAGTTTTGTGAGAAGAAGGCAGTGTGAGCGGAATCGGGTCTTTCCATCACTCTTGTTCTTCACAAATTTATCAATCTGCTCACGCAACGTCTTGAACAGAATGTGAGGCCAGTGAAGCTTCTCCTTGGCCATGATGGCAGCTGTGTATTCCCATTGTTCCACCGTGAATCGGTTCACATTCCCCAGTTTTGAAAACAATTGAAGTTCCTACCAAGTGCGCGATGTGAGTCAAGAGTTCTCCACCATCTCGAATTTCGGTGTTTTTGATATTATTTTGAAGCGTGGGAATATTTAGAAGTGAAGCAGCCATCCTGTTCTGATCATCAATAGAGTAAGTCATCGGGCGCCCAATAATGCGATCTTCACCCGTAGATGGAAAACCGAGCAAGTGTCGAATCACAGACGAGGAAATGTGGACGTCAATATTTTGAACGCGAGCCTCAATCCGGTAGTGAGTGCGCCCATTTACATCAATTTCCACTAGAACAGCAGTTTGAAAAGAACTCATCCACGAGGAGCGCAGAATAGAAAGTTTGGTCCATGGTGAATAAAGGGAGCAGACCAGCTACGCGCAGGGTCTCTATGATGTCTCTTCCAATCACTTCACCAGATAACTCTAATAGATCAAGAGTTTCTTCTAATTTGAAATTTGCAAGGTCCTGAAAAACAAGATAATTGATGTTAGAAGTGACATAGGCGCATAGAAACATAAAATGATCAAAGTAACATAGGTGCATAAAGAATAGATAGGCGCATAATTGAATCAGGCACACAAAATTAGAGATTCAAGGCGTATGATTGAATTAGGCGCATGAAATATTAAAGCGCATAGAGTTACAAGGCGCATATTATGGTTCTATGTGAATACTAAGGAAAAATTTAAAACAACGAAATTTGACTAAGTACAAAGTTAGGCGCATAAGGTTTTAGGCGCAGAATAATTTAAGCGCATATACAAGTAGAGGCGCAGAAAGCATTCAGGCGCATAAAAAAATGGGCGCATAAAGAAGTATATAGGCGCATATCGTGTAAAAAATTTTGACTTTAGCAAAAACAAACAACATGCATTCAAATGAAAGAAATGAAAATCAAAAAGTACAAATTTTTGAAAACACGATAGAAAATTTTTAGAGACCAAAACATGCAAGAATGACGAAGAACATGAAGAACGACCCTTGAATGCTCGAAGAACACCAAGAACACGAAAATCATGAAACTTCACCAAAATAGACAAATAATATATCAAAATGACCGCATGACAACAAGGAATCTAAATATGTAAACAAAAACATGAACAAATCAATAATGAAAGCACAATGAACAAAAGAAGAACCGAAAAATTTGAAAAGTTTTGAAACCAAAAATTCAGATATCGTTGAAATGTTGGATTTAAAAGATTCGAAATCATGAATAGAACACAACCCAACAAACGATATAGAAAACGGATCATCGAAACAAGCAATATCAAGGAAAAAACGAATCCGGGTTTTGTAAAAACGAAAAACACTGAAAATGACGAAAAAGGAACAAGAATTCAGAAAATTAAAGAGATTAAAGGTTGAGAATTCATACCATTTCGTCTTGTGTAGATGTTGATGCTTTCTTAGGACCCATAAACTTATATATATATATAGAAAATGAAGAAGAAGAATAGAGAAGATGAAGGTAGAGAGAGAGAGGGTGAGAGTCGGGGAGAGAGAGAGAGACGAGAGACTGAGAGAGGAGAGTTGGTAGGAGGGAGTGTAGGTGATGATGAATATTTATAGGTTAGGTTCAAAATTTGCACTGATAAAGAAAAAATACAGTCAAAAATTTAAAAAAATGGGAAGTTGAAAGGATGGCATTAATGGCTGAATGACCTAAAGTGTCATGATGTGACATTTAGGTTTTTGAAAAACTGCTCCACTTTCTCTTTAAGTGTATGAGCAATTTTGACTAATTTTTGCACAAACACCAAAAACATCTATTTTGGTGTAAGTTTGGGGTGCATGAAATATATCCCAGAAAATAAAATTTTCGAAAAGCGTAAAACGAGGGAAAAAAAATTTAATTGCACAAGTACCCTTGAATAATTAATGGAATGTCAAAAGACATAAATTCCTATAATAAATGAACAGAATAAACATACCTGGTACTCGTGTATTTAATAAGTTCAATCATTGAAATTTAGATTTTGAGAATTGATTGAGCCGCAATAGTTAATGCGCGCATGAAGGGGCGCATTACTTCAACAAGGCGCATACTTATCTAGGCGCATTATTCATCAAGGCGCATTACACATCAGGGCGCATTACTCATCAAGGCGCGCAAAGATGGTTGAGGGCGCATAAATGTTTGAAGTGCATTGGATGCTAGGCGCGCATGAATTGATAGGCGCGCAGATATTGAGCGCACAGAAAATGAGTGATGGGCGCGCAGTTAGTAAGGCGCATAGGAGGCGCATAGTTTCCTTGAAACTTTGAAAAAATTGATTTAACATTTGTACCTAATATACTCATAACTCAACAAAACATAAAATCATTAGTATTGACAAAACTATATTGAATTTAGTTGAGTTCAAGCATACCCATTTCACCTCTCAAAAACATGAACCGTTTCGCATCGACTGCTTTCGTTAGAATGTCGGCGATTTGATAGTCGGTTCCCACATGTTCCAAATGAATATTGCCTTTCTCCACGTGGTCTTTGAGGAAGTGATATTTGATGTCGATGTGCTTGGTCTTTGAGTGCATGACAGGATTTTCAGAAACCGCAATTGTTGATGTGTTGTCGCAGTAGATGGGACAATTTTCTTCGATGATATCATAGTCCACCAATTGCTGCTTCATCCAAAGTATTTGACAACAACAACTTCCAGCAGCGATATATTCGGCTTCGGTTGTTGAAACAGATACAGAAGCTTGTTTCTTACTTTCCCATGACACAAGTCGATATCCGAGGAAATGACAGGTGCCACTAGTGCTTTTCCTATCAATTGTGCACGCTGCATAATCCGCATCTGAATAACCTACAAGTTTAAAGTTCGAATCTTTGGTGTACCAAAGTCCAAGGTTAACAGTGCCAGAGAGATATCTTATAATACGTTTCACAGCAATTAAGTGTGCTTCTCTAGGGTCGGATTGATAACGAGCACAAACACAAACACTAAACATAATATCAGGCCTACTAGCAGTAAGGTAAAGGAGTGAGCCAATCATACCTCGATAGAGCGTTTGATCAATACGTTTACCTTTTAAATCTTTGTCGAGTTTGTTGCCGGTGGCCATTGGAGTATCGTATGCTTTAGTGTTTTCAAGTCCAAACTTCTTGATTAAGTCCTTTGTGTATTTGGCTTGATTGATAAAGATGCCTTCACTCATTTGCTTGATTTGAAGCCCGAGGAAGAATGTGAGTTCTCCCATCATGCTCATTTCAAACTTGCTCTTCATTAGTTTCTCAAAACGCTTGCACAACAATTCATTAGTAGAACCAAATATAATATCATCAACATAAATTTGAACAAGTAATTTATGACCATTATGTTTGGAAATGAAAAGAGTTGTATCGATTTTACCGCGAGTGAAGCCCTTTTCGATGAGAAACTTTGATATTGTATCATACCATGCTCTTGGTGCTTGTTTGAGTCCATACAAAGCTTTCTGGAGTTTGTACACATGATTTGGAAATTGTGAATCTTCAAACCCAGGTGGTTGAGCAACATAGACTTGTTCTTGGAGTTCACCATTTAGAAACGCGCTCTTCACGTCCATTTGATATAACTTGAAGTTTTTGTGAGCGGCGTAAGCTAGAAATAATCTGATAGCTTCAAGTCTTGCTACGGGCGCAAAAGTTTCATCGTAGTCAATTCCTTCTTCTTGCCTATAGCCTTGTGCAACCAATCTTGCTTTGTTTCTCGTGATGGTTCCATTCTCATCCATCTTGTTCCTGAACACCCATTTCGTACCAATCACTCCATGATCATTTGGTCTTGGAACTAGAGTCCAAACCTTACATCGTTCAAATTGATTGAGTTCTTCTTGCATTGCAACAACCCAATTAGGATCTTGGAGCGCTTCATCAGCCTTCTTCGGTTCAATTTGAGAGATAAAAGCAGTGTAAGCATCAAAGTTTGTAGCTCTCCTTGTACGAACACCAACTTGTAGATCACCGATGATATTAGCAATTGGGTGACCTCTAACTTCACGAATTTCAGGAGGTAAGTTAGGTTGAGTCGTAGAAACTTGAAGGTCTTCAATTGGTACATCTTCACCAGATTCAAAGCCATTAAAATTTGGGGGTTGAGCTGGCTTAGAATTGAAATTTGGGTTTACACCAGATGCAGCAGTAGAAATAGGCGCGTGAGAGGAATCATGAGGCGCATCATTTGAGTGAGGCGCAATAGATGATTCACCAGGCGCATTATACATTGAATTAGGCGCATTTGATGTAGATGGATTTCCTTGTGTTGATAGATTCTGATCTTGAGTGGGCGCAACATAAATAGGAGCACCTGTATCATTTAGCTCAATAGAATCATCAGCAACATTTGGAGCCAAATGTGGCTCAAGGAGAGAATGTTCATCAAATGTAACATGTACAGATTCAACTATCACTAATGTAGTTCTATTAAAAACTCGAAATGCTTTAGAGTGTTTGGCATACCCAACAAAAATACCTTCGTCGGCTTTGGCATCGAATTTACCTCTATGTTCGTTTCCATTGTAGAGGATATAACATTTGCAACCAAAGATCTTGAAGAATGCAATGTTGGGAGTTCTACCACGCCAAAGTTCATACGGAGTCTTGTTGTGAAGTTTGTTGATGAGGGAACGATTTTGAGTAAAACATGCAGTGTTGATAGCTTCTTCCCAAAAGTAATTAGGCAATTTAGCTTCAGCTATCATCGTCTTTCCCACTTCAATCAACGTTCTATTCTTTCGTTCAACAACGCCATTTTGTTGAGGGACTCCGGCGGTTGAAAAGTTGTGATCTATTCCATGATCTTCACAATATCGAGCAACATCGTTGTTTTTGAATTCTGTTCCATTGTCCGATCGAACACTAACGATGTCATCTTCTTTTTGGGTTTTAGTACTAGAGTTCATACTATGGAAATCAATAATATAAATATTTGTCTTACGATATCCCGTGAGTAAGATAGCTCCAGTTTTGCCATTCTTGATAAGACATTGCGTTGAAGTGAAATGGCATTCTAATCCTTTGTCGCAGAATTGAGATATGGATAATAAGTTGTGCTTGAGCCCTTCGACGAGTGAGACTCTTTCAATGCACACTTTGTCTTTCTTGAGCTTTCCATATGCTACAACTTGACCTTTGTTATTATCGCCAAATGTTACGGAGGGACCTCTTTCTTCATGGACATCTTCTAATAAGGATTCATCTCCAGTCATGTGTCTTGAACACCCACTATCGAGAATCCATTCATAATTTCTAGCTTTTGAAGATCCAGCCATGAAACAAAGAACCTGAAATATAGACATTTAAGCAGGTCCCCTTTATTCCTTTTGGGTCCTAGGGTTAGCAACTTTTGACAACCCACTCTTGCTTGACCTTAGGATTTTTACGTCCTTTGGCATTGGGAGTGAATTGCAAAAGGCACTCCACGGCCTTGTGTCCTGAACAATCACAAATGGAACAATGATGAAAGCCACCAATCACATGAGTTTTCACAAACTCTTTACTTTTCTTGGGGATGACATTCGTCTTTGGGTCAAATGAACTAGCCTTAACAAAATCTTTCTTTTGAAATTTTGGAGCGCTTTTTCTCGGAGGACGCATAGGGCTAGGAGGCGCACGGCGATGGGGCGCGTGGCTCTTAGGCGCATAATGAGCACTCGGAGAAGGAGCGCGCCTATTTTCAAGAATGATTTTGCTAGGAGATGGTTCATCTGTAGCTATATCTTTCCCATTAGCTTTCCCAAATTGCTTCGTTGGGTAGATATAATGGAATGTTTGTCTCTTGACTTTTTCCTGTCCTTTACCCATTGAATTAGAATGTTTTTCCTTGGGAATTTCAAAAGTTTGTTGGTTGGTAAATTCACTCTCTCTTTCAGCACAGACATCACATTTAAAGTTGTCACTAGTTGATGAGAATCCCAAGCCACTTTTATCACCACTGACTTTTTGGGACTCAAATATATTCTCCATAGTGACACGAGAATTGGACCACTCATTTGTAATCTTTTTAAGATCAGTAATTTGAGCAACCAATTCATCGTTTTGAACTTTAAGAAGTGAGTTCTGTTCTGTTAGAAAAGTGTTTTTAACAGTAAGAGGAGTCATGCTCTTTATCTGCTCCTTAAGGAGGGTGAGTTCAGATTTAAGTAGAGATTTCTCGGTCTTAAGCTGGGAAATTTCATCACATAATAGTGCTAAAGCTTCCTTCATACAATCAAATCTAGTAATTACCTTTTCAGCCTTCTTGAACAATTTTTCTTGTTCAGCAATCACTTCATCATTGATTTTGGAGATTGGAGCAGTTGGTTCAACCTGTGGTCTAATGTATGCTCCTTTTCTCAATTTGTTCCTTGCTCCAAGATCACATCGTGAGAATAGCAATCCACCATCGTTTTGAGCCGGAGCGAGAAATCCTTGTTCAACGAGCTCGCTGATAGTTGGTCCTTTCTTCTTTTTCACTTCTTGAAAACCTGCAGATTTCTTGATAGGTTTATTCAAGGTATTCATATCGGGAACATCCTTGGAGAAGTCATCATCAGAATCATAAGCATTAACTTCATCATCATTTGCCATCAAACAAACGAGTCCATCATCGGAATCTTCATCGCTCTCATCGGAGTCTGTTTCAATCCAAGTGTTGTGCTCATTTGCTGGTGCTTCTTCTTCAGCAACCATTCCCTTGTGACGAGTGAACTTGGGAGTGAATTTGGGAGTATGGTTGCTCTTTTTCTTCATATATTCAAATTTGGGGATCGGGCAGCTTGATGCAAAATGTCCGGGTTTCCTGCAATTAAAACAAACAAGATCTTCTTTCCTTTTTGAATCACTGCTCCTTGAAAACTTTTGAGGAGCTTTGCTGGTAGATCCTTGAAATTTGTTGGTTGAGCCGGGTCTTGAGAATTTTCTGAATTTTTGAAATTTCTTCACAAATAAAGCGAAGTCTTCATCATCCATGTCTAATAGCTCAGAAGTAGAAATTTTGGGATCGGAGCTTTTCTCATCTTGTACAGGTGCAGGAGTAGGCGCAGGTGTAGGCGCAGCTTCTCTGTGCGCCATCATAGCCATAGATTTTGACTTTCCTTCAGTTTCGCTGATTCGTTGGAGTTTGAGTTCGTAAACTTTGAGATTTGCATATTGGTTCCTTAAAGTCCAAACATCTAAAGTTCCAGCGTCTTCAAGAGCGCTAGATTTATGTAGGTATCTTGATCCAAAAGCTTGTAGAAAATTTACATTCAAATCTTTGTTGGTAAACTTCATGCCAAGTGAAATACATAGATTGATAATTTCACAGTAGCGTTCATAAGTTTGCCTCAAGTTTTCACCGGGGAGTTGAGAGAAATTGTTGAATCTCTTTTGTACTTCGTATTTCTTGTTCTCCTTACAGACGGTGTCTCCTTCAATATGCTCTTCAATAGCATCCCATAGCTCATTAGCGGTAGCACAATGCATGACTTGTTGTTTCATAGCCGTGCTTAGAGTGCTTAGAAGAATGTTTCTTGCTTTGCCATCATTTGCAACTCTTCTAATTTCTTCCTCGATCCATTCTTCCCTTGGTTTTAGAACTGTAGGTTGAGCAGCGTTGGTGCGTGGATTTGGATTCGCCTTCATCGGAATATAAGGTCCATAAACGACGGTGTCATGGAGCCTTTCATCGATTGAGTTGAGATGAGTCAATATGCTGAATTTCCACACGTCAAAATGATCTTCATCAAAGACCGGAACGTGAGTGTAATTTGCAGTTGCCATAGGTTTTGAGTTTGCCATTTAGAATCGGCACCCAAGCTGTTAAGCTTGAAAAACGAAAAAATGTTTTATAAAGGTGTTTGCTCTGATACCACTTGTTGGTCCCAAAGGGCAACAAGGGTATGAAAAATAGCTAGAGGGGGGGGGTGAATAGCTGTTTTAAAATTCTTTTTGTACCCTTGAAAACTCAATTGCAAATGCGCACTTTATCAAGTAAGCGTTATGAAATGCGCCTAAGTGAGTGAATGAAATGCACAGCGGAATTTAGTAATGAAAATAGGCGCAAAGTGTGATAAAGGGGCGCACACACACTCTAAGTATTTTGGCTCAAAGTGGTTGAAATAAGGAACTAAGGCAAATGATATATCAACACAACACAATTCAGTTCAATCAATCTACAATGAGTAAACAAGCAAATAGTGAGTGAAAATAATAACTTGAAAGAAATGACAAGATAATAACACAAGCTATTTGGAGAGGTTCGATCAATGAAAGATCTACGTCCTCTACCAAGATGGTTAGTCTTGGATTTCTAATGGAGATCTTATATAATGAGAGAGTGTTACAAATTACAACTTTTGAGCTTCTACACTAACTCAAGATCTAATATTCTATGAATGAACAAATCCAAAACAATAACCGGTGTATCTCTAAAAGATGGATCTAAATGATCAAACTTAAAGAGGTGCGTGTGTGAATTTAGGATCAAGGCTCTTTAGATCTTTATGATTTAGAGCACAATGAAACTAAAGTGTTATAGCTTGAAGATCTGGGCTAAGGATGAAGGTATGAAGATGTTCTTGAGGAAATCTGGAAAAACGAAGGCAATCTTCAAATCTTCAACAAATGCTTTGAGAGAGAAATTCTTGAAATTCTTAGCAAAACTCAGCAACTTCAAATGTTGAAGTTATGGGGTATTTATAGTGAACTTTAAAAAACTAGCCGTTGGAAATCCTTGTGGATAAGATGAGCTGTCGCTCGTTGATTGGAGCATGCATATATTATGGCCATTTTGACACTCAACATAAATGTGACCGTTGAGGACACGTGTCAACAGATTAGGCGCATATGTATCTTTTAACCACCGTTGGATCATTGGCGTAATTTGAATTCTCTTTAAGTCTTTGAGTCTTTAATAAATCACTGAGTGTTGAATAAACACTTTGAGGCGCGTTTGAGCCAAGAGGCGTATTGAGCCAAGAGGCGTATAGAGACTGCGCGCGCTAAGGCAAATGGGGCGCATAGCGCGTAGCATAGCTAGGAAGAAATCCTTATGCGCGCGCTCTGAAGGGCGCATGGCACGAATAAAAAAGGCGCGTGGCGCGTGGTGTTGGGTTTCGATCAAACATGCGCAGCGGAATTTAGCATTTAAAATTTTGAAACCCAAAGTCATGGACCCGTTCATATGATTAAATCAAATACAACATAAGAATAAAGGAATAAACGAACCCTTGATGGCTATCAAATTCTCTTGGTCTTTGGTGGAGGTTTGAAGACTTGATCACGATCACAAAGCTTGAACACGAACTTTGAAGATGATGATTTTCACCCTCTAGCGGTATCCACAATTCGAACGAATATCAAAGGAGCTTCTTTGATCTTGGTTGCTAGACCAAATTGTGAAACACTTTTTCACAATCAAAAGAACTATATGGAATTTATTTTGTGTATTATTTTGTTCTTCAACCAAGAATGTCTTGGAACAAAATAAACCCTCTCTCAAACTCTTTGAGACTCACAAAATTATTGGTATTGAGTGCTGGCCGAATTTGGTCTTTTATACACAAGTATGACCTATTCCAAATAGGAAACTTGTGTCAAAATCCGTCCAAAATTCGTTTCCTAATCAAATTAGGAATCTGCCACCCGACAGTACTGTGCGGCCGCCCAAAACCCTCTGTGCGGTCGCACAACTATCTGAAACAAAACTGGTACAAAATTTGGCTAAGTGTGCGGCCGCCCAGTCCAGAATGTGCGGTCGCCCACTTCCCAGAAAGTCCAGAATTTCCAAAATTCCAATGTAGTCCTTCTTAAAGATTCGTTCTATTGTGTGTGACCCTCTAGGATTATACTAAGTTGGCAATGAGCTCAAACATGATCCCATAAGATATGATTAGGTTCTAGCAAACCGTCATACCTACCCAAATAGTATAACTAGATACAAGTTCGCATTCCTTTAGAATATGTCATAATCCTTTTGTCCACGATGTCATTGAACACAAGTCATGGTCAAACAGTCAACTTGTTTTGTTCAATACTTTCTCGATTCCGAATATGTTGATAATCCAAATGACATTGATCCAATCAATTCATTTGAGTCCGGCCGAACATTTCATCAACATCATTCCTACGAGAGGCCCAAGCTTGACATCTTCCGAGGAGAGACAAATCCATTTAGCTTATTATTCTTCCCAACGGGAATCCGATTATGCCAATCATACCCTTTATAACTACCGTGTTAAGGTAGCGTTTGAATATGTCAAACACAATGTTCATCAAGTGGAAGACTATAATAACTTCATGTCTAAGGATTCAAATAACATAACTAATATGAGATATATGTACGACATAGACCATGACATAAATCTCATACAGCGGGTCATGTCCAGTACCTTGTTCCAAACAAGTACCCATAAATCTAACATGATCATCCCATGATCATTTAGCCTTTATACTAGTGCTTAACAAGTACTAGGGACGGAGATTATTATAAGTAAACATGAACAACAATAATAATCAAAACATCTCTTTATTGATATGAAATAAATGATAACAATTACAACGTTTATTGAACGTGCCTAGGGCACTACTACCAACACGTGGCGCAGGAGGCGCATACGCGCGGCTCAAACTCACTGAGTGATTTTTCTTAAAACTAGATCTTCTTGCCCTATTTCTAAGCCTATTCTATAACAATGGACAACTTAAAAAATGAAGTATAAATACTCTTTACATGTGGGTCTAAAGTCCATGAAATAAAACTTAGGTGATGGATCAATCAAATCTAATAAATCCTATTACATTAAAACTGAGATATATGTGGGCATACCCAACAGAAGGCCCTTACGTCATCACCCACATTATACGGGAAGGGACTTACATGCTCAAAACTCCGAAAGGAAAAGAGCTTAAACACCCATGGCATTCCGAGCACTTGAGAAAATACTATCAGTAGCATCTCGGTTAGCTATTTATTCCTTTTATCAGATTCAGTTTTAGATTCTATAGTCGATATCTAGTTATTTCCAAGTTTGATTTCATCAATAAAATTTCTTTTGTTTTATTTACATCAAGCTTCGATTATAGTACATAACACGGTTTTAGTATTATTTACAACGCCGAGATCACCTAACGAAGTCGATGAGCACACTTAAAGCATGACTTCTAAAGCCTGGTTTCAATAACTAGCACCCTAACGAAGTCGATGAGCACACTTAAAGCATGACTTCTAAAGCCTGGTTTCAATAACTAGCACCGTAACGAAGTTGACGAGCACACTTATGCATAACTTCTAAAAGCCTAGTCCTAACAACTAGCACATAAGACGACTTGAGCTGGTCCTAACGGTTAGACTCAAATCTGGATAAGTAAACTCCCAACGATTTGAAGCTAATCTCGAATGCTAAGCTCTCGCGTATCAGAACCGAGCCCTATATATTCGACACGGCCATAACGATAAACGACCATGGCCTACAAACGTAGCCTGAACCGGCTATCACATCTCGTCATCTCAGACCGTTGAGACATCTCAAACCGAGATAAAATAAAACGAATTGATAACGAGATAGTACTTAACTAAACAGGTTAAACAAAGGCTAAACGCCTCAAACCGGTTCTCAAGACAGTGTTTACGCCCCCCAGCTAACATTGGGTCCAGGCATACAAATACTTTGGACATACAAAAAGTGTTTAAAACTCCCCCGGATGACGTTGGGCGGAGTGAGACAAATATTAAAAACAATTGTTCCAAGCCAAACCGGCTTTACAACCTGACAAACATAAAGTCGTGTTAGATTAATCCACACCGGCACGGGCCTCATCCTCAGTTCGCTCCAGCAATTTCTCAAAGTTATCAGGCGCCAGCTCTGGAGGTTCCCATACGGGCCTGTTGGCTTTACGATCCATCGCCTTGATAACCTTGAGACTTTCTTCAGAGAATGGAATGAGAGAATGCGCGGCCCGAGCCTCAACACTCTAGGCGTCCTGATGATAAAGACGAGCACACTTCTCCAATGGTACATCAACTTCGGGATCAATGTAAAGGAGACGGGTTGAATTGGACCAGGCGTCATTGTATATCGTGCCAACTCTATCACTCAGGTCTACCCTGAATTGGGGCCCACTCTTATAAGCCTCAACTGCCGCCTTCTCTTTGATCGCCACGCTCTCCTCCAGACGAGCATACTGGTCTTCCAACAAAGCAAGCTTCTCCTCAACGGTAGCCTTTTCTCCCGCCAACATCTCGACACGCTTGCTCTCATCCTCGAACTCGCTTTTCGTGGCTAACAGAGACTCCTTCAGCTTTGAGACGACTGGCGTTGCGACGCGTCAAGAAAAGATTTTTCTTTCTCTAAGCTAATTGCCTTGTCGGTGAGACCGTCAATGGAGCTTTTAAGCCTAGACACCTCAGCTTCTGTCTCCTTCAAGGACTCGTAGGCGTGCCGATACATGGTGTAATCGGTTTGGGCAAGGGATACAAGCTACAAAAAAGAAAGAAGAAATAAATAACGACAAAAAGCAGAAAGAGAATAGGATAGCCAGGAGCTTTACCTCGCTAAGGAGTAAGCCTTTGCGGTTCAACATTTGCTGGGACGTGTGCTTCTCGGCAATCAACTGTTCAATGGTATCCACATTCATGGCCCGCTTTATCACCGGACCACCCTTCTTCAAGGCAAGGCCCGAACGAACCGACACGTCCAGACCCGACAAAATAGGGACACCACCAAACCTCTCTACCCAACTCTTCACCTCATCGTCAGGCAAGGCCGGGCTAAAAGCAGAATCATGAGCAGAGGGAGTTGCCTTTTTCGAAGCTCGAACCTCCCTAACCTCCTCCCTGGATCTTTTCTGACCGTGATGAGCACCCCCACTATCCGATTCAATCACAACGCGCGTATCCTGGCCTTGACTCTGGGACTGACTATCGTGAGCAGCCTCTTCGGTCTCGGGGGCCACCACGTTGGCCCCATCCCCAACTTCCCCGGCAGAGCGGTCTGACATGGGCACCGCGGAATCATCTTTGTTCTGAAGCAGCCTCTGCCTATCTTCCATGTCGTCATGGCGCTTTTCTAGGGCAGCAGCTTTAGATCGTTGCTTCTTCAACCTCGCTGCCTGGACGGGGTCAAGTTCCTCCAGCTCGATCTCGGCAACTTGCTCCATAGTCAAAACTACACAAAAAACAAAGATTAGACCGAGACGAGGCATCAAAGATCAGGGGAAAAAGGCAAGGTTAGATAATTACATCCTATAGTGTCTTCCGTTTTAAGGCAAATGTTGTTTTGCTCCTGGCAACGAACACATTCACGAAGGAAAACAAAATTGGGATGGACGATCCAATCCGGGAACCTATTCCCCCTCAGAACATTAACTTTGGGGACGACCCCGTCAAGGGTACCCCTCATCAACCCAGCTTGAACGTAATAGCATGGATCTTTCTCCAGTTCATTCCAATCCAAAGTACCCAGATTGGAAAACTCCTCAAGTTTAGCGATCAACCTGTCGCTCCATTCAGGCTTGTGGACCTTTTGAGGACGGGATGGCGCGTATTCGGGGACGGCGAACTCCCAATCGAAGCGGGACTCGACTTTAATTACATGGGAATTCCACCCTGACACCTTGCTGACTGTACCAGAAATTGGGGTGATGATCTTGGGTTTGGAAGGATCGGACTTGATGGTCAGTGTTCTCGTAGTCTTGTTGTAACTCACGTTAAAGAAGTGATCGAAAACAGACATACACGGTTCGAAATTAAGACTGTGACACAAGACAATGAAACTAACCAGGTACCTGACCGCATTAGCACCAATATGGGCCGGCATCAGTTCCCACGACTCCAGAAATTCGTTAATGAAGGGGTCAAGAGGAAGCCGTAATCCTAGTTGGAATTGTTTAAAGAAGAACGAGACGACAGCCTGGTCGTAGTAAAAGTTGTGGATCTTTTCATCTGTATCTAAAGGAATGGCCTTGCTATAGTACAAACGATATTCCTCTCGATCCACTCCATACCGAGAATAGAGGGCCTCAATCATTTCTTCACCCGATTTGGGGTGCTTATCCACAACGGGACCTGACTTCCCCACTTTCCTACTAGTCGTCTTAACACTGGCACCTCGTCTTGGCCTGGAAACACCGGCATCAAATCGGTCCACTATCCTATCGGAGGTGCTCTCCCCGGCCATACCTGTAGAAGAAGCAGAGGGGTTAGACTCATCGAGAAGCCTTGGTAAGGCCGAATTCCCCCCGAATCGACTACTGGGACCGAGGAGGTTGCGCCCTCAAGACGAGATCGAATCAAGGATTTGTCTTTTACATAAAATAAATAAATATGGTCAAGGACTTTATCCTTATTATCAAGGACAACCATATCGGCATCGTCGTCATCCCTAACTCTCGGGGCATAAAGGCCAGATGGATACCTCAGATCTTCCCTAGGTGACCCCCTTGAATACAGGATATCCCCCACGGCTAATAACGACAGCATATTCCAATGCCCATTTGATTTAACATAAATCCTATTGTTTCTTTGATAGAAACCGTACAAGGGATTTTCACCCGAAATCGAAGGACCAGACATTAGAAAGAGGTGGAAAGTTCAAAAAATACAACTAAATAGGAACAGTGGCGGGCGAAGCATTAAAACCCTCAAAAAAATGCTTTGAACCCCAACTGTGGAAAATCAACAAGAAGAAGGGTGAAGAATACCTTAAAAATGGAAAGGGATCGGAGGGAGCTAGTCGAAGGGCCGCCTTAAGCACTTTAATCGAAGCAGATTGAGGGGAATCGCTCCAAAATCAGAGTTCTTGTTTGATTCGCCGGCGGCAGTCACACTACGCAGGTGAGGAATTTGAAAGTAAGAATATTTTCAAGGGTTTATTGTGGAGTATATATAGGGGGTCGAAAATTATGGGTCCGGGTTTAACTCGGACCTGGTCCGTGACCCATGGGCAGCACGTACTCCCACTAACCCATCATGATTCACATTTAATGGACCGCGTTTTCGAGGTGACTGTCCCATTACTGGGACACGTGCACCAATCAATATAAGGGGAAGACGGACGATTGAAGTGACTCAACCGCCGTTTGAGAAACACAAGCTGACTGCCAATGCTAGATCAACACGTGTCAAGACGAGACCAACAACAGAGATGCCAGTCGGCTTCAAAAATCACACTTTTCGGATGCCTGGATCGACATTGAAGGGTTCAGCACATAGGTGTAGCCGACACCCCTACGATAGACCGACATCCTTAGTGGTATCCAAGAATAGGACGAAATCGAGGTAAGGAAAGGTCAAGTCGATGTCGGGCGGTGATTGAAGTTATGGTTGAACGACAGGTGCAAATGCTTTCCATGCCGACATGACGGCTAAGATCGGATGATCGACATTACTTTATAGCAACATCGTGTAAAAGTAATGATAAAAAAAAAAATCAAGGTCATACGAAACATAGAGAACTCAAAAACGGAGCAAGGAGGCCAAAGGAGAGAACCCCAATATATATATATATTCAACAAAAGACCCCCACAGCAAGGCCGGGGGCTTGACCTGTACAAAAAAGAAAAAGAGAAAAAAGGTTACTACTATCATTGGGCCAGCATGAAGCTATTTATTTTGGTTCTTTCGGTACCACTCCATCTCTTCCTGGAAAGCTTTGAAGTCTCTTTCTTCTTCTTCGTCCTCTTCATCTACCTCGCTGGAGCTGCTATCCTCATCGTCACTTGAATCTTCATCGCTACCTTCGACGATGGGCTCCTCCCATTCGCGATTGCTATTATCCGAGTCTTCACCATCCAGATAGTGATCATCAGGGGGAAGTGAGGAGCCGTCAGCAGACTCTTGGTCATTTGGAACGGGCGAGTTTTTCGCATCATCTAAGGAATCGTATTCCTCTGGGAAAGCATTATCATACTCTCTTTTTGCCATGGACAAAGTTTGGAAGAAGAAAAGAGGGTAAGGATAATGCAAAAACTTAAAACACAGATCCTCTATTTATATTACTTAAGAGGGAGTTAGTTGAAGGGTAATTAATATTACTCATATTTGGAATCCAACTGGAGTTTTCCCCCATTCCAAGAAGAACAATGATTCAATTAGCATTAAATCCTAGTGGCATCAGCAAATCAAAGCAAGGATTTTGGCGGCTACAACTGTCACATCAATCAACCAGAAATTAAATACCCAACAATTTCTATTCGGCATGCCGAGATAGAAACTCGGGAGCCACTGAACGACATAAACCGACCTGGTAGATGGGAACCCAGACACTAGGCCCAGCGTACCCAACGGACCTATACCGAGGGGCCCACTCACGGGAAGCCCATGTTTATAGGCCAACATCAGTAAGGCCGAGCAGGCAGTCCTTGCCTAGGCCGAGTCCGAGAAGCCTAATGTTACGGTTTATTCCGCAAGTGCACGGGTTATTAATAGTATAGTATGTGCAAGTACGGGTCGATCCCACAGAGACAACTTAATTCTAAAAATATTTTGCTTTGGATAAAAATAAAGAAAAGAAAATGATTGGGGGTAAAAGATTGTTTGTCACTAAACTAGAAATACTTGTAAATGCTTTGACTTTTAATTAGAAAAACTCTTATTTTGAAAGAATTCTCGGGATTGGGACTCAAATATTCATGTGTTCATCATTCAATTATGCTCTCTTTAGATTAAAGACTTCATTATAATACAAGGATGGTACGTTGTATTGTGTCAACTTCTTAATTAAGGCTTAAAACACGCGTATTTTAATACTAATTATGCCCTATCTCTCGATGGTCCATAATTAGCAAAAATCCATTAAGTTCATAAAAATCCACGTACTTCCACTCAAGGACATCCCTAGGCCATTAATCTACTCTCGTGATTAATGAAACCTAATCACTTTATATGGTTCCGTTAATCGAGATTCACCGCTAGGTCCTTCTCTCGATTAACTGAGATTCATACAAAACATGGATATCGTCATGGTTGTAGGCGTTTTAGTACAATATAAAGATGATTGTTTAAGATGAAGATATATGAATTTAGAGAGCATAAAGTCAATGAACTTGTGAATATTATGAGTATCCAATCCCAAGAAAGAGGAGGATTACTCACTAACCATTAATTTAACAATAAGAATAAGAATAAAAGATAAGATAAAGAAAGAAATACTTATTCAGATTTTGAAATTCAATGATGGAAGAATACTTCTTTATTGCTTTAGAATACCTCTCTCAATTCACTCAAAATTCTGGAAATAGTTGAAGAGACTAAGAGTTTGACTATAATAACTTTACAAATGATTTCTAGATATCCCTGGATCTCTGGATATATGGATATATTCTAAGGCTGCTGTAGCCTTCTTATATAGGCCCTAGGACTGATTTGGGTGTCTATTCCCGGATTCATTCACCAAGAGAAGTGTCTGTTGGAAGCACTTTTTCATAACAGGCGTCAGGATCCGGTCGGGTTGCTGAATTGGTCCGGCCGGATTCAAGTTGGTCCGACCGGATTTAGCCTGCGATCCGGGCGGATCGCTGTCTTCTGGAAATTTTGCTTGTTTTGATTAGATCCGACCGGGTCTTGGTGATGGGTCCGGTCGGATCTTTGCCTTCTGGGCTTGAATTCTTCTTTTTGTAAAATGCTTTGCTCCCGTCTTTCCTTCCTTCGTTCCTTTAGCTCAGATTAGCCCCAATTAGTACCTGTTTTCTGCAATTTCAACACCATACTACACCACGCGCATTATATCCGTGAAAGTAAAAGAAAATGATGCAATATGGAATTTAAATACTTAAAATGACTTTAAAGAGTACAATGTTTTGGACCTTAAATGACTATAAAATAGTCATTTATCACCTAATCCCTAGCCGGCCTCTATGACGAGCCGAGTTAGATGACGGACCGACTTACATCAGAAACCTCCCATTATCGTTGGGAAACCTCTTACAGAGTTATATTACAACTCTGACACTAAAGAATCCTTATCTAAACAAGGATATCTCTTCTACAAGGTAACTGGGATGCCACTCATCCTTATCCGGAGTCTATCTCTAAGGAACACGAGTCCCACAACAATACGGGCTCCCTGGCTTACTTCGCAAGTCAGGACTCATTCACCCATGCCTATATAAACAGGTCCTCACAACAGGAGACGGGTAATGAACTTTTGGCTCTAATCTAGTCAATTGATTCTCTATTTCTAATCACCCATATCCTTATTCTTACACCGGAAGGCCTTCGCCGGTGAAGCCCCGGTGTAGTTTACGTTTGTTTCGTGTGTGCAGATCCGGCCATCAAGAACTGTCGCTGGGATTATCCAAACCGCTAGACGAAGGCTGATCCAACCAGATTTTGGCGTCATCAGCAGGCATACGAGTTCTTCAAAGCAGCTCACATCAAACAAGCTTTCGTCTACAACGAACAACAGCAGGACACCCATGTTCGAGCTACCAAACAGCAATGGCAGAGGAAAAATCGCTCATTTACGACAATGTTCATCGTCCCTAAGCAAGCAAGAGTCTGCTCCAATCAGGCCCTAGACAAGGCACAGAACAAGAACCAATTGGTCTTAACAGCAATCCGATACAGAACAATAGATAGTGTCGTCCAGAATCTGCAGTCTCGAAATCTAAGTCAACTTCTCTGAATAAACTGTATTGACTCAGAAGGATCTAGAAGTCATGGAATATATGCTTGGAAAGATCTACGAGTCAAGTTTGCAGGAAAAAAAATCGGTTCGCGAAAATATGGTCCGTGCACTGAGTTATGGTAGTTTTCGTAAATGTGCGTTTGGCTGGCTGCACATCTATTCAGCACAATTATGTCAACGAATTTTGCAGATTCTTCCAACTTCCGGCGTCACTCAAACATAAGAGAAGCCTACCTGTCATGATGGGTACGGAAAGAACTCCACAACAGGTCGTGACGAGTACAATACGCACAGCCTGATCCATTCCAATGAACTTGCAGCTAGACGGGTCGACCTACATGCAGTCCAAACGAGCTCATGAAACCATGTACTTAGAACACGAGATGGTTCAGAGATCCCAATTCATTTGATTAGGCATGAACTGGAAGATTATGATGAGGAAGCCAAATTTATTTGATTCACACAAGTATTATGAAAAGTGTCCAGCAGTCAAGACGGAAGCATCCTCGTCCTATCAAAGCGGGTAGCTATTATCGAGCACAACGGACATGGGGGCCATTCAAGGACTTTCAAACTAATTGAGCCCTTCGTGCGGGACATTGTCATCCATTCAGTCCTATCCACAATTTGTGAAGGCAACTGCAACAAAATTTATCAAATACTCTTTGAGGACTTTCTTCAAACAGGTGGGGAGCAGTGGGTTATATTGTCCTAGTGGCGTGACAAAATCGAGACAACCAATCTCCAAGTGTCCAATCCAGCTTGCTTGTCGAGAAAAAAATGGTTAAAAGCTCAACATCCCGCGAAGACAGGCTAAAATAATGTTTCCAAACGAGGTAACAAGAAAGGATAATTGCAAGTACGGAAGGCCAGTAGATCAACTGAGCAAAAGACCAAGTTTGTGATCCATCGCTGCGAAGAAAATCAAGCTCGGTATGACGAGAAGTAGAACAAGGCAGATTTCAATGAGCGAACAGATGAACCCCAGCTTACTCGCAACAATCTTATGAAGACTAACACAAATTACAAGTGAAGAAGTCAAACCACCAACTGGAATTTGTGGCTGGGAAGAAAGAATGTGGAGAAAGAGAAGGTCAATAATCACATCCCCTTTGAAAAATCGGGAAAGTAAAAAAGATACAACGATCAAGCCAACATCATAATGAGCCAGTAGCCCGTAACAACGATCATTGAGCATATACCATGAGCAAAGCACAAGACCAGCTCTCATCAACAACAAGCCGATCTTATCCAGAGCAGTTTCATACAGCTGGGCAGAGTTATAAGTTCAGACGAGCCGGCGACGGACCCTGATCTCGCCTCCACGTAACCTCGAATCATGGGGTAAGTGTCAAGGGCAGCCTTCAGTTACTCATGTATGTCACTAAAAGATGTCCACTTTATCGGCCTCCATCCACCAAACCTGTCTCTGGCACAATGGTCGAACTCCATTCACCAACCGAGATCAGCCTCGACTTCAAGAATATCCAACATCGCCACCGCAACGACATGGACTACCAATCATCCTCGTCTCAACATGCTCAAGATTGAAGAATAAAGAAACCAAAATGGGTCGAGTGTCTCCTCTATACATGGGTCGAGCATCTCCCCTATGCTACTTATACGTCCAAAAAGGGTCGAGTGTCTCCCCAATAGTACTTAACTTCAGGAAGCGACAAGAGAATTTGATTTCAATCAGGAACAAAAGAAGACCTCATCAAGACTACAGCCGAACAACAAATGACAAGAATAACTACATCAACACGCCCTACAACAAAGCCTAGCTCCTTGCTAGCACCTTTACAAAGCCTAGCTCCTTGCTAGTACTCACAAACCGAGCTCCTAACGCTCGTCACGGCCATAACGGTGAACGACCACGGCCTACAAACGTAGCCTAACACGGCTACAATCAAAACCTAATTCTGTCGGCTAGTGCTCTCAAATTTGGGTTAAGATTAATACATCTAGTTCCCACGACAATTTGAGACTAGCCATGAGTTAGTTCTTACAAACCGAGCTCCTAACGCTCGTCACGGCCATAACGGTGAACGACCACGGCCTATAATCGTAGCCTAACACGGCTACAATCAAAACCTAATTCTGTCGGCTAGTTCTCTCAAATTTGGGTTAAGATTAATACATCTAGTTCCCACGACAATTTGAGACTAGCCATGAGTTAGTTCTTACAAACCGAGCATCACACTGCTCGTCTTTTACAAAGCCTAGCTCCTCGCTAGCACCTTTACAAAGCCTAGCTCCTCGCTAGCACCTTTACAAAGCCTAGCTCCTTGCTAGCACCTTTATAAAGCCTAGCTCCTTGCTAGCACTCTCAAACCGAGCATCAGACTGCTCGTCTTTTACAAAGCCTAGCTCCTCGCTAGCACCTTTACAAAGCCTAGCTCCTCGCTAGCACCTTTACAAAGCCTAGCTCCTTGCTAGCACTCTCAAACCGAGCATCAGACTGCTCGTCTTTTACAAAGCCTAGCTCCTCGCTAGCACCTTTACAAAGCCTAGCTCCTTGCTAGCACCTTTATAAAGCCTAGCTCCTTGCTAGCACTCTCAAACCGAGCATCAGACTGCTCGTCTTTTACAAAGCCTAGCTCCTCGCTAGCACCTTTACAAAGCCTAGCTCCTCGCTAGCACCTTTACAAAGCCTAGCTCCTCGCTAGCATCCGCAGACCGAGCATCAGACTGCTCGTCTTTTACATACATCTAACACTCCTTTAATCCAAGCCTTGTTATGATAACGGGCTTAAGCTAACAAAGGGGAGTTACGATCAACATTTAACTCGGCTTACAAGTTGATCCCAGTTCTAACAACTGACTCAGAGCTAACGAAGTTATGATCAAGACATCTAACTCTTTACCACTTTAGTTTAGTTTGACAACGGGTTCAGCACTTAGCTTGCACTGGCTAAAAACTCAAATGGAACAAACCGAGTTCATCAACTCGTCACGGCCTCTAACGGGTGTACAAACCCTGGCTTACAAACACTTAGCTCATAACGACTAAGTATAAAACACATTCATAGCAAATCCGCCTACGCCAAGCTGACTCAAACAACTCGGCTCGGCCTACAGCAGTCAGAATGGTTACTCAACCATTTCAGCACATCCAACTCGGCCTTTATGACGAGCCGAGTTAGTAAGTACAAGCCGACTTAGCTCACTTTACAGTGACTAAGCCCAGCTCTCCTCATACAATCCGGAGTCTAAGATACAGAGAACCCTTACCTAACAAGGAGACCTCTTTTACAAGGAAACCTAAACTTCCTTCTCTTACTACGATGCAATCAGGAAGTTGGGGGCCACTGAACGGAATAAATTATCTCCTAATATTAAGGGATAAAATCCTACTACGATTTGTGTACAAAGGGACTCCTATCGAGCAAAGGATCCTAAATTATACAAGGACTCGGTCTCCTACTACAAGTCAACTATGAATCTCCTATTCTTGGTGGACACTCCACCCCAAATCTATAAATAAGGGTCCTAACCCTCACACAAAGGTACACACAAAATACCCTCTCAATACTATAATACGCTTTTCCTTCCGGTTTATATCATCTCTATACACGATGCTTATTCTCACACCGGAGGGTTTTCGCGGGGGTAACTCCCTCGCGCCCTAACGGTTATTTTTGCAGATCGTCCGTTCGTTCGTCCAGGATTATCCATCGCCGCGTTCCCGACTGATTAGGTACCCCCGGTACCGCACTTTTTATGCATCATCATGAATAAATTAACAAGTTGTTGTAAGGTGCAATGAGTATCAAATATATTACATAAATCTCACTCCTTTGATGTAAATGTAACTGGCACATTCTTCATCCCAATTGTGATGCATTGCACAGGTTGACAAATGGCGTCTACAAACAGTCTAATAGCACAGGTCTAAAAAATTTTAAAAATATATAGTGCTTCATATTTTTCACTAGTTCTCCCTTATAGGCCTAGCCAAATTTAAAATTACAATGTTAGAGACACATATTTTTTATTTACTTTTAAATATTAAGGCCAAATTTCTCCCATAGCCTCCCCCTATTTTGCATATAACTAGTATTCTTACCCGTGTCACTGGCACGGTGACAGTATGAAAAGGAAGAAAGAATCTTATTTAATTTTGTCCTCTCACATAAAACCCCTTAACTTCAACTCAATTTCCTCTTTTTCATAACTCAAAATCACATTAACTTTTAAGTCGAGTAGTGGGAGAGAAAAGATACACTCTAAGTTAACAAAGGTGAGGAGGTTACTTGAGGGAGTTAACTGTCTGACGGTTTTCATGGGAGTGGGTTATTAGGATCAACTTAGGCCGTCCGATCAAATTTTGAGAAGCAATCTCAGCCTCTCTTTGTAAAACGGTTATTCTTGCTTTGTATTGTAATATAAATAGTATATTTTTTCAATATTAAGGGCCCAATATTCGGATTTAGCACAAGGTCCTCATAATTATTGAGACGGGATTTGCGTTGCAGTAAAATGACGGCTGCGGGGGAATTTGTAACTTGAAATAATTAACCAAACAACGACTGAAATTGAAATTTTAATTAGTGGACATACATTTTGTAAACTCTAGAAACTCTAAGACGACCTGTTTTTTCTAGTATTTTTCTTCAGAAGGCTTACTCCAAAATTTGTGACAGCTTTTTCCAATATTTAGTTATGAAAAATACGTGAAATGCACATTCATACTATACATGTACACAAACAAACAGTGGCGTATTCAAGACTTAGACTCAGGATGTGCAACATTTAATGCAATATAAAAAAATTACGAGTTATTAGGTTGAGCAACTCTATATTAGTGTTATCAAAACCTTTTTTTTTTGGGAAAAAGTCCATTTTTAATAATTTATAATATAGGCTGCAAGTTAATTTGAACAATATCTATTTATAAAGATTAAAAAGATGATCAATAAAATTTAAATAAGAGTACATTTATCACATTAAAGCTAGACAAACAACATTAAGATAGAAGGAGTTCACTTCACATTTTAAAGGCTAGAGGCTTTAAAAAAAATTAAAGAGAAATGTAGCTCTCAAGGCTCAAAAGCTGGTTGTTGGCACAAGGTAATTAAGTAACAGCTTACCAACTGAGCTGCGTAAAACTTAATATCATTAGACACAAAGAATAAATTATATAAAAAATGATATTATTATTATTATTATTATTATTATTTTATAAATACTCAGTAATTTTTTGTAAAAATGTGAGGGTGTGCAGCTGCCGTTCCTGGACATACACTAGATCCGCCCCCGCAAACAAATTTGTGTGTGTGTTATAAGACTCGTTTGAAAATCAGTTTTTTTTCAAGTACCAAGAAAATTATCCAGGAATGATTCATTAGTCAAATTCAAGCCTCACAATCTGAGGTCTACGGTTCGACCTCACTCATTCCCAACTGGCTAAAACATTGTAAAAAAACTAGGAAACATTATATCCACAATATTTATGTTAATGAATCAAACTGTAAAACAACTAAATTTATAAATATGTTAACTAAGGCTCCGTTTGTTTCGCGTAAAATAACTTGCGGAAAATGTTTTTCCCATTTTCTGGTATTTGTTACGCACCGGAAAATGAGGAAAATATTTTCCAGAAGACAAAGACTCAAGTGAGAACACACATACCCGTCCCATCCATGAGACGGGTCATTTCGACCCAAAACCCAACCCATGACCCTGCCATTGAACCGGCTCCATGACCCAAGGGGCAACCCATGCCACGTGGCAACTTCTTATAGACCCATTTTTTTTTTTTTTGGCTCCAGGACTCAAGGGCGACCCTGCCACGTGGCAGCCTCTCATAGGCCCAAATTTAATTTTTTTTGGTTTTTTTTTAATTTTTATATTTTTTTTTCGGTTTGTCAAAAGTAATAGTTACTATAACATAATGTAATGACTGTATACATATAAAGTAACAGTTTGTATACATAAAAGTAATACATATATATAGAAAAGTAACAGTGTTTTTTTTTTATGTTTTCTTCGTTTGCCAAAAGTAATACTTATTACAACTAAAATGTAACGAACGTGTTACTTATATGTAATAATGTTTATACATAATTGTAACACATATGTATAGAAAAAGTAATAATTCAACCATTTACATTTTTAGAGCTAAAAACACTTGATTAGTGTTACATGTAAAAGTATTACATTATATATAAAAATATGTTATAATTTCTTTTATTAAAGTGTTACATTTACTTTTACAAACAATTACATTCATATATATGAGTTGTTACTTTTCAAAAAATTAAATCAAAATACACAATATTTTATATTTTTGCAAAAGCATTATTACATTTCAGTATAAATGATAATTACATTTAGATATTGCTTGGGTTACATGTAATTATAATTAGTATTACATTTGAAAAAATGGGTAAAACGAGCTTTTGTTTTTGTAAAACAGGTGTTACGTTTACTTATGAACAATATTACTTTATATGTATTCAGTCATTACATTAAGTTATGGTAACTATTACTTTTGGTCAACGACGGAAAAGCCGAAAAAATAATATAAAAACTCAAAAAACAAAAAAAAAAATTGGAGCTCTGGGAGGCTGCCACGTGGCGGGTTCGGCCCATGGGTCATGGGGCGACCCGTCTCATGCATGAGACGGATCCCCTTGTTCTCATGGGAGACCACCTCTTTCCGGAAAATGGTTTTCTCTCTTTTCTAAGTAAATGACTTACAGATTTTTACTAAGTCATTTTTCGGAAAATGTTAACTCTCTCACTCACACCCAACTCTCCATAAAACTCCACCCTACCTACCCTACCCACTACACCTACCTACCCACTACACCTCTAACACCACCCTCTTCATCCATCCTATCCACCACCCCCAACTACCCTAGCACCCACCCCACCCCCACCACCCCACCGAAAAAAAAAAACCTTCTTTTCACTCATATTAAAAAAAATTGAACATCTCCACCACCCTCAACTACCCCAGCACCCACCCACCCCCACCCTACCCCACCACCCCACCCCACCCTACCCCACCACCCCACCCCAACCACCCACCCCACCAAAAAAAAAAAATCTTTTCACTCATATTAAAAAAAAAAAAAAAAATTGAACATCTCCACCACCCCCAACTACCCCAGCACCCACCCACCCCCACCCCACCCAAAAAAAAATAAAAAATCTTTTCACTCATATTTTTTAAAAAATGAACATCTCCACCACCCCCAACTACCCCAGCACCCACCTACCCCCACCCTACCCCACCACCCCACCCCACCCAAAAAAAAAAAAAAAAAAAACTTTTCGCTCATTAAAAAAAAATTGAACATCTCCATCACCCCCACCTACCCCAGCACCCACCCCACCCTCACCCTACCCCACCACCCCACCCAAAAAAAAAAAAACTTCTTTTCACTAATATTAAAAAAAATAAAAAATGAACACCTCCACCCCCACCACCCCACCCCCCCCCCCCAAAAAAAAAAAAAAAAAATCAAAAAAATCACTCATATTAAAATTATTTTTGAACACCTCCCCCGCTCCCCACTACCCCACAACCCCAACCCCCACCCCACCCACCCACCCAACCAAAAAAATAAAAAAATAAAAAAAATTACATATTAAAATTATTTTTGAACACCTCCCTCACCCCCACCCCCACCACCCACCCACCCCCACCCCCACCCACCCCACCCACTCCCACAACCACCCATCCCAACCCAAAATCTCCACCCACATTCAATTTTTTTCTCATTATAATTCTTTTCTTCATATTAAATTATTATTATTTTCATATGAAAATATTTTCCGGAAAACATTTTCCTTAGATTTACCAAACAACCAAAAACATGTTTATGTCATTTTCCGGAAAACATTTTCATTTTCCGGAAAACATTTTACAGGAAATCATTTTCCAGAAATTGTTTTACGCGTAACAAACGGAGCCTAAGTGAACTGCACAAATAGTATTTTGTGTGACTAAATTCTAATTCTATGAGTTACTCCAACCAAAGCATATAAGGGAATCCTTGATTTCCTGGCATTCTGTGGATGTAACATTCCTCCACAACTTTTGTAACAAATTAAATTCTAAAAATAAATAAATAATGCATGGCTATGCCAAGTCAATGTTGTCCAATTCATAAGGAGATCCTAATTTGTGGAACAAACTAAATTTTACGTGTCACCCATCCGATCAAAAATAAGAACATTATAAATACATAACGTAAACAAGCTCAGAAATACAATCACATTAACGGTTTAGCTGATCAAATATCTGAGGTTCAATTTGCAGAGTTTTAAAATTTTTCTTATATTCAAAAGGAAATATGTCGAGCAACCAAATGAAAGCTGGGCAATCCCACGGCCAGGCTCAGGTAAGACGATATTCAATAATATTATTGATACCAACGGTACAATCAGGTGTTTTTTTTAAGGGGCAATATTATCATTTTCACTAATAAGTAGTGGGCAGTATAAATTTCATGTATATTATTTTTTTACATGGGAAGCAAAAAATATATATATTAAATTTATAGTGCCCGCTAATTATTCGTTCATTAAGAATTATGATTTTCACTAATAAGTAGTGGGCAGTGTAAATCTAATGTATATTTTTCTTTGCATGGAAGCAAAAAAAATATACACTAAATGTTTATTTTCATTTGCATAAATGGGGCAAAAAAAATCATTTAGTTCAATAAGAATTATGATTTTGAGGAGTTTTTTGAAAAATTTACGATACAAATTTTGTTTAAAAAAAAAAAAAAAAACAACAAATGGGGCAGCTGATCTCATTGCCTATGTTGTACTTCTGCAGGTGCTCATAATATTCCTTTTTCATTATGAAAAACTAATTGTGTTTTGAAAGTCGTAAATAGTGTATCTAGTTTTGCTCCTTTTTTTATTTTGATACTATAACCGTAAGGTGGGACGGAGGAAATATATCTTAGAAAACACTTCAACTGGGCTCGATTCGAGACTATAAATTAGTGAGGGAGATTCGCCGTTTAAATTTAAAAAAATGTTTATTTTCTTAATAAAGAAAGGTGGTGTTTTTTTTTTTTTTTTTATGTTGCATAGGCTAAGACCGAGAACTGGATGGAATCAGCTAAAAACACAGCAAATGCAGCACATGATAAGGCTGCCGATATGGCTAACTGCCCTCCAGGTCAGGCTCAACAACAAAAGGAAGAGAGCGCCGGCTTCATCCAGCAGGTATACATTTCTTTTTTTCTTTTTTCTTTATTTAACCATTTAAAATATAACCACATGTTCACAATCAATCTTTTGTCAAATGAAAATAAGTAACCATCAATTTCTTCAAATGAGAAATTCTTTTAGGAAAACATTATATTTAAGAATAGTGACATTGATTATTTGAAAATTTCTTTACTGTAAAAATAATACTCCCTTCTGGAAACCATAACTTCATTAAATTTTAGGGCTCAACTCAACTCGAATAATGTTTTACCAATACGCTACATCAATTTATTTATTCTACTAAATTTAGAAATTGTTATTAATATTATTTTTAACCATCTATAAACAAATTTAAAATTTCAATCGGATCAATTTTTATTTTATTTTTGCTCAATGTTTAACTAAATTGACCGTAAAATATGAGAAAGAGTGATTTGCCATTTTTTTGCAGACTGTACATTAAAAAAACTAACAATATTATGTTTTGGATTTACAGACGGGAGAGAAAATGACACACATGGCACAAGGTGCAATAGATGGGGTGAAGAACACACTCGGGATAGGTGACCAGAAGAAATGAAGTCAAAGGCACCACCTTTGTCATTGTCGCATCTCAATTTCCAAAGTGGATTTCTTGTTTCATTTTCAATAATCTTTGAGGATTAATGTCTTCCTCTACCCTTCTTGGTTTGTAGGAGGATCCTCCTTTTTCCTTTTTCTTTTTCTTTCTTTGTACAAATAAGATCCTTAGCATTAGACTCTAATGCTATAGTGAGTTTCTTTTTTCTCTTTTTTCTTCTAAGATAGAGTTTAAGGGTATTATGGTATTATGGTGATTAATACCTTCTTGATCTGTCCAGATCAAATGTAATAATAAGAATTTTAGTAATATCAGCTTTACATTATAACTAGCTTTGGTTTTACCTGTATAAAGATTAAAAATTTCACTCACATGTTAATAAGCCTTGCATCAGAAACGTTATTGCAGTTTAAGTATATCTAAGTAAAAGATACCTTGATATGTAGATAGCATTACAAACTGCAAAACCAAAATCACTGAACCTTCCTCATTTTGACCCCTATTATCAATAAACTGTTTTAACTTATCTCCAAATGAGGCCCACAGGACGGCAGTCAACTCATTTCCACTGTCAAAATAGTAGAAAATAATTATAGAATATATCTTCATTAGTCACAAAATATATTAATTAACTTTTAAAGAATAAAAATGATGAATCACATACTCATTATCAATAAGCTGAACATCTAACTTTCTGGCATTAAACTTCTGCACAAAGTCAAAATCTCTGAGAGGTAAAATAACCTCTCCAATCACATCTAGCAAATATTCATCAAATGTTAGTAAATATCATAGTACTCACTTTTGTTTTACCTGTATAAAGATAATCGATATAAGATCGGGAAAAAAAATATACACGATGTATAGTTCTCACCGACTAAAAAATCCAAATTCAAGCTCCCAATTGTTTGAAAAGGCGTGAACTCGAAACTGTTATCTGGGATTTGGACAGAATTATCGACTTCAGACACGTTAGTGCCAAACTCATACACATTTTCCATTTGTGATTTAGTATCGCCTTTTGGTATGGTTGAACGCAGTTTTCTTCAACACTGAACTTTGAAATCTTTAGCATTTTGCCTTCTTGAAAACTGTTTTATAAATTGGGATGGCAATTTGCTAGGGATCGTTGCTTGGATTTTAGATCACTGTATAAAATATTAAATATCATTAATTAATTAATTAATTAATTAATGAAATATTAATAACGACCAAAACATAAATATATGAAATCTATTACCTCTTGATCAACCAATATCACTTCAGTTGATTTTTTTTCGTACTGTCCATTTAGCTCCCATTGCCGTAATATGCGGACATTGACACTGGATTGTTTAGTTTTCTTGTCAATTGATTTGACAGAAATAATGCGACTTGTAGCCATTACCTGGGTTTTATATTAATGAAATAGATAAGAAATTAAAAAGGTATTGTGACATTATAATTGAATGTTTTGGACGGAGGGGCGAAGACTTTAATCAAGTAAAAATCAAGGACTGCTACAGGCTTTAGAAAATTAGTTTATTTTCATAATATCCATTCCTGCATGATTGAAACATAGCCTTTGACCTAAGTGATTATCTGGGAAGAATTTGAACTGATATGTTCCCTCCAAAAAACGGAAGCTTCTCTCAGTAAAAGTGTTCATTCACCTGTCAAATGTACGGATCTGTGAAGTATTAATATGTCTATCACCATCAAAATTGCACAATACTGATCTTATAGTCTAATTTTGGGTTTATGCAGTTTAAGGGTAACATGATTAACTCCAGTACAATAGATATGCCATCATCTATTTCTTGGTCAGTTCTCACTCTATTCAACTGATTTTTTATGGATTATTAAATCAAACCTCATATACCGCAAGAAAAGGAACAGAAGGCTATTTTTTTTTAGATGGAGAATGACTCTAAGCAATTAAAAATTAAATTATGAAGCAAAACTGAATATGCAACAGAAAAAACGAAACTGGATATCAAAAAGAAAAAAATACGAAAGCGGAATTACCTTGGATGACCTGAAGAAGAAGTAAGCTGAAATGATTGCAAGTAGAAAGAACTCAATAGAATATGAACGATAATATCAATATATATCAATACATGTACTTTAACTCCTTCCTGTTTATCAGTTTTCTTTTCTTTTTCTGTTTCTTTTAGAAGGAGGGTTCTTAAGGAAAAGGCATTTTTTCTATGTATTTATCCATTCTGAGATTGGTTCCTATATTTCTTTTTATGCAGATTCTAATGGAGATATGAGTTGGCTTAAGATTGCAGAAAAGTTATAGAATAATTCCATAGTTTATACTCCCTTTGTCCCAAAATGATCTTTTCACGTTTGACTATTTAAACTTTTTAATGATATCAACAATTGCTTCGCAAGCCATGTTTTAGTTATGCACTTTTAAGACTAAGTTGTAGAATTGTGACGAACATTTTAGGACAATAAAAAATGGCAAATGAGAATATCATTTTGGGACGGAGGGAGTACAATACATACATCTAAAATACACCCCACTGAAAATAATAATTGGAAGAGAAATAGAAGAAAATGGAATTACCTCAAATGGAAGAATAGCTAGGCAAAATAATAGCTCAAAACCAGAACGTAAATGGCTGTGGAAAAAAAGTAACCTAATTACAATTTTATTAATGAACGTAAATGGCTGCGGGAAAAATAAGTAACGTAATTAAAATTTTATTGATGGGATAAGATTAGAGGATAAAGTTAAATCTGCAAGAATATTTCCCTTGGTGTTATACATATTTTTTGTTTCACTTACTATACAATTTTCGTAAACATTTGTTGCTATTAAAATTTGTAAAAGGTTGAATATCATATTTTTTTTCAAAATTATTATGACTACAATTACTCACGGGGTGAGGGGTGGCTTATGATGACATAAATTGACAGAATATATTATTGACGGTAATGGCATTTACTGTTTCTTTTATACTCCTTCCGTCTCAAATAATAGTCTTGTTTCTCCATTTCGTTTGTTTTGAAAAATTCAGTATCATTTTTAAAATTAAAACTACAAAATAAATTAATTTACAAAATTTAAATGTAATCATAAAGTATTTGAAAAATTAAACGTGACTATTATTTTCAGATGGATAGAGTACGATTCATCATGGCATCAACTCATTGGAGGGAATTTGACTACACTTCTTACTAAGTGGAGATGGAGATGAGGGGTGGCCTAAGATTGCATAAATACAATATAGTTTATATCTAAACAATTAAAAAAATGAATTATGAAGCAGTACTGATTATACAAAGAAAAAAATGTTGAAAATCAATAGAAAAAATATGAACGTGTAATTACCTTGTATGACCTAAAGAAGAAAAAAGCTGAGATGGTTGGAAGTAAAAAGAACTCAATATAATATGAGTTATGAATGCTAATATCAATATATATTTATGTATGTATAACAATATAGAGATTTATAAGGAAAAGATGCTAAAATAAGTAATCTGTTTCTCTTTTAAAATTTAGAATTAGCTTTTGAAATTCAATTCATACCTAAAATAAAGAAAAAAACTGTTCAATCAAATGTAATCAGAATAAATTGTGCAATCATATTCTTAAACATTTAAATGTTAGTGTAAATCTTAAAGGTCAATTTGTTAGATTAGATTGAGTTATGAATAATTGAAATTCTAAAATAGTTAGTCCTCACTAATCACGCAAAAGAGTTTTAAATTTAACAAATTTCATAAGAATTATCTACTTTCCATGTATATATCAATTAGGTTTTGTTTTTTGGTTTAGATTTAGTTTGAACTTCAAATAATTTGATTTTTTCCTGAATGCGTAGTGTATTGGAGTACAGTATATGGTTAAAATCTTTATATTAGACGATCAAATCAGTATTTTATTGATTTAGATTTAGATTTAGATTTAGTTTGTACTTTAAGTAATTTGATTTTTTGCTTAAAATTAGGATAACCATAACAATTAATTATCTCATTCCATGATTAGATTATTACCTTAGATATCTTAGTAATTATCCCAGTCCATGATTAGATTATTCCTTTAGATGTGACTTTTATTCCAAAATGAAATATATATATATATATATATATATATATATATATATATATATTAATTTTTTTTATATAATTGAGATATATCAAAAACGATTTTTTTTTCTTTTTTAATTTCTCAGCAAAATACATTCCTAACATTTTGAAACGTCCGGATGTTTTAGTTTTTTTGTTGAATCTATGATTGCCGAAATTTTAGGAGCTGATTTTTTTTTAAAGTGAGTAATGATCAACACCTTTTCAATTTTTTTATGAGGATTTTAAAGTTTAAATTTAAATTTATATTTAGATATTGTTTCATTAATAAATTGTGAATTTTTTCCTTATATACACAACAATGAAATCCCTTTTTTAAGTAAATGTTTGAATCTATGATTGCCGAATTTTTAGTTAATGATTTTTTTAATTATTATTTTAATTGAATAATAATCAACAACGAAATCATATTTTTTTTATAAAAATTTAAATTTGAAATCTATATTAGGTTAAAAAAGACGTATATATTATTTGGATATATCCATCATTAGAAGCATTTTGAATTTTTTATTAGGTTGTATATTTTTCTAAGAAAATAAAAATTACAATTAGGCAGTATATTTAATTTTTATATATATATAGAGAGAGTTAAAGTAAAAAATATCAACTTGTAAAGTTTTGTAACAAAAACGGAAACCTTTTTTGGTTTTGATTTATCAGCAAAATCTTTTTTTTTTAATCATCACATTTGTGTCCGCTGTTTTTTTTTTTTTTAGATTTCATTCCATGATTAGAGTATCACCTTAGATATGTTAGTATATATCTCATTCCATGGTTAGAATATTCCTTTATTTAATTTAAATAATAATAATATTACTTTATTTATAAAATTAAAAGAAACAACATGAGAAATCTAAATGTTTGATGAAATAAGCGAATGATAAAAAAAATAAAAAAAAAAATTACAAATCATGCACATTCTGAATTGACCAAAATTCCATGATGAAATAAGCGAATGATAAAAAAAAATTAAAAAAAAATAAAAAAAAATAAAAAAAATGAGTAACATTATTCCTAATGATGAACTTGATTGTTGTCGACATGAGTAATGCGCACTTGATCTTTATAGATGACATCAATGCGAATGTGACCATGACTCCTCGTTTCACAAACTCCACGGAGATGATAGAGACGACAACTGCATAGATGAACAAATATATAATTACAATAGAGATTGTTAAAAAAAAAATTGCATTCATCAAATAGAACTTAAACTAAGAAATTAAAAGAATTACTCCCTCTGTCCCTAAATGAGTGTCCATTTTCAAGAAATCTTTGTCCCAAAATGAGTGTCTTTTTTTTAACATAACTTTGTCCCTACATGTTTTTTTTTCGAAAATTTTTTCTCCGGTTTCTTTATACGTGCAAAACTAAATGTTTGGAAAAGAGATTACAAGATTATATATGAATCTTTGCTACCAAATTGTACACAAAGTTGAGATTTTCAATGTCCCTTTAAATGAAATTTGGACACTCATTTAGGGACAGAGGTAGTACTTACATGAATTGAGGTTGCTAAAACAACATTCTTCTTTCAAATCTTTCACAAGTTGCTTGAATTTAGTTTTAAAAATACCATGCAATACATCAGGGATATCTTTCGGTTCAAGGCCCGAACTGTATAAAAATTGTGTGACTTCTGGCAACTAAAGATTAGAAGCAAAGCTGATGAAATGTGAGAGAATCAACCGACTGTTTGTTGCATTGATCTGTGAAATTAACAAACAATAGATTCAGCACAAATATTAATCATAAACCATGTTAGGGTGAAGAAAAAACGCATACTTGTTAGAGTGAATAATTTCTTTGCTACACAAAAAAATGAACAATTTATGCCTTTACCCTATGCCAAAAAAATGAACAATAGATTCAGCACAAATATTAAGAAGAAAGCTGATATAGGTGTATATCTCTTGCTTTCATATATAGTATAGAATATCAAGAACAATTTCTTTGCTACACAAAAAAATGAACAATTGAATTGTGATAAAGTTTAACAAAATCGATAAACTTGGATGAAGGCCTTCATACTTTTTTTGTTAACAGAGGGAGTATTGCTTTTTGAGAACAATTCAAGTATTGAGTTACAGATGTATAACTTGGATAGAACAACTTATGCCTTTACCCTATGCCAAAGTAGAAGTTTTGAGAACAAATCAAATATTGAGTTCATTAACTTGAATCGAACAAAATGGGTACAATTGATAAAAAAGACTAAATGGGTACAATTGATAAAAAAAAAGTACCCACAGCAAGTTAACAGAGGGAGTATTGCTTTTTAACGTAGATAAACCAAAATAAGCACAATACATTGGATTATTTTTTTAACCGTACATGGGAGCACAAATTAATAGAGATGGAGAGTAAAAATAAAAGAGCTTGAATTACCTCACGACCTCACCTTGCAGAGAAAATATGGATGTTTGTTTTTCCGTTTGATTTGGGGGAGAGAGGATGGGAGACCTTATAAGCCGTAATTGTTATTATTCAAAAATCTATTCTGTTTGATATCAATCTGCCTTTTTTTTTTTTTTGAATCAGTCAAATCCGCCTATTTAGCCTAATTTTTAGGAAAAACCTGCAAAAAAAAATTCTGTTTGATAGAATAGATCTTGAAAATTTCAAAATTCAAAAAAGCTTCTAGCATTCAGCCAACCGAAAATACATTTGTATAGCAAATATCAAATCTGCCGATTTTTTCTAAAGCAAATGTATGATTTAGCCTAATTTTTAGGTATTAGATATCAATCTGTCGTTTTTTTTTTTTTTGAATCAGTCAAATCTGCCGAAATATTGATTTTTATTTTTTAATTGGAAGCATTGAAGAATGGGATGGCCAATCAAAAAATTCCACGTGGCTTTCCACGTCATAATGCCACGTGGAATTTTGTGAAGCCTCCAAATTCTCTTGCTTTCATATATAGTATAGATATGATTATTGTATCGATTTTTCTAACTTGTGCTTTTAAAGGCACATGTTAAAGCCAAAATCTTAGAAAAAACCAAGTTTTTCCTTTAACATTAGGAAAAACGGGTTTTTATACATTGGAATCGAGGCAATGTTTCTTTCAGGATCGCTATGTTAGAAATATTACAACAACGTGAAGAAAACAGAATAAAAAGTTTATAACAGAATTAAAACTAAAACTGGAAATGGTCTTGATGGGTTTGTCCGAGTCGTGTGAAATCACACTGTCCTTAAGACAAATTCGCCCCCTCACCGATGTTGTGCTTGAGGATACGTTGGACGCCTGTCTCCCAAGATACAACGGACGGACCGGACCGGCCAGAAACTGCACAATAGCACCTCCGGCGAACTTCGATGTGCTTGGACTGAGTCACCACGAAAAGAAATACAGAGGGCCAAGGAAAACGCTAAGAAAGAAGAGGGTGTGAGACTGCTTGAAGTTTTTGTGTCGAAAATGGCTGTGGAAATGGCCATTATAAGCTGCTCAGAATATCCTATTTAATTACCTCATTAAACTGGAATCAATGCAACAATGAATTGGCGGTTACAGATCAAGGATTAAACACATGACTGTTACAGAATCAAAAGAATTGAATTTGATGAATTAAATTCGAATTCTTTCTAGTTGGGACGGAAAAAATAATGCACAAAAAGGTGGCTTGTCGAGCTAGGCTATTTCGGAGCCACATTTGTGTCCGCAGGACGCGCACAGATGAGTCCGGTGGTCCGAGGCACAAATTGTCAAATTTTAACTGAAATTTGCACCCCCTGCGCACCAGGGCACGAGAGAGCCTCTAGTCCACACAATCTTAACCCATACAAATGGTTAATTGTATTTAAACTAGCTCACCTTTTTATTCTAAACCAATGTGGGATAATTTCTCAAGACTTTACCCACCAATGGTCTTTCAAATTATTTCCCTCCTTATCCCATTTGGGATACCCTTTTAAAAGGAAAAAGCCTAGGGAATTTTTCTCTTCCCTTTCCGTGTGGGATACTTACCCATTCCCAACTTGCCCATTATATTTTGAGCATTCCAACTCCTACCTTTCACCAAATAAATTGGACACACCAATTTATTACTAACATGTAGGAGTTAATGAATCCACATTAAATCATAAAATCGACAAATGATTTTTCTAAGAAAACGCGTGCAATTTCCTTCACACATTTACACATTTTTCCAACACGCTACATATTCAGATCTATGGCAGCTAATAGAGGAGGTGCCAACCTCGGCATAAACTTCAATTCTCGCTTCTTACATGTGATTGCTTCTCCTCGCTTCACATATTCATATTCACAAAATCCAAAAAAGAATTCCCCAATTTTTATACTCAGATCCAATGGTCTGACCTTCCACTGTATGGCTAATAACACCTTTGAAAGTTCGTAATTATCTATTCCTTTCTCTTCCCTGAATTAATTTATGTTTTGTTGCATCTTTCAACGAGGAAAGAATTTAAAGTTGCAGCAGTTGGGGCACAAGTCCCCCTTTCGAGCAGAATGCTAGTGACTTTTATAAAGAGTGCCGGGCATAGTTTATAAAATGTGCAGTGCATATGTATTTGGGTGTAAATGTTAGGGAAAATAATAATGTCAATGCTGGTATTATTGAGAGTTAGTGCAAGTGTAAAAAAGTATTAGTGTTAGTATAAAAAGTGTCAATGTAAGTTAAAAAAGTGTCAATGTTAGTGTAAAAAGTGTCAGTGTAAATGAGTGCCAGTGTTAGTTGTGAGAGCCTGTAAGTACCCCAATCTGAACTTAAACAAACTTAGAGGAATTTTTAGCGCTATTCAGGGATAAACTGATAGGCTAGGACCTCACTATTATAAACCAAGAACATTACGACTGTTCTGGATTAAACTTAGAAAAATCCAGAAACTCGTCATGCTGAGTCGTATGGATGGTTTGGGTACTAGAAGGGCACAGCCGTACGGCTGGTTTGGGTGCCTTCAGTCCCTATAAATTGAGCCCTTGCTGATCATTTCAGGGGGGGGGGGGAGAAACTGTTTTGTGAGTTGAAACTCTGCAGAATTGAGAGTAGAACACAATCACAAACACATTTGAGTGAAAGAGAGAAGAAGATAGGTTAGAATCAAATATTGGTGAAGCCTACTTCTCCCCCATCTTCTCTTCATCTCTTGTTCTATTTTCATTTTGCTCATTTATTTACTTATGTCTTTACATTTCTTGCAATGATATAAATTGGAACCAAGCCTTGACTTGATTCATGGTGCCCATCATGTTTTATGCATGATCAAGGGTTACAACCAAGGATGATCAAGGCTTGTTATGATTTAATGCAATTTACTTTATGTCTTTACATTAATGCAATTTACTTTATGTCTTTACATTAATGCAATTTACTTTCATGTCATTTACATTTATGTCTTGTATTTAAATTTGGCTTGGTGATCCATTGCACATATGGAGAGAGCCCATTTACTCGTGTCAAAAATGTTGGAATAATCAAGTTTGGGTGGTAAAGTCTCAATCTTTACCATCCCAACTTTGATTTAAGTCATAATAATGTCCCTTTGGATGATAAAGACTCAATCTTTATTCATCCAAAGGTTGATTTTTGCTATCTCAAGGCTTTTTCTTGGATGAATCATCCATTTGGATGTCAAAGTCCTCATCTTTGATCATTCAAATGGTGATTTTGGCTCAAATGTCATGTTAATCAACTTTCTTCATTTTTTTCCCCAATTATTGCCTTGATCACACTCAAAATCATTTGTTTTGGTGTTTAATTAGTGATCAATGGCATAGGGATGATTTAATACATGTTTGATGTAAATAAATAAACTGAAAAGACTCAAAACAAGTCCAATTCCAGCATGAATACTCTGTTTCTGTCTGAAACTGGATTGATTTCTGATAAACTGTCAAACTTCCCATGACACCCCTCCATAGCCGTACAGCTGGTTTGTCCGGGAATAGTTTTCTCAAATTTACCCTTTTCTGTTAAATTGTTTGCGAAATAAACCCTTCTGTTAAATTTTTTAACTGGTTTTGTTAAAAGTCAGTTTCTCCCATTTTTTGGAAACACACGCATACACACACTTGCACATTTTGGTCAACAAATTATGAAGACTCGGTTTTTTCTGAGGCGTCTTGGGTGAACCGCGATAAGTTCTTCCTAAGACGTAACGTGACCTCCGAACTCATTTTCTCTAACCTTTTCCATTAAATTTGGGTTTAAAATTACATTAACGTGGCAACTCCGTTTTACATTTGAACATAAAGTGCCCGAGTTTAATTCTCGAGGGGAACTTCTTGGTTTTCCCGCGGGTATCTCACAGTGGTGACTTTGCTGGGGATGTTCAGTGTTTACAAACTTCTTTTTAGAAGCTTTGGGGACACTTTTGTGTGGGTCAAACTCCCGTTCCCATTTGTTGACTTTGTGCATGTTTTTTGTATGTTTTATGTTTCTGTTTTGATTTCTTGGAATGAAACTGCTCTGGGAATTGCAATAAACTGGGGCTTGATGATCAGAAGCTGAAAATTTGCAAAAATAATGGAACCACTTGTCTAGCCGTACGGCTAGTTTGGCTGGGCCCACAGAATGTTTCAAATTAACAATTTTGTGCAGGGCAAAAACATTCTGATGGTCCCCTTTGCTTCTGCTTGTCCAGGTTCTAATTTACAGCCTCTACTTGTGCACATTTGCCTCCATTTTCTTAACCAAAAACTTGATTTTCAAAACCTTGGTTATGCACAAATATTTGGACATAAAATTTTGGGTTTTCAATGCCTCATTGTGCATAACCCCTCTTGGGAAAGTTTGTTTTTTTCAAACCCTTTTGTTGTGCATAATCTTTTGTACAAATTGATTTTCAAAGGGCCTTGCTCCTCTTGTAAAAGTTTTTTTGGTCTTCAAAACCTTTGGTTGTGCACAACCTTTCCATGTACAAAATTTTGATTCTTGCTTGTTCATATCTTTGTTTGACTACTTGTGCAAATTACGTGTTTAAATTGTTTGTCTATATCTTGCATATACTCTTGCTCATGTCATTAAAAAGCATTGAAAATTCCTATTTTGACTCAAAAGGGAACATAGAAAGATTGCACACAACACGCACTTGACCTTGTGCACGTCTCAAAAAAACCCTTAAAACCCGGGATGGATGCCACGATACAGCTCGATTGGTGCTCTTGTGCCCTTCTTGCGCGCACGGGTCCATTCTACCTCCCCTCCTGAGCCGAGTCAACCACACATGTCCGTGACACACAAATACCGTGACATTGGTTGGTTTTTGGTCTAGCTCACGTCATCACGTCCCTAATACATGCCCAAAGTTAATGATGGCCAAGTTAACGCCCAAGTCACGACTCCTTGTGAAAGCAAGTGTGACCAAGGTCATCTTTGACCCGGTCCTTGACTTATGCGTTAATGCCAGCTATAATTAACCAAAGTCATGTATTAGCGATAGGGTGACACCGTGTCATTGAGTCCTATTGTTTGGCCCGTTCTAATCATCCTTAAGCCCAAGGTTAAGGTCCGAGATCCCTTATTAAAATGAGGTCATTCCAGAATTTTGTTGAAGCATTAAGTCAATCTTGACCTCAACCGGGGCTTAACTATGATAAGAATGGCCCACACATTGGAACTTTGTGGCGCACTAGACCCTAGGTTTGGTTCTTTTGGTCGGTGGAAGCCGCGTGCCCTATAGGACCCTTGCCCGGGATAGTCCGTCCTTGGGAGCGTGCAATACAGGTGAAAAACGAGGGGTCTATAGGCGTAGTGATGGCCTCATCTGGTCCAGGTTTTAGAATAGTTGCGAAAAAGAAGAGAAATCTTTTCCAACCATCTAGGAATAAAATGTGTTTTAAGTAAACATGAACAATAAAAGAAAATAGGCTTCTATGTTGCATGAGCCTAAGCCTTTTACCCAAACACCAGCCCGAGTCGATACCCCAGTCTGAACAAATCTCCTTGCCCCCAGCTCGTAAGAAGTGGATAAGGGTTCCGGGTCACCGTTTGATCAGTACCGAGTCAGATAGTTCGTCAGCAGCTTCACTCAGACTTCCCAGGATGACTAGCCCGACAGGAAGCAGTAGTGGGGGTGATAATGCAGTCGATCCAAATGGTCTCACTAGGGAAGAATTGGTACACGCATTAGAGGCTGCCAGGGCCTGGGAAGAGAATATTCGTAAACATCAGGAAGAAATGCAGAATTGGGTAGTGGAAGCCCTAAGACAGAAAGGGGTAGCAGTTGTGTTTGAAAATGATGGGTCTTTCGTGGAGATCACCGATGAAGAAGAGGTCAAAAATGTGCAACCTCAGACCTACAACCGAGTCCCTCCTCCCTAAATTTACCCTAATGTGGCGACCTCACATCCCGAATTCCAAGCCACCATTCACCAGAATGCACCTGTAACCCAGGCTCCCTTTGGATTCACCCAGCACGGCCTAATCCCGATGAGCCGAGCACCCTTAGCACCAGCCACTATTGGTCTGCCACCCCCGGCTTTGCCAATTGCATCCCAAGGAGCACCATACCCATTTTACAATCCATCGGCACAAGCTTATGATGCAGTTCCACCATATATCCCTACCAGCAATCCTGCACCCGGGTATGTCTACACCCACGTGCCACCTCAAAACCTTCCTCCCATAATCCCATCCACCACTGTGCCTCCGACAATAGTTCCGGTGATGAGCCAAACCATGGGATCAATCAACTCGAGCCCACACATGGATCCCCAGATGGGATGGTTGGTGGAAAGATTGAAGCAAATGGAAGAAATGTTTGAAGGGATCCACGGAAGGAAATCCTCTTTAGGAGTTACCGACCCCGACAAGATTGTCCCCTTACGTCACAAATTCAAAATACCGAAAATTGACAAGTTTGATGGAACCGCTTGTCCCCTAACCCACACCAACGCTTACACCTTAGCAATGAGGGCAAAGGGGTGCACAGTGCAACAAATGGTCGACCATTTTCAACTCTCCCTGAGACGAAATGCGCTCAAATGGTTCTTTAATTTGAAGGATGAGTCCCGAGCCACATGGGACCGAATCAAAGAAACATTCATCACCAAGTACCAGTCTAACTTGGAATGGGAGACAAACCGCACAGATTTACAAAGTACCATGCAAAAAGGCGATGAACCGATTGGTGAATTCTATAAGAGGTGGAATTGCAAGCTCGGGGAGATTTCTAACCCGCCAACCGAGGAAGAACAATTGGACATCTTCCAATCATGTCTAAAACCTCAATTACGAGCGTTGATCAGCCATCATTTCTATCCCAACCTCCGAGCCATGATCACCACCGGATCCAAGTTTGAAAAGGCTCTCAATGAGAAAACTTCCGCCCAAAGCAGTGGGAACTCCTACAGATATCATCCCCCGACCACCAACAAAGGAAAGGAAACCTTAGGGGTAGTTAACAACATCCAAGGGGAAAACCCCAGACAGAACCCACAAGGGATGGTAATCCAGAAAAATGCCAGTTTGTGAGGTTTGAATACTTTGGGATGCCTTTGAGCAAGGTGTTTGAGGTACTGGTCAAACAAGGCCTTGCAAAACCCCTTGTCAACATCCAACCCAAAAATCCCGAGAAGTACCTCGACCCACAACTACCATGGGCACAACACCGATGAATGCTCAGTGGTGAAGCGTATCATTTTAGATTTGATTGACAAGGGAAAGCTTGAACATCCCCGAGGTCCGAATGTGGTCAACAATCTGTTCCCCAACAACAATGTCATAAACATGATTGAGTTCGGAGAGCCAGCACCAGTGACTTTTTTGGAATTCAACACCCCAATAATGGAGATTGGAGAGAGATGGAAAGACACCTTATGGGCTTGTGTGCAAGAGGGGAGGATGAAATGCCCTCTAGATAGTATGGTGGCCAACGTGTTGAGTGTAAGGGTCCTTCGCCAGAATGCCAATGAGTTGATCATGATTAAGCTCACCGAGCACAAACTGACATACGAAGAGTGCATGGAGGAATTAGAAAAGGCCATCGAGAGCACCTCGGGGGCGAAAGCCATGGCCCAAATGAGTGCTATCCCCCACACCATGCACGTTTCCACGTCACGGAGCCAAGCAGCTCACAAACTGGGGAAAGGTTGGTTAAAAGAGTGTGTGGTTGTAATGAAGAAGGCGGGTACGATATAGCAAGAATCCCAGAGGTTTTCAATTACAAAGGCCACCTCGCCCAAATGAGGGGAGCGATCCGTTCTATGCCTCGCCAAGAGCTTCGGACCCTCTGTGCAAGTGATGATGAGGAATATTTTTACATGCCTTCCCATGTGCCGTGCCCAGAAACGGAAGAAAGATTTCCTGTTTTGAAGGATCTCTTCCCCTTACCACCATTATCCCCACCATTGGGGTTTGGCAGTGAAGAGTCAGTATTCTCGAGCCATTTTTGTTGCATGTTGACCATTGAGAAGCTCCATGAGACTGTAGGGGTGGTGGAAAGCAAATGGACTAGTCCCATTTCCCTTGAGGGAATTCGTAGATCCGCCTATCCGTCTAGAGGTAGAGTCACGGTGAATGAGTTGAGAAAAGAAACATGGTCCTATGACACCAAGAGCCCACCAATACCCGCAGAGGAGTCGGGAGAGGTTTGTGACCCCGTGGAAGTGAGTGTATTGACCCGCTCCGAGCAAGTTCACACATAAAATCCCAAGAAACCTCCTCAGCCAGAACACCGCAGCATGCCCCCTTCCCATGTCAAGGAAGTGGAAGTCCTAGATCCCGAGAAGGAAGATCCTGTCCTCACTCAACTAAAGAGGACCCAAGCCAATATCTCCTTGTGGTCTCTTCTTACCTCATCATATCCCCCACAAACTTAAGCTAGAGGAATGCCTAGCCCAAACCATGGTACCCACCACGGCTACTCCTGAGGAAGCCGTCCAAATGATTGGGAGTGTTTACTATGGGAATGTTATTACCTTTACAGACTTGGATCTACCAAAATTCGGAGCTAATCACAACGAGGCTCTTTACATCATGGTACAATTGGATGAACGCCGCTTCCCCCGGGTCTTGGTTGACAATGGATCCGCCATGAATGTCCTCCCTGCCAAGATGATGGACCTACTTGGTCTTAAAGCTGAAAACCTGAAGCCCTCTACAATCACGGTCAAAGCTTATGACTCCACGGCCCGATCAGTCTTAGGGGTAGTCTCCTTTAACCTTTGGTTCGGGAAACAAATAGTGCCGACAGATTTCCAAGTGCTTGACATTCCTATTTCCTTCACCTCCCTGTTGGGACGCCATTGGCTTCACAAGGTTAATGGAGTAGCTTCTACCCTACACCAGTGCGTAAAATATGTGCAAGGAAACAACCTAACGGTCATCTATGGGAATAGTGTTACCACTGAGGGAACCAGTGCCAACGGGATCCCCGTGCTAGAAATCAAGCACGAGGAAAATGGCATGGTGTTGACTGGCGTCACGGAGATACCTCCCAAAGCTCACATTTGTTGCGTAGACCTCACGCTCGCGATGGATAAGATCCCTCCCGCAATGAAAATGATGCGTTTAATGCACTACTTGCTGGGGCTCGGTCTAGGGAAAAGCCTGCAAGGTACACACAAGGTCGTTGACATCAAGGAAGAAAAGACGCTCCATGGCTTGGGATATACGCCAACCCCCACGGATGTGAGAATGGATAAGGAAATGGCTCGAAAGAAAATCCAAGCCAAAGCTCAAGGGATCCCGTACGAGGCTCTTAATCTCCGACCTTACACCTTTGACATGGGCCGTTACTTTGTGAAAAGGGGATTCCAAACTGAGACCCCGGATGCAAAAAAGCCATTGATGATCACCAATTGGGACAAGCTGCAGGAGGATCTTGCAAGATTCTAGGAAATGACTGTCAACCCCATAAGGAAAACGTTCCTTGATATGCCTGAAATGCCCAGTCCTACCAAGGCTACAGTGACACGTGAGTACACCTTCAAAGGAGTGCTTGAGGTCGTGAGACAATTCGAAGCCCTGTCCACAGAAGGGAACGGTAAGAAGGAAGAACCCGCCTGGGGTCAGCATGGAAAGTATGAGGAGACGACTCCTAAGGAAGCCAAGAAAGACGTCATGGATGACGAGTGGAATGGCATGATAATGCAAGGAATGTTTGGAGAAGAGGTAGTTGTGCCAGACTTGATTGACCTTGGAGGTAAAATGATCGCTATGATAGAGGAAGGATCCCCTGAGACTTTTGATCCCAGCACCTTGGTTGGGCCCGATAATATGCCTCTGAAGAATTGGGTGACTTTCTCCGGACCAGTGTCCAGCAAAGGGCAGATGAATACGAGACTTGGATTGGTTCCCCGCCCCTAGAATCAAGTGTCATATGGTCCAATGTAGTCGAGTCTCCTCAATCCCTTGTCTATGAGTTTGAGTCTTCTTCATCTAAGGGCCTCACGCCCGAGGATTTATGAACTTGTGGCAAATGTTGTATTCCCTTTTGCTTTAAATGAAATGATAGACCTCTCTGAGTATCCCCTCATTGCCAACTTATTAGATGATAAATTAACTAATAATCTAAAAATGGTTAATGATGAATCACCTAATAATGCAGACACACTAAACGAACAATACATTAAAGAACTTTCAAAGAAGGTTATTCACCGAGAGGAAAACTGTGCCCAAGCTGCCGAAGAGGTTTTGACTAAGGTGAATTTGGGGACTGCATATGAGCCAAAGGAGACACAGATTGGTAGCTACTTCAAAAGGACCGAAAGGAAAGCCTTGGTTAGATTGCTCAAAGAATATGTGGACGTGTTCGCTTGGTCTTACAGGGACATGCCGGGGTTGGATGCCTCCATTGTAGAGCATAGGATTCCCATGGACCCCGAAGTAAAACCTGTTATGCAAAAGCTTCGGAGAATTAAACCACAATGGTCCTTGCAGGTCAAAGAAGAGATTGAGAAGTTGCTCCGAGTTGGCTTCATAAGAGTGATAGAATATCCTTCGTGGCTCTCCAACATAGTGACGGTCACAAAAGCTAATGGGAAAGTCCGATGTTGTGTCGACTTTAGGGATCTCAACAAAGTAAGCCCTAAGGATGATTTCCCTCTCCCAAACATCGACATGCTTGTGGACACAACCTCTAGCTTTGAAGTCAAGTCCTTGTGGACGGTTTTGCCGGGTATAACCAGATTAAGATGGCTGAAGAGGACCAAGAAAAGACCGCCTTCATCCAGTGGGGACCTTTTGCTACACCGTGATGCCTTTCGGGTTGAGAAATGCCGGGGCTACTGTAGACACCCCGCCTTGGACCTCTCACCCCGATTGCATACAAAGTATTTTTATTTAACTTATTTTCATTAATTTCTGTTACTTCGGTTAAGTTCCTAACTGATTCCGTTAGTTTTGGACTAAACTGCATAACAGAGTTAACTTTTAGGGTCATTCTGTCATTCTGTCATTTTTCACCCGCGGGCGCTTCCGGCACTGCCAGTGAGCCGCGCGCGCGTCCCGCCCCAAAAGCCGGACCCGCGCGCTTCCCACTTTGGCAGTAACGGATTGCACCTTATTTCCCTCCCTTTTCTTATTTACAAACATCTTTTCTTAATCACAAAAACCATCTTTTTACATCCACATTCATCCCCCCTTTTCTCATTAACTTCCAATCCCAAATTCTAAGTCTTTTCCCAAAAACTAATATTTCTTTCATTTATTATTTGATTTCTTTTATTTCTTTATTTTTCTTTTATTCATTTATCTTATTTGTGATTGGCCCATTCCATTTCACATGGATGACCAATTTCCCTCCATCATTTCCCTCTCTTTTTTACCTACAAAAACCATAATCTTCTACCTTGGAAAAGGACTTCTTTTTGGACTCCAACCTTGATTCACCAACTACATTATACACAAATTCTCCCAACAAGAGTTCTTAGTAACAAGACTCTACACAAATTGTTCTACAACAATTTCATTACAACAACAACACTTTCAAGTCAAGGTTCCAAGTCCTCTTTCTCAAGGTACAACTCCATTTTCTTCCTTTGTTTTCTTCTTCTTGATGTATGCAATCCCCATTAATGGGACATGACCAACATGACTACTTCACATATTGAAGTTAGTTAAGGTTATCTCCGTACATTTTAATCTTAACTTTAATTCACCATGTTAATTTCTCTTCATCTCTTAATGTAATTCTTTAACATTACTTGTTACATGTAATCTTTATCATTAACTAAATAAAACAATTCTATTTTATCTCCCCTTTATTTCCTCTTTTCTTCTCATCACAATTGTTAGCACATTTCTATTTAATTAATTGAAGGACATGTAAATATTAGAACACCAATAGTAGCAAGACCCGCATAAGCGGGGCAGAGTGTGTGTTTAAGTACTTCCCACTCCGTCACCTAACCCCCGAACCCTTCTCTCCCGAATCTCTGGTTTTGTACATAAATTAGGCTATTTCTAGGTTTTTCTTATGTTCCTTTAAAAACATAGGTGGCGACTCTAAACACATCTAAAACAAGTTAGACATCCTAGGATAATTCACCGCTCTAGCCAAGCCGTGGTTCCCCGGGGTATCTACAGTGGCGACTCCGCTGGGGACATAGAGGGTTAAACTTGCGTTTTCATTTTTTTTTTGGTGTTCTAATTTCTGTTTTCTGGGCATTCTGGTAAAAAGGGTAGGAAGCGCGCGCCTCTGGCCTCCTTGGCCTAAAGCGCGCGCGTCCGACGCCATTTACCAGAATCGCCCGTCTTCCTTCTTGTCCTTCCATTCCATGTTTCTGTGCTAACAAATTCTGCAGGGGAAAGCATTTTTATTTAGGGTCAAGGCAATCCCTTGAACCCGCTGATTTACAGGGTGTTACCCAGATGCGGGCGCCTCTGCCCCTCTTTGTCTAACGCGCTCGCCTCCCGAGTAGGCATCCTAATGCGCGCGCTTCTGGGCATTTTCCAGAAACAGAACAGTGCACAGAACAGAGTGGTTTTGACAGTGTGTGGGCACCGGGCCTGCACAAAACAGTTTTTACTTTCTGTTTATTTTTATCGGTCACACGGGTGATTCGAAAGTTGTAATTATGTGCTTATTTGTTTTTTTTTATTTTTTTTGGAAAAAAAAATGTTTTGTCACATGTTAGACCTCACACTACATGCACATATTCTTATCAATTGCTCACTATCGAGTCGCACAAGTCCAACCCCAAACCCGTCGAGGCCCGTCCTAGAAAGTTTCAAGCTCCACTCGACCTTGGCTCTTTCGAAGCGGTAAACCTCAGCCCGTGGCGTAGTTCATGACTACATGCAGGGGGTAACCTTTGAGCCTCATATTCAAGCCGAGCACAAACCACACAATTCTAGTTTAGGGTCTAACACTCCGTGACTCAAGTCGGTTTTCATGTACCGAGATTTCCTTAAACTAATGTCTTCAAATCATACATGCCAACTTATTGAAATGGACGAAATAAAACTCCGTCCCCAAAAGTGGCTATCTTGGACGAAAATAAAAAATCCGTCCCCGCATGTATGATTTACTACATTAATTTAGTTTAATCCCGTCACATGTAGGTATCACAAGCGTGGTGGAATCCGATGAGTATATGGGACCGCGAGAAGGTCTATATACTAGTATGACGATTCCACTATTTTTTCTAGAAACCCCAAAAAGGACTCCGTCCTTCCGACTTTGTAAATAAAATAAAAAAAGAGAGTCATTTTTCTTTATGTGGTTTGAGTCTTTTCTTGTTTGTGGGTGAAATAATTTTACTCAAAAGGTGTTTGTGGGGCCATCCTAAGATCAACCGTGCTCTTCCAATAGGTCCAATGGCTTCCAACGGCGACAACAACAACGGTGAAATGATTTCGTGTCCAACGAAGGGTTATTCTGCATGGTGAAAGTATTGAAAGGGCAAATTGATACACTAGCCGAGGATGTTCGCCGCAAGGATGATTTATGGCGAGCCCGTTACGAGCATATAGAAATGGCCCATAAAAGAGAAGTATCCAAACTCGATGACCAATTGAAGGGGCTCACGAATGAAAGAAAGATCCAAGGCATCAATACCGGTTTGGTCAACACTCTCATGTCCTACATTGACCAAAAGCTTAGTGGGCTAAATTTTCACAAGAGCCCAAGCACCGATCTTCATCAAGCTTCTCTCCTCCTAAACACAATGGAGGCTCTTCCCGAAAATTTCAAGATGCCCGATATTGGCAAGTTCAAAGGCACCTCTTCTCCCGACGCTCATGTCGACTCCTACATTTGGGCCATGATACCAAAGAAAGTGTCTCCTCAAATAATGGCGCAATGCTTCCCGCTTACTCTCGAGGGGGTCGCAAAAGATTGGTATATGGGTCTTCCATTTTCCACCCGCCTCAATTGGGATGTCGCTATGCTTGCCTTCAAGTCACAATATCAAGGCAACTCCATATTCCGCCCCACCAAGAAGGAATTGGAGAGCACCGTGCAAATGGGTGATGAATCATTTGGGGACTTCTATCTCCGTTGGAATGAAAAGCTAGCCGAGATGGTTGATAGGCCTTCCAAGAAGGAACAAATGGACATCTTCTTGAAGTGTTTGAAAATGGACCACCGCACTCATCTTAGTGGGGCTTTTCACTCCAATTTTTCGAGCATGTATGATGCGGGGGTTAGAATTGACAATTTGCTCCGAGAAGTGGCCGAGTCCTCCTATGACACAAGCTTCAACGACAAAGGGTTCCCAAGCAATGACATGGAAGAATGTAGTGACATGGAAGACTACAATGACAATGAGGACTACAACGACATGGGGGATGACGACAACAATCTCCGTTTCTCTTTCTCTACCTAGAAATAGGATATAAAAAAAAAAAAAGATTCAAAAGTCCTCTAATGTGTGCATTAAAGTTTTCTTTCGTCCCATTTGTGTGACTATTCGAGTCAATCATCAAATAAAAGTCGTTCTTGTCCTCATACACAATTCCAAGTTGTTCAATTTAATTCTTGGCAAAATGATAAAAAGATGTCTAAACGAGTTTTGGAATGAAGGCCATAACTTGAACGCCTAGGGGCTAAACATTGTGGCGAAGGCAACATCATCAACGACGAAGACAAAGCCAAGACATCAAAGGTGAAGCAACAACCATGGAGAAAAATCAAGCAATGTTTCAAAAGGGGATTAAAAAAAAAAAAAAAAAGCTCGCTAGGTTGAAATCATCAAATCAACCTAGGCAAAAGTTAGAGCACAAAAAAAAAAAAAAAAAAAAAAATCCCCCTCAATCAAAGAAGATCAACATCATCATCCACCAACAAAGGACGAAGCTACGAAGCAACAATTCCATCACGAAGAATGGAGAATCCACAAGAACTACGGTGACCTGAGCCTCTACACTGGAGGAACGTAGGCAACCTGCGGGTCCGGTCTCATGCAAGAAAGAAGATATGTTTAGCCCTAGCGCGTTATGGTGATCGGCCTTCATCTCGAACTTGTCAAGACATCTTTGTACGATTCATTTGCCAACGAATTAATCACCAAAAAGATTGAACAACTTTCTTAGATTTGAAATCATTTCGCGCTCCTTGTCGAGTCTAGGGACTTCTATTCTTTCTGCATACTCCCAATTCCTTGCAATCAAATTGGGGTTTTCCTTCTCTTCTCTCTTAATGACTTACTTGCCTTCGTGAGTCATTCAATTCAATAAAAAATACATGTCAATACTAGGGACACTTCCCTAGTCAAGTCAATGTCACTCATCATTAGTGACAAAAGGTCTCCACCGCAAAATCACATGTCTTATCTCCTCAGCTAGAGTCAATGCACACTTCCTCATCAATTGAGTAAAAAAAAAATGATGAAGACGCAAAAGAGATGCCCGCTAGATTGAAAACCCGAAAGGGCGGTCTAGGCAAAAACAGGGTGCGTCATAAAAAAAATGAGAGAGTGAGAGAGAGAAGGGAAAGAGAAATGGAGATCCCCGGCCTCTAAAGAAGACAAGTTCTACATTGAATCTCCTCAGCAGGTCAATTCCCCACCGAGTCAACTTTGGGATTGCAAAAGGCTCGACAAGATATAGCACCATCAAAGGTTGTCTTGGGTTATCGGCATCATTCTCCAGCAGTGTGCATTTTTGGGTTCATGAAAAGAAGGCCCGTGGTAACCAAGATCCATCCGAGAACAAGCCCATCATAAAAGGGCACGAGGTTGCACAAATAATCCCTAGCTAGTCAATTGGCTTGGGCAGCAAATAGCAACAACATGTGTCTCAGTTTTCAAGGCTTATTCAAGTATGTGCTTCTAAAGTACGCCGAAAGGCTCCCGAGAAATGGAATAGCTCTTGCCATGTCCTCTCATGTCGCGACCCCGGACCCCGCGGGCCCCGGGACCGCGAGCTGGACGTCGACTCTAAACCAAAACTATGAAATACCAAGGTTAAAAATTCCATTTAATACCAAAAGGTTACACATTGATATAATGTAAACCAACCTATACAACTTTCCCCAAAAGAATGTATCCACACTCGACGTCCTCTTTCTCGTGATCAGCGAGACTAATCCTTAGCACCTGGGGGGGGTTAAGGAAAAACAAAGATAAAAAGAAAAGGGGTGAGATAAATCTCAATAAGTTACTAATGCAACTACATGACATGCTATGATGCAATAAGCAATAAACGATGATAAATATCACATAGCACATAGCATTTATCACTTAACAGATAGCAGCGGAAATAAACACATAACAAAGGATATAGCCAAGGTTTTCCAAACCGGAACATCCAAATAAAGGATCGCTGCGCAGCTTCAATAATCAACAAATCATCATCTTCATAATAGCATGAAAGCCGAAGAGAAAACCCCGGTACCGGAACCAATAACATAAAAGTGTCACAAGGGACAAGGACCATGACACAAAGTCATGCCCGCTAGCCAGATACATTCACAAAGGAACGCTGACTTATCCTTTCCAAGGCCAATCTGGAGAAGGGGTAAAGAAGGGGCAAAACAATGGTCAACATTATAATGGACTTGGCTTTGCCATTATAATCTTTCCCATCGCCCAAACGCACACAAACTACCAGCTGGACTTTCAAATTAATGCTAAGTAATAATAATTTAGCATGAATAAACAATTAAGGTTCCAAAGTAGGGAACCATACCAAGTAATCACCAAGAAAGTGAAATGTACCAATCACGCACAATTAAAGTGTTCCAATGTTCCCAATTAACACTTAATTAATTTCCAACACAAACTTAGTCGCAAAGGACCCAATTCTACCACTAGAGTGTACTACAATGTTCACTAAGGTCCACTAGAAGGACACCCAAGACTTAGACCAAAACGCGTTCTTCAATCACACAAATTAACAAAATGTAAATTTTCAGAGGACTGTGCGGCCGCCCAAAGTGGGTTGTGCGGTCGCCCAAAAAGTCTCAAAACAAGAACAAAAGCTTTCAGAAAGATGCGCGGCCGCCCAGGAAGTCTTGTGCGGTCGCACAATGCTCTGGATTTCCAGAAATCGGGAAGAACAACATGGGTTCTTCCATTTTCAAACCCAAAACACAATCAACCCAAAATCCAACATTCCAACTCATATACTAAAGTGCCAAAACAACTTATAAGTCTAAAAAGACTCCTAAAACAACATTTAACAACCGAAATCAAGAATCAAACCCAACATTCAAGATTTCACCATTTTTTGATCAAAACCCAAATAAATTCGAAACAAATTCAAAACTCATCCAAACTTCAAATGGAACACATCAAACAATATCTAAGCATGATATGAACATTTTAGCATTAAAATGGGGGAAAAGCAACTTACTTGCAAATTCTCAAAGTTGATGGATTTCAAATCTTTTTGGCTCTACGCGATCCTATCGACGATCTAAACAAGGTTTACGTTTTAAGAAATGAGAAATGACTAGAAGAAGATGAAGAAAAAGAAGAGAGAAGTAAAGGAAAGAAAACTTACCAATTTGAGGAGAGAGGAAGAGAGATGGCTGGGAGATGAGTGAAAGAGTGAGGGAGAAGGTGAGGGAGGTGAGGGAGTAGGGGGAAATTATTTTGAAATGTTACAACTAGACCCCCTCCCCATACAACACAATTACTTACACTCCCGACTAACAATTAAGACTCAACACTTCCACACTAGCCCAAATGACTCAAATAAAATGCTAGGCATAAATTAGTATGACACATAAAATGCACACATAACATTTAAATAAATAATAATTTAAATAAATAAATAAGAAAATAATTAAATAAAAATCATTTAATTACTAATAAAATAGAGCCTAGATTTCGGGTCGTGACATTCACTCCCCCTTAAAGAAAATTCGACCCGAATTTTAACGAGACTCACCTTAAACAAAAAGCCACGGAAATTTCCTCTCGATCTCATCACGAAGCTCCCACGTCGACTCCTCGATAAGATGATTCCTCCAAAGAACTCGAACCAACGCAATGCTCTTGTTCCTCAACTCTTGGACTTTAGAATCTAGAATCCGAACCGGTCGTTCCTCATAAGACATATCGGGCTCAATATCCTCCGGTATCCTCGGTAACACGTGCGATGGATCATGAACATACTTCCGAAGCATAGAAACGTGGAAAACGTTGTGCAACCTGTCCAAGGATGGCGGTAACGCAAGACGATACGCAAGAAGCCCTACCTTTCCCAAAATCTCAAACGGACCAATAAACCTCGGAGCCAATTTACCTTTCTTCCCAAACCTACGAATACCCACCTTTGGAGACACTTTCAAGAACACCAAATCACCAATCTGAAAACTAAGATCTCGCCTTCGGTTATCTGCGTAGCTCTTATGTCGACTCTGGGCTGTCTTCAATCTATCCCGGATAACTCTAACCTTTTCAACTGAATCCTGAAGCAAATCAATACCCAAAACTTTCGCTTCACCGACCTCATCCCAACAAATAGGCGATCTACACTTTCTTCCATACAAGGCCTCAAACGGTGCCATCTCGATACTAGCCTGATAACTGTTGTTGTAAGAGAATTCCACTAACGGTAGGTGCGAATCCCAAGAATCAGAAAAGTCTATCGAACACGCTCGCAACATATCCTCCAAAATCTGAATAGTCCTCTCGGATTGACCGTCGGTCTGAGGATGAAAAGCCGTACTGAATCGCAAATCTGTACCCAACGCTTCCTGAAACGCCTTCCAGAATCTAGAAGTAAACCTCGGGTCTCGATCTGACACAATGCTAACCGGAACCCCATGCAATCTAACGATCTCATCAATATAAAGGGTCGCAAGCTTTTCCATCGAATATCTGATGTCAATAGGAAAAAAATGGGCACTCTTGGTCAATCTATCCACTATTACCCAAACACTGTCATACTTCCTTCGGGTACGAGGCAGTCCCGTAACGAAATCCATAGTCACATGCTCCCATTTCCACTCGGGAATCTCTAACGGCTGAAGTAATCCCGCGGGTCTCTGATGCTCGGCTTTGACCTGCTGACAAGTTAAACACTTCGATACGTACTCAGCTATTTCCCTCTTCATATTAATCCACCAAAATTGTTGCTTCAAATCCTGATACATCTTCGTACTACCCGGGTGAATAGTATACCTCGATTTGTGACCTTCATCTAAAACTTGCCTCTTTAATCCACTAACATCGGGTACACACAAACGACCACGGAAAGTCAACACTCCCACCGGGCTAATAGAAAAATCCTCGAAATTCTTTTCCTTCAATTTACCCATTATTTTCACCAACTCGGGATCTTCTTTCTGAGCTTCCTTTATTCTCTGAATTAGGGTCGGAGATACCCTAATATTCGCAAAAATAGCCCCATGTCTCGATTCACGAGGAGACCAATCCCGAACATCCTCAAGCATTTTCCACTCTCGAACCATCATCGAAGCCACATAAGACTTTCTACTAATCGCATCGGCTACCACATTCGCCTTCCCCGGATGATAAGAAATCGTGCAATCATAATCCTTCAACAATTCCATCCATCGACGCTGTCTATTATTCAACTCTTTCTGGGAGAAAAGGTACTTCAAACTCTTGTGATCGGTAAAAATCTCAAACTTCGCCCCATAAAGGTAGTGCTTCCATTTGTGCAACGCAAATACAATAGCCGCTAACTCCATATCATGAGTCGGGTAATTCTGCTCACTAGGGGTCAACTTCCTCGAAGCATAAGCAATTACTTTCCCATTCTGCATCAACACACAACCCAAACCCTCTTTCGAAGCGTCACTGTAAATCACTAGGCCATCGCTCCCATTAGGCAAAGTCAAGATCGGTGCGGTAGTCAACCTCTTCTTCAATTCCTCGAAACTCTTGTCACATTTCTCGGTCCACACAAACGGGACATTCTTCCGAGTCAACTGAGTCATCGGAGTAGCAATCCTCGAAAACCCTTCAATAAATCTTCGGTAATACCCGGCTAAACCCAGAAAGCTTCTAACCTCTGTCACTGATTCGGGTCTCTTCCAATCCACTATGGCTTCAATCTTTGAAGGATCCACCGAAATCCCATCTTTAGAAATCACATGACCCAGAAATGACACCTTCTCGAGCCAAAATTCGCATTTGCTAAACTTCGCAAATAATTTCTCCCTCGCAAGGACGGATAAAACTGTCCTCAAGTGCTGCTCGTGCTCCTCTCGAGATTTCGAATAAACAAGAATGTCGTCGATGAAAACCACCACGAACGAGTCAAGATAGGGATGGAAAACTCGGTTCATCAAATCCATAAACACGGCCGGCGCGTTAGTCAATCCAAACGGCATAACCAAGAACTCATAATGACCATACCGAGTGCGAAAAGCAGTCTTCGGAATATCCTCCGATCTAACCTTCAACTGATGGTACCCACTCCTCAAATCAAGTTTAGAGAAAACCACGGACCCTTGAAGCTGATCAAATAAATCATCGATATGGGGTAGAGGGTATTTATTCTTCACCGTAACCTGATTCAACTTTCTGTAATCTATACACAATCTCAACGAACCATCTTTCTTTCGCACAAACAAAACCGGTGCTCCCCACGGGGAAACACTAGGGCGGATAAACCCTCGATCAAGCAACTCTTGCAACTGAACCTTTAACTCCTTTAACTCTGCGGGAGCTAACCTATAAGGTGCTTTCGAAATTGGAGCCGTACCCGGCAAAAGATCTATACAAAACTCAATCTCACGGTCGGGAGGCATATCATACTCGATAGAGAAAACATCGGGAAATTCCCGAACTACCCTAACACTATCAAAACTAGGGGATTCTTTCCTAGTATCAAGAACACTAGCCAAATACCCCTCACAACCACTATTCAATAATTTTCTCGCTTTCAAATAAGAAATTAAGCGAACCTTTCTACTCAGAGGACAAGCCTCAAACACAAATTTAGGCACATCGGGAATAGAAAAAGTAACAGTTTTCTTACGGCAATCAACAGAAGCATGAAGCTTGCTCAACCAATCCATACCCAAAATGACATCAAAGTCTTGGATAGGAAGAACCACCAAATCCGCACAAAGGACACGACCACAAATAACCACATCACAAGCACGAAAGACTCGATCAGAAATCAAGCATTCTCCTATAGGGGTCGACACCTCTAGCACGTACGTTAAAGACTCGAATGCAGCATTTAACATAGAAGCAAATTTCACAGAAATGTATGAATGAGATGATCCTGGATCTACTAACGCTCGTGCGCTCACATTAGACACAGAAACAATACCTCCAATAACGGATGGATCATCGGTAGCTTATTGTTGATTCATGGCATAAACCTTCCCTTGAACTTTGGGCTTCCCTGCGGCATCCCTTTTCTGACCCAGATTAGTACCAACTCCTGACCCGGATGCTTGACCTCGGTACCTCGTGCACTCTCTCGCAAAGTGCCCCATTTCACCACAATTGGTACACTTGCCTTGCTTTTTCCAACACCTATCCTCCGCATGGCCTACCTTCTGACAAAAGGTACAAGGCTTCCTAATCTGAATCCCGGAGTAGAACTCGGATTCCTCGGTGTGATTTGCCCCTTAAACTGAGATGATGCTCCCGGGTTACCTCGGTTGTCGAAACGGTGTTGTGGCTTGCCTTGCGCTCCTTGCTTACTCGGGTTAGCTACCTCGGTCTTCCTTTTATGCTCCCCAATATCTTGCTCTATTAAGTAGGCTCGGTACACCGCATCTTGGAAAGTCACAATCCGTTGAGCAATCAGTTGAGTACGGATGGAGGTCTTCAATCCCCGAATAAACCTCATAGCATTTTGTTCCTCGGTCCTCACCAAATAGTCGCAATACCGGGCTAATTCTATGAACTTAGCCGAGTATTGTGCTATAGACAACACACCTTGCTCCAAGTTGAGTAGCTCGATCTCCTTTCGGTTCTGATCAACAACCGGAATGAAATGCTCCTTGAATTTGCGCACGAACAACTCCCACGCATACACCGTGCGAGTATCATCCCAAGTAGCTTTAACACCTTTCCACCAATGCTCGGCGGCTCCCACAAGCTTGTAAGCCGCAAACCGGACCTTGTCCTCATCCGAACACCCAAACACATCATAAATCTTCTCCATCGACTCAATCCACAACTCGGCCTTCCTTACATCGGGCTCCCCATTGAATTCAACCGGTTTCAACTTCAGAAATTGCTCCAAACCATAACGGGGTGGTGCTTGCTCTACCCTCGGACCTTGATCATGTATGGCCTTCATGGCCGCCTCAAACATGCCTTGAAACATGGCACGGGCTTCTTCCCTTGTATCATTCTGATTCTGTGCCCCACTAGCACCTCCTCTGTTTCTTCTTCCAGACATTGCGAATAATTATCTGCATAAGACATCAACCGTTAATCACTCCGCACACTACTACCCACCTAGGTCATACTAATCCACCTAGACTTATACATAGAGCTAATGTCATAGCTCTGATACCAACTGTCGCGACCCCGGACCCCGCGGGCCCCGGGACCGCGAGCTGGACGTCGACTCTAAAACCAAAACTATGAAATACCAAGGTTAAAAATTCCATTTAATACCAAAAGGTTACACATTGATATAATGTAAACCAACCTATACAACTTTCCCCAAAAGAATGTATCCACACTCGACGTCCTCTTTCTCGTGATCAGCGAGACTAATCCTTAGCACCTGGGGGGGGTTAAGGAAAAACAAAGATAAAAAGAAAAGGGGTGAGATAAATCTCAATAAGTTACTAATGCAACTACATGACATGCTATGATGCAATAAGCAATAAACGATGATAAATATCACATAGCACATAGCATTTATCACTTAACAGATAGCAGCGGAAATAAACACATAACAAAGGATATAGCCAAGGTTTTCCAAACCGGAACATCCAAATAAAGGATCGCTGCGCAGCTTCAATAATCAACAAATCATCATCTTCATAATAGCATGAAAGCCGAAGAGAAAACCCCGGTACCGGAACCAATAACATAAAAGTGTCACAAGGGACAAGGACCATGACACAAAGTCATGCCCGCTAGCCAGATACATTCACAAAGGAACGCTGACTTATCCTTTCCAAGGCCAATCTGGAGAAGGGGTAAAGAAGGGGGCAAAACAATGGTCAACATTATAATGGACTTGGCTTTGCCATTATAATCTTTCCCATCGCCCAAACGCACACAAACTACCAGCTGGACTTTCAAATTAATGCTAAGTAATAATAATTTAGCATGAATAAACAATTAAGGTTCCAAAGTAGGGAACCATACCAAGTAATCACCAAGAAAGTGAAATGTACCAATCACGCACAATTAAAGTGTTCCAATGTTCCCAATTAACACTTAATTAATTTCCAACACAAACTTAGTCGCAAAGGACCCAATTCTACCACTAGAGTGTACTACAATGTTCACTAAGGTCCACTAGAAGGACACCCAAGACTTAGACCAAAACGCGTTCTTCAATCACACAAATTAACAAAATGTAAATTTTCAGAGGACTGTGCGGCCGCCCAAAGTGGGTTGTGCGGTCGCCCAAAAAGTCTCAAAACAAGAACAAAAGCTTTCAGAAAGATGCGCGGCCGCCCAGGAAGTCTTGTGCGGTCGCACAATGCTCTGGATTTCCAGAAATCGGGAAGAACAACATGGGTTCTTCCATTTTCAAACCCAAAACACAATCAACCCAAAATCCAACATTCCAACTCATATACTAAAGTGCCAAAACAACTTATAAGTCTAAAAAGACTCCTAAAACAACATTTAACAACCGAAATCAAGAATCAAACCCAACATTCAAGATTTCACCATTTTTTGATCAAAACCCAAATAAATTCGAAACAAATTCAAAACTCATCCAAACTTCAAATGGAACACATCAAACAATATCTAAGCATGATATGAACATTTTAGCATTAAAATGGGGGAAAAGCAACTTACTTGCAAATTCTCAAAGTTGATGTATTTCAAATCTTTTTGGCTCTACGCGATCCTATCGACGATCTAAACAAGGTTTACGTTTTAAGAAATGAGAAATGACTAGAAGAAGATGAAGAAAAAGAAGAGAGAAGTAAAGGAAAGAAAACTTACCAATTTGAGGAGAGAGGAAGAGAGATGGCTGGGAGATGAGTGAAAGAGTGAGGGAGAAGGTGAGGGAGGTGAGGGAGTAGGGGGAAATTATTTTGAAATGTTACAACTAGACCCCCTCCCCATACAACACAATTACTTACACTCCCGACTAACAATTAAGACTCAACACTTCCACACTAGCCCAAATGACTCAAATAAAATGCTAGGCATAAATTAGTATGACACATAAAATGCACACATAACATTTAAATAAATAATAATTTAAATAAATAAATAAGAAAATAATTAAATAAAAATCATTTAATTACTAATAAAATAGAGCCTAGATTTCGGGTCGTGACATTCACTCCCCCTTAAAGAAAATTCGACCCGAATTTTAACGAGACTCACCTTAAACAAAAAGCCACGGAAATTTCCTCTCGATCTCATCACGAAGCTCCCACGTCGACTCCTCGATAAGATGATTCCTCCAAAGAACTCGAACCAACGCAATGCTCTTGTTCCTCAACTCTTGGACTTTAGAATCTAGAATCCGAACCGGTCGTTCCTCATAAGACATATCGGGCTCAATATCCTCCGGTATCCTCGGTAACACGTGCGATGGATCATGAACATACTTCCGAAGCATAGAAACGTGGAAAACGTTGTGCAACCTGTCCAAGGATGGCGGTAACGCAAGACGATACGCAAGAAGCCCTACCTTTCCCAAAATCTCAAACGGACCAATAAACCTCGGAGCCAATTTACCTTTCTTCCCAAACCTACGAATACCCACCTTTGGAGACACTTTCAAGAACACCAAATCACCAATCTGAAAACTAAGATCTCGCCTTCGGTTATCTGCGTAGCTCTTATGTCGACTCTGGGCTGTCTTCAATCTATCCCGGATAACTTAACCTTTTCAACTGAATCCTGAAGCAAATCAATACCCAAAACTTTCGCTTCACCGACCTCATCCCAACAAATAGGCGATCTACACTTTCTTCCATACAAGGCCTCAAACGGTGCCATCTCGATACTAGCCTGATAACTGTTGTTGTAAGAGAATTCCACTAACGGTAGGTGCGAATCCCAAGAATCAGAAAAGTCTATCGAACACGCTCGCAACATATCCTCCAAAATCTGAATAGTCCTCTCGGATTGACCGTCGGTCTGAGGATGAAAAGCCGTACTGAATCGCAAATCTGTACCCAACGCTTCCTGAAACGCCTTCCAGAATCTAGAAGTAAACCTCGGGTCTCGATCTGACACAATGCTAACCGGAACCCCATGCAATCTAACGATCTCATCAATATAAAGGGTCGCAAGCTTTTCCATCGAATATCTGATGTCAATAGGAAAAAAATGGGCACTCTTGGTCAATCTATCCACTATTACCCAAACACTGTCATACTTCCTTCGGGTACGAGGCAGTCCCGTAACGAAATCCATAGTCACATGCTCCCATTTCCACTCGGGAATCTCTAACGGCTGAAGTAATCCCGCGGGTCTCTGATGCTCGGCTTTGACCTGCTGACAAGTTAAACACTTCGATACGTACTCAGCTATTTCCCTCTTCATATTAATCCACCAAAATTGTTGCTTCAAATCCTGATACATCTTCGTACTACCCGGGTGAATGTATACCTCGATTTGTGACCTTCATCTAAAACTTGCCTCTTTAATCCACTAACATCGGGTACACACAAACGACCACGGAAAGTCAACACTCCCACCGGGCTAATAGAAAAATCCTCGAAATTCTTTTCCTTCAATTTACCCATTATTTTCACCAACTCGGGATCTTCTTTCTGAGCTTCCTTTATTCTCTGAATTAGGGTCGGAGATACCCTAATATTCGCAAAAATAGCCCCATGTCTCGATTCACGAGGAGACCAATCCCGAACATCCTCAAGCATTTTCCACTCTCGAACCATCATCGAAGCCACATAAGACTTTCTACTAATCGCATCGGCTACCACATTCGCCTTCCCCGGATGATAAGAAATCGTGCAATCATAATCCTTCAACAATTCCATCCATCGACGCTGTCTATTATTCAACTCTTTCTGGGAGAAAAGGTACTTCAAACTCTTGTGATCGGTAAAAATCTCAAACTTCGCCCCATAAAGGTAGTGCTTCCATTTGTGCAACGCAAATACAATAGCCGCTAACTCCATATCATGAGTCGGGTAATTCTGCTCACTAGGGGTCAACTTCCTCGAAGCATAAGCAATTACTTTCCCATTCTGCATCAACACACAACCCAAACCCTCTTTCGAAGCGTCACTGTAAATCACTAGGCCATCGCTCCCATTAGGCAAAGTCAAGATCGGTGCGGTAGTCAACCTCTTCTTCAATTCCTCGAAACTCTTGTCACATTTCTCGGTCCACACAAACGGGACATTCTTCCGAGTCAACTGAGTCATCGGAGTAGCAATCCTCGAAAACCCTTCAATAAATCTTCGGTAATACCCGGCTAAACCCAGAAAGCTTCTAACCTCTGTCACTGATTCGGGTCTCTTCCAATCCACTATGGCTTCAATCTTTGAAGGATCCACCGAAATCCCATCTTTAGAAATCACATGACCCAGAAATGACACCTTCTCGAGCCAAAATTCGCATTTGCTAAACTTCGCAAATAATTTCTCCCTCGCAAGGACGGATAAAACTGTCCTCAAGTGCTGCTCGTGCTCCTCTCGAGATTTCGAATAAACAAGAATGTCGTCGATGAAAACCACCACGAACGAGTCAAGATAGGGATGGAAAACTCGGTTCATCAAATCCATAAACACGGCCGGCGCGTTAGTCAATCCAAACGGCATAACCAAGAACTCATAATGACCATACCGAGTGCGAAAAGCAGTCTTCGGAATATCCTCCGATCTAACCTTCAACTGATGGTACCCACTCCTCAAATCAAGTTTAGAGAAAACCACGGACCCTTGAAGCTGATCAAATAAATCATCGATATGGGGTAGAGGGTATTTATTCTTCACCGTAACCTGATTCAACTTTCTGTAATCTATACACAATCTCAACGAACCATCTTTCTTTCGCACAAACAAAACCGGTGCTCCCCACGGGGAAACACTAGGGCGGATAAACCCTCGATCAAGCAACTCTTGCAACTGAACCTTTAACTCCTTTAACTCTGCGGGAGCTAACCTATAAGGTGCTTTCGAAATTGGAGCCGTACCCAGCAAAAGATCTATACAAAACTCAATCTCACGGTCGGGAGGCATATCATACTCGATAGAGAAAACATCGGAAATTCCCGAACTACCCTAACACTATCAAAACTAGGGGATTCTTTCCTAGTATCAAGAACACTAGCCAAATACCCCTCACAACCACTATTCAATAATTTTCTCGCTTTCAAATAAGAAATTAAGCGAACCTTTCTACTCAGAGGACAAGCCTCAAACACAAATTTAGGCACATCGGGAATAGAAAAAGTAACAGTTTTCTTACGGCAATCAACAGAAGCATGAAGCTTGCTCAACCAATCCATACCCAAAATGACATCAAAGTCTTGGATAGGAAGAACCACCAAATCCGCACAAAGGACACGACCACAAATAACCACATCACAAGCACGAAAGACTCGATCAGAAATCAAGCATTCTCCTATAGGGGTCGACACCTCTAGCACGTACGGTAAAGACTCGAATGCAGCATTTAACATAGAAGCAAATTTCACAGAAATGTATGAATGAGATGATCCTGGATCTACTAACGCTCGTGCGCTCACATTAGACACAGAAACAATACCTCCAATAACGGATGGATCATCGGTAGCTTATTGTTGATTCATGGCATAAACCTTCCCTTGAACTTTGGGCTTCCCTGCGGCATCCCTTTTCTGACCCAGATTAGTACCAACTCCTGACCCGGATGCTTGACCTCGGTACCTCGTGCACTCTCTCGCAAAGTGCCCCATTTCACCACAATTGGTACACTTGCCTTGCTTTTTCCAACACCTATCCTCCGCATGGCCTACCTTCTGACAAAAGGTACAAGGCTTCCTAATCTGAATCCCCGGAGTAGAACTCGGATTCCTCGGTGTGATTTGCCCCTTAAACTGAGATGATGCTCCCGGGTTACCTCGGTTGTCGAAACGGTGTTGTGGCTTGCCTTGCGCTCCTTGCTTACTCGGGTTAGCTACCTCGGTCTTCCTTTTATGCTCCCCAATATCTTGCTCTATTAAGTAGGCTCGGTCCACCGCATCTTGGAAAGTCACAATCCGTTGAGCAATCAGTTGAGTACGGATGGAGGTCTTCAATCCCCGAATAAACCTCATAGCCTTTTGTTCCTCGGTCCTCACCAAATAGTCGCAATACCGGGCTAATTCTATGAACTTAGCCGAGTATTGTGCTATAGACAACACACCTTGCTCCAAGTTGAGTAGCTCGATCTCCTTTCGGTTCTGATCAACAACCGGAATGAAATGCTCCTTGAATTTGCGCACGAACAACTCCCACGCATACACCGTGCGAGTATCATCCCAAGTAGCTTTAACACCTTTCCACCAATGCTCGGCGGCTCCCACAAGCTTGTAAGCCGCAAACCGGACCTTGTCCTCATCCGAACACCCAAACACATCATAAATCTTCTCCATCGACTCAATCCACAACTCGGCCTTCCTTACATCGGGCTCCCCATTGAATTCAACCGGTTTCAACTTCAGAAATTGCTCCAAACCATAACGGGGTGGTGCTTGCTCTACCCTCGGACCTTGATCATGTATGGCCTTCATGGCCGCCTCAAACATGCCTTGAAACATGGCACGGGCTTCTTCCCTTGTATCATTCTGATTCTGTGCCCCACTAGCACCTCCTCTGTTTCTTCTTCCAGACATTGCGAATAATTATCTGCATAAGACATCAACCGTTAATCACTCCGCACACTACTACCCACCTAGGTCATACTAATCCACCTAGACTTATACATAGAGCTAATGTCATAGCTCTGATACCAACTGTCGCGACCCCGGACCCCGCGGGCCCCGGGACCGCGAGCTGGACGTCGACTCTAAAACCAAAACTATGAAATACCAAGGTTAAAAATTCCATTTAATACCAAAAGGTTACACATTGATATAATGTAAACCAACCTATACAACTTTCCCCAAAAGAATGTATCCACACTCGACGTCCTCTTTCTCGTGATCAGCGAGACTAATCCTTAGCACCTGGGGGGGGGGTTAAGGAAAAACAAAGATAAAAAGAAAAGGGGTGAGATAAATCTCAATAAGTTACTAATGCAACTACATGACATGCTATGATGCAATAAGCAATAAACGATGATAAATATCACATAGCACATAGCATTTATCACTTAACAGATAGCAGCGGAAATAAACACATAACAAAGGATATAGCCAAGGTTTTCCAAACCGGAACATCCAAATAAAGGATCGCTGCGTAGCTTCAATAATCAACAAATCATCATCTTCATAATAGCATGAAAGCCGAAGAGAAAACCCCGGTACCGGAACCAATAACATAAAAGTGTCACAAGGGACAAGGACCATGACACAAAGTCATGCCCGCTAGCCAGATACATTCACAAAGGAACGCTGACTTATCCTTTCCAAGGCCAATCTGGAGAAGGGGTAAAGAAGGGGCCAAAACAATGGTCAACATTATAATGGACTTGGCTTTGCCATTATAATCTTTCCCATCGCCCAAACGCACACAAACTACCAGCTGGACTTTCAAATAAATGCTAAGTAATAATAATTTAGCATGAATAAACAACTTAAGGTTCCAAAGTAGGGAACCATACCAAGTAATCACCAAGAAAGTGAAATGTACCAATCACGCACAATTAAAGTGTTCCAATGTTCCCAATTAACACTTAATTAATTTCCAACACAAACTTAGTCGCAAAGGACCCAATTCTACCCCTAGAGTGTACTACAATGTTCACTAAGGTCCACTAGAAGGACACCCAAGACTTAGACCAAAACGCGTTCTTCAATCACACAAATTAACAAAATGTAAATTTTCAGAGGACTGTGCGGCCGCCCAAAGTGGGTTGTGCGGTCGCCCAAAAAGTCTCAAAACAAGAACAAAAGCTTTCAGAAAGATGCGCGGCCGCCCAGGAAGTCTTGTGCGGTCGCACAATGCTCTGGATTTCCAGAAATCGGGAAGAACAACATGGGTTCTTCCATTTTCAAACCCAAAACACAATCAACCCAAAATCCAACATTCCAACTCATATACTAAAGTGCCAAAACAACTTATAAGTCTAAAAAGACTCCTAAAACAACATTTAACAACCGAAATCAAGAATCAAACCCAACATTCAAGATTTCACCATTTTTTGATCAAAACCCAAATAAATTCGAAACAAATTCAAAACTCATCCAAACTTCAAATGGAACACATCAAACAATATCTAAGCATGATATGAACATTTTAGCATTAAAATGGGGGAAAAGCAACTTACTTGCAAATTCTCAAAGTTGATGGATTTCAAATCTTTTTGGCTCTACGCGATCCTATCGACGATCTAAACAAGGTTTACGTTTTAAGAAATGAGAAATGACTAGAAGAAGATGAAGAAAAAGAAGAGAGAAGTAAAGGAAAGAAAACTTACCAATTTGAGGAGAGAGGAAGAGAGATGGCTGGGAGATGAGTGAAAGAGTGAGGGAGAAGGTGAGGGAGGTGAGGGAGTAGGGGGAAATTATTTTGAAATGTTACAACTAGACCCCCTCCCCATACAACACAATTACTTACACTCCCGACTAACAATTAAGACTCAACACTTCCACACTAGCCCAAATGACTCAAATAAAATGCTAGGCATAAATTAGTATGACACATAAAATGCACACATAACATTTAAATAAATAATAATTTAAATAAATAAATAAGAAAATAATTAAATAAAAATCATTTAATTACTAATAAAATAGAGCCTAGATTTCGGGTCGTGACATTCACTCCCCCTTAAAGAAAATTCGACCCGAATTTTAACGAGACTCACCTTAAACAAAAAGCCACGGAAATTTCCTCTCGATCTCATCACGAAGCTCCCACGTCGACTCCTCGATAAGATGATTCCTCCAAAGAACTCGAACCAACGCAATGCTCTTGTTCCTCAACTCTTGGACTTTAGAATCTAGAATCCGAACCGGTCGTTCCTCATAAGACATATCGGGCTCAATATCCTCCGGTATCCTCGGTAACACGTGCGATGGATCATGAACATACTTCCGAAGCATAGAAACGTGGAAAACGTTGTGCAACCTGTCCAAGGATGGCGGTAACGCAAGACGATACGCAAGAAGCCCTACCTTTCCCAAAATCTCAAACGGACCAATAAACCTCGGAGCCAATTTACCTTTCTTCCCAAACCTACGAATACCCACCTTTGGAGACACTTTCAAGAACACCAAATCACCAATCTGAAAACTAAGATCTCGCCTTCGGTTATCTGCGTAGCTCTTATGTCGACTCTGGGCTGTCTTCAATCTATCCCGGATAACTCTAACCTTTTCAACTGAATCCTGAAGCAAATCAATACCCAAAACTTTCGCTTCACCGACCTCATCCCAACAAATAGGCGATCTACACTTTCTTCCATACAAGGCCTCAAACGGTGCCATCTCGATACTAGCCTGATAACTGTTGTTGTAAGAGAATTCCACTAACGGTAGGTGCGAATCCCAAGAATCAGAAAAGTCTATCGAACACGCTCGCAACATATCCTCCAAAATCTGAATAGTCCTCTCGGATTGACCGTCGGTCTGAGGATGAAAAGCCGTACTGAATCGCAAATCTGTACCCAACGCTTCCTGAAACGCCTTCCAGAATCTAGAAGTAAACCTCGGGTCTCGATCTGACACAATGCTAACCGGAACCCCATGCAATCTAACGATCTCATCAATATAAAGGGTCGCAAGCTTTTCCATCGAATATCTGATGTCAATAGGCAAAAATGGGCACTCTTGGTCAATCTATCCACTATTACCCAAACACTGTCATACTTCCTTCGGGTACGAGGCAGTCCCGTAACGAAATCCATAGTCACATGCTCCCATTTCCACTCGGGAATCTCTAACGGCTGAAGTAATCCCGCGGGTCTCTGATGCTCGGCTTTGACCTGCTGACAAGTTAAACACTTCGATACGTACTCAGCTATTTCCCTCTTCATATTAATCCACCAAAATTGTTGCTTCAAATCCTGATACATCTTCGTACTACCCGGGTGAATAGTATACCTCGATTTGTGACCTTCATCTAAAACTTGCCTCTTTAATCCACTAACATCGGGTACACACAAACGACCACGGAAAGTCAACACTCCCACCGGGCTAATAGAAAAATCCTCGAAATTCTTTTCCTTCAATTTACCCATTATTTTCACCAACTCGGGATCTTCTTTCTGAGCTTCCTTTATTCTCTGAATTAGGGTCGGAGATACCCTAATATTCGCAAAAATAGCCCCATGTCTCGATTCACGAGGAGACCAATCCCGAACATCCTCAAGCATTTTCCACTCTCGAACCATCATCGAAGCCACATAAGACTTTCTACTAATCGCATCGGCTACCACATTCGCCTTCCCCGGATGATAAGAAATCGTGCAATCATAATCCTTCAACAATTCCATCCATCGACGCTGTCTATTATTCAACTCTTTCTGGGAGAAAAGGTACTTCAAACTCTTGTGATCGGTAAAAATCTCAAACTTCGCCCCATAAAGGTAGTGCTTCCATTTGTGCAACGCAAATACAATAGCCGCTAACTCCATATCATGAGTCGGGTAATTCTGCTCACTAGGGGTCAACTTCCTCGAAGCATAAGCAATTACTTTCCCATTCTGCATCAACACACAACCCAAACCCTCTTTCGAAGCGTCACTGTAAATCACTAGGCCATCGCTCCCATTAGGCAAAGTCAAGATCGGTGCGGTAGTCAACCTCTTCTTCAATTCCTCGAAACTCTTGTCACATTTCTCGGTCCACACAAACGGGACATTCTTCCGAGTCAACTGAGTCATCGGAGTAGCAATCCTCGAAAACCCTTCAATAAATCTTCGGTAATACCCGGCTAAACCCAGAAAGCTTCTAACCTCTATCACTGATTCGGGTCTCTTCCAATCCACTATGGCTTCAATCTTTGAAGGATCCACCGAAATCCCATCTTTAGAAATCACATGACCCAGAAATGACACCTTCTCGAGCCAAAATTCGCATTTGCTAAACTTCGCAAATAATTTCTCCCTCGCAAGGACGGATAAAACTGTCCTCAAGTGCTGCTCGTGCTCCTCTCGAGATTTCGAATAAACAAGAATGTCGTCGATGAAAACCACCACGAACGAGTCAAGATAGGGATGGAAAACTCGGTTCATCAAATCCATAAACACGGCCGGCGCGTTAGTCAATCCAAACGGCATAACCAAGAACTCATAATGACCATACCGAGTGCGAAAAGCAGTCTTCGGAATATCCTCCGATCTAACCTTCAACTGATGGTACCCACTCCTCAAATCAAGTTTAGAGAAAACCACGGACCCTTGAAGCTGATCAAATAAATCATCGATATGGGGTAGAGGGTATTTATTGTTCACCGTAACCTGATTCAACTTTCTGTAATCTATACACAATCTCAACGAACCATCTTTCTTTCGCACAAACAAAACCGGTGCTCCCCACGGGGAAACACTAGGGCGGATAAACCCTCGATCAAGCAACTCTTGCAACTGAACCTTTAACTCCTTTAACTCTGCGGGAGCTAACCTATAAGGTGCTTTCGAAATTGGAGCCGTACCCGGCAAAAGATCTATACAAAACTCAATCTCACGGTCGGGAGGCATATCATACTCGGTAGAGAAAACATCGGGAAATTCCCGAACTACCCGAACACTATCAAAACTAGGGGATTCTTTCCTAGTATCAAGAACACTAGCCAAATACCCCTCACAACCACTATTCAATAATTTTCTCGCTTTCAAATAAGAAATTAAGCGAACCTTTCTACTCAGAGGACAAGCCTCAAACACAAATTTAGGCACATCGGGAATAGAAAAAGTAACAGTTTTCTTACGGCAATCAACAGAAGCATGAAACTTGCTCAACCAATCCATACCCAAAATGACATCAAAGTCTTGGATAGGAAGAACCACCAAATCCGCACAAAGGACACGACCACAAATAACCACATCACAAGCACGAAAGACTCGATCAGAAATCAAGCATTCTCCTATAGGGGTCGACACCTCTAGCACGTACGGTAAAGACTCGAATGCAGCATTTAACATAGAAGCAAATTTCACAGAAATGTATGAATGAGATGATCCTGGATCTACTAACGCTCGTGCGCTCACATTAGACACAGAAACAATACCTCCAATAACGGATGGATCATCGGTAGCTTATTGTTGATTCATGGCATAAACCTTCCCTTGAACTTTGGGCTTCCCTGCGGCATCCCTTTTCTGACCCAGATTAGTACCAACTCCTGACCCGGATGCTTGACCTCGGTACCTCGTGCACTCTCTCGCAAAGTGCCCCATTTCACCACAATTGGTACACTTGCCTTGCTTTTTCCAACACCTATCCTCCGCATGGCCTACCTTCTGACAAAAGGTACAAGGCTTCCTAATCTGAATCCCCGGAGTAGAACTCGGATTCCTCGGTGTGATTTGCCCCTTAAACTGAGATGATGCTCCCGGGTTACCTCGGTTGTCGAAACGGTGTTGTGGCTTGCCTTGCGCTCCTTGCTTACTCGGGTTAGCTACCTCGGTCTTCCTTTTATGCTCCCCAATATCTTGCTCTATTAAGTAGGCTCGGTCCATCGCATCTTGGAAAGTCACAATCCGTTGAGCAATCAGTTGAGTACGGATGGAGGTCTTCAATCCCCGAATAAACCTCATAGCCTTTTGTTCCTCGGTCCTCACCAAATAGTCGCAATACCGGGCTAATTCTATGAACTTAGCCGAGTATTGTGCTATAGACAACACACCTTGCTCCAAGTTGAGTAGCTCGATCTCCTTTCGGTTCTGATCAACAACCGGAATGAAATGCTCCTTGAATTTGTGCACGAACAACTCCCACGCATACACCGTGCGAGTATCATCCCAAGTAGCTTTAACACCTTTCCACCAATGAGGCCATTCATCTCCCCAGTAAGAGCAAGAAGGAGATCTCTATCAAGAATTCTACCAAACGGTACATCCGCTCTCAATGCCGAGCCAATCACGAGATAATTTGGGGCTTTACAATGAAAGGTCTTCACATCCCGCCATCTACAAGCCCACGACACTTGGGGCTTTGCAATCTCTCGAAGCTTGGCATCAACGATCTCCTCTTGGGGCTTGCTCACTACAACAACAAAGGGCGATTTACTCGAATGGGCCAAGAGCTGATTTATCTTGGAGCTATGCAAGTCCCTCAAAATTTGGCATCAAAGGCATTCTAGGGGCTTTACAATCAGCAACCCCTCATCTCGGCATCAAAAGCCTTTTTGAAGCCCCATAACCGACAAATCTCTTGGGGCTAGACATCAATCTTCGTTGGGCACACCAGCGACAACAGAATTCAAGCGAGGCAATCCAGACTTCGACTGAGCATGACTTGATCTTGGGTTGGCTTTACAAACACACAATGGCTAAAATGGTTCACCCACGAACCTAAAAAAAAAAAAAAAAAAAAAAAAAAAAAATCTCTTTTCCTCACATGTGTGCATATTCTTTCCTTTCTAATCTTTAAAAAAAAAAAAAAAAAAAAAAAAAAGATTTTTTCTTTCTTTTTCTCCTTCTATGTGCAAAATTATGTGCTTTACTTTGCTTTGCTCCTAGCCTCTCCTCCAGCGTTCTCCATCATCCTTGAACTACGTTGGTCTGATTCTCTTAAAGGGATACGTAGGCAGCCTTTTGGCACGACCAACCCATCATCCAGAATACCATCTCGCCAACCCAACATCAAGGGCATTCTCTCATCAACATCTAAAGAATGGACATTCTCCATCAAAGCATCCTCCGCGGACATCAAGAATCCATCTCCACTCAAGCGGCAATGGTAAGTGAAGGTATGAATACATCCAATGCTTTCCTCAAAATCACACCGCACACAAGATCACTTTCTACATTCTTACTTCTCTCTCATTGCAAGGGTGTTCCAAAATCCCATCACACCACGAGCATAATTTCTCTCTCTTCATTTCACACTTCATGCATCTTCTTGCAAGAACACATATACCTGTCAAGCACACACATAACAGGTACCACCACGAAGTCAACAGCATCCGCTACTCAAATCACTTCATCCCCGCCAGAAAGTGGTCAACCGTGCCCACACCCCACAAAGTCAACAACATAAGCAGATGCGGCTCCAAGTCGGCAACTCGGTCCATATCGAGACAAGCTCCCATGAGCTCCAAGTCGGCAACTCGGTCCATATCGAGACAAGCTCCTATGAGCTCCAAGTCGGCAACTAGGTCCATATCGAGACAATCTCCCATGAGCTTCAATACAACACTCCAGCAAAAGTCGCTCATGCAGGGAGCGCACCCCTATCTCTAGCAATTTCAAATTACTGCTTTCATCGAGTCTTTGCTTTCTTTTCTTTCTTTTTCTTTGTCGATGTCCTCGGCGGGTGTTTTTACTTTCGTCGACGCGTTTTGCTTTGCAATCCACGTCGCCGAGGGGCTCTGTAGACACCCCGCCTTGGACCTCTCACCCCGATTGCATACAAAGTATTTTTATTTAACTTATTTTCATTAATTTCTGTTACTTCGGTTAAGTTCCTAACTGATTCCGTTAGTTTTGGACTAAACTGCATAACAGAGTTAACTTTTAGGGTCATTCTGTCATTTTTCACCCGCGGGCGCTTCCGGCACTGCCAGTGAGCCGCGCGCGCGTCCCGCATTAAAAGCCGGACCCGCGCGCTTCCCACTTTGGCAGTAACGGATTGCACCTTATTTCCCTCCCTTTTCTTATTTACAAACATCTTTTCTTAATCACAAAAACCATCTTTTTACATCCACATTCATCCCCCCTTTTCTCATTAACTCCCAATCCCAAATTCTAAGCCTTTTCCCAAAAACTAATATTTCTTTCATTTATTATTTGATTTCTTTTATTTCTTTTATTTTTCTTTTATTCATTTATCTTATTTGTGATTGGCCCATTCCATTTCACATGGATGACCAATTTCCCTCCATCATTTCCCTCTCTTTTTTACCTATAAAAACCATCATCTTCTACCTTGGAAAAGGACTTCTTTTTGGACTCCAACCTTGATTCACCAACTACATTATACACAAATTCTCCCAACAAGAGTTCTTAGTAACAAGACTCTACACAAATTGTTCTACAACAATTTCATTACAACAACAACACTTTCAAGTCAAGGTTCCAAGTCCTCTTTCTCAAGGTACAACTCCATTTTCTTCCTTTGTTTTCTTCTTCTTGATGTATGCAATCCCCATTAATGGGACATGACCAACATGACTACTTCACATATTGAAGTTAGTTAAGGTTATCTCCCTACATTTTAATCTTAACTTTAATTCACCATGTTAATTTCTCTTCATCTCTTAATGTAATTCTTTAACATTACTTGTTACATGTAATCTTTATCATTAACTAAATAAAACAATTCTATTTTATTTCCCCTTTATTTCCTCTTTTCTTCTCATCACAATTGTTAGCACATTTCTATTTAATTAATTGAAGGACATGTAAATATTATAACACCAATAGTAGCAAGACCCGCGTAAGCGGGGCGGAGTGGGTGTTTAAGTACTTCCAACTCCGTCACCTAACCCCCGAACCCTTCTCTCCCGAATCTCTGGTTTTGTACATAAATTAGGCTATTTCTAGGTTTTTCTTATGTTCCTTTAAAAACATAGGTGGCGACTCTAAACACATCTAAAACAAGTTAGACATCCTAGGATAATTCACCGCTCTAGCCAAGCCGTGGTTCCCCGGGGTATCTACAGCTACCTATCAAAGGGCCGCAACAGCACTCTTCCACGACATGATTCATAAGTAGATAGAGGTATATGTCGACGATATGATCATCCATTCCAAGGGAACCGATGGACAACATTTGGTCAACTTGAGGAAGTTCTTTGATAGGTTAAGGAAGCACTCCATGAGACTCAACCCAGCCAAGTGAACTTTTGGAGTCTCTCGTGGTAAAGTTTTGGGATACATGGTCACCGAACGTGGCATTGAGATTGATCCCCAAAAGGTTAGGGCAATTGTGGAAATGAGGCCACCTCGTACCTAAACAGAAGAGAAGGCTTTCATGGGACGATTACAATATATTAGTCGTTTCATAAACCAACTCACCCCCACTTGTGAGCCCATCTTCAAATTGTTAAGAAAAAACGCAGAGGTCGAATGGAATGAGGAATGTCAAAGGGCCTTTGAGAAAATCAAAGCCTACCTTACCCATCCGCCAATCCTTTACCCTCCACACAAAGATAAGCCTCTCCTGTTATACTTGACAGTGACCGACACCTCGATAGGAGCCATGTTGGCCCATGAAAAGAAGGATTCAAAAGTGGAGAATGCCATTTACTTCGTAAGCCGAAAGTTGCAAGGGAGCGAACTTAACTACTCTGCCATTGAGAAAACTTGTGCCGGATTAGTATGGGTGGTGAGAAAGTTGAAACACTACATGCATTCTCACTCAATAAAGCTCATCTCTAAGATAGATCCCATCAAATGCTTGTTAGAAAATCCATCTCTATCCATGAGACTCGCCAAATGGTCATTCTTCCTAGCAGAATATGACATTAGCTACGTGACACGGAAAGCAGTTAAGGGGAGAGTTATGGCGGAACACCTAGCAGATTTTCCCAGTAATAAAGAGAAAGAAACCGAGCCACAGTTCCCCGACGAAGGAATGTTCTCTCTCGATGGAGGAAACAAATGGCAATTGTTCTTTGATGGTGCCGCAAACAAGAGGGGAAACAGTATCGGAATGCTCCTGGTGGATCCAAAGGATGAGCACACCCTATCGCCATCAAATTAAACTTTGAGGTGACCAATAACGCCGCGGAATACGAGGCATGCACGGCTAGATTAGAAGCCGCCCTTGAAAAAAATGTGAAAGAATTGGAAGTGTATGGAGATTCGGCCTTGATCATCAACCAAGTATCTAACAAGTGGAAGACGGTAGACCCGGGGCTGCAAAAATACCATGCCTATATGGAAGAGCTCATGGCCCAGTTCAAAGAGGTCAGTTTTCATTACCTACCGAGGGACCGAAACCGGTTTGCAGATGCCTTGGCCACCTTGGCCTCCTTGGTAGAGATTCCCGAAGGAAAATCGATAAGACCCTTCAGAATTGGTAGGAAAGAAAATCCAGCTTACTGTTGTGAGATAGACAGAATCTCGGAAAAGGTAGAAGAGCCATGGTACAACAAAATCTACCAATACCTCAAAGAAGGGGAACCTTCCTTCACAAACGAGAAAGGAGAATACAAAGATGGGACTAAAGCCAAAAGCATGACAGCCATTAAACGGTTAGCATCTCATTATGTTATCCTGGGAGACATCCTGTACAAGAAACGCCATCAGGGCCTCCTCCTAAGGTGCATAAGCATGGAAAAGGCAAGAGAACTCATGAAAGAAGTCCATAGTGGGGTGTGCGGTCCCCACATGAATGCTCGAGCTCTGATGCAAGTCATCCTATGAAATAGGGTATTTTTGGATCTCGATGGAAGCTGATTGCATACGGTTTATGAAAAGATGTGATAAGTTTCAACGGTTTTCCAACCTTAATCACCTGCCGCCTCATCATTTGTACTGCATGACAACCCCATGGCCTTTCTCAACTTGGGGCATTAACATCATTGGAAAGATCTATCCGCCCGGAAGAAATGGTCATGAAATTGTCTTGGTAGCTGTGGACTATTTCACAAAATGGGTCGAAGCCAAGTCTTACAAGGTCTTAACCTCAAAGAAGGTTGCGGAGTTTATAAAAGAAAATATCATGTGCCGTTATAGAGTCCCAAATGAGGTCATCACTGACAATGGCTCACACTTCGCGGGCGAATGTGACAGACTGTTAGAGGAGTTCTGGGTCACTCGCCACAAGTCTTCCCCCTACCGGCCTCAAACCAACGGCGCGGTAGAAGCCGCCAACAAGACGCTTGAGAGAATCATCAGGAAAATGGCAACACAAGGTAGGGATTGGCCTGAAAAGCTACATCTAGCACTTTAGGGCTACCGAACTTCAGTCAGAACTGCTACCGGTGAAACTCCTTTTGCTTTGACCTACGGGATGGAGGCCATGCTCCCAGCCGAGTTGGAGGTCCCGTCATTGAGGATCTTATTGGAAAATAAGATTCATGAGGTAGACTGGCTCCGGAGTCAACATGATGAATTGGCCTTACTAGATGAGCATCGCTAATGGAACATATCCACGCCTACCAAGGGAGAATGGCACAGGCTTTTGATAAGAAGGTGAGGCCCCGGGAAATTCGAGTAGGAGATTTGGTCCTCAAAGAAAAACCCCCGGGAAGGTCTAACCCCGATGGAAAATGGGAGCCCGTATGGATTGGCCCCTTTGTGGTACAAGAGATTTTCTCAGGAGGCGCAATGAGGCTCGCCGATTTGGATGGTAATCCTTTCATGCACCCGGTCAACGGTGATAAACTTCGCGCTATTACGTTTAAAAAAAAAGGGAGTGCCAAAAGAATATACCCACCTAGATCGAAAACCCGTTTGGGCGGTCTAGAGAAAAAACAAGGTTGCACCATGACTCATGGTAAAGAACTACGATGACCTGAGCCCCTTAGTCCTATTTGTAAAAAGGGAACGTAGGCAACCAATTATTAGTCCGGTCTAAAAAATAAATAAATTCAAATCCCATTTTGAGCAAAATGCTTCGTACAAATGTAAACGTGGCCTTACAAAGATAAGTAACTATTGTCACTACAGTTAAAACACTTCTTTGATGAGTTCAAGCATGGTCTACTCTCGGCTCAAAATAACATGCTGAAAAATACAAATAAAACATCTAAACTAATGTGTATGCATTGGCAATGGGTGGATACTTAGGACATAGGGCCGTCAATGCTCCTCACCTGTCCACTTCTTCTTCCGACTCCTCCGGGTCTTCTTCCTCTTCGTGTCAAAAATCTCGATCCCACTCCTTCCAAGGTCGGGTATTCTCCCAGTCTCCTCAATGAGTCCGGCTGCCCTCAAAGTCGTATCGGCTGCAGCCCGAGCCCGGATATCCCCTATCCGTGCCTCAACCTTAGGTACTACGGCCATCCTCCTCTCGGCCAGAATCCGATAGTCATCCACGACATCTCCAACGTGGTTATGACCGCTCCCCACAGCCTTGGCTTCCCTCATAGCCCTGCTACTATCATAATCCTCTCCAAGAATAGCCTCATGCCTCTCCCCAATTAGCCTCTAAGTCTTCCCCATAGTCTGTTCAAACCAATCCAAGTAGACCGTGGTCAGAACTGTGCTGGCTACGCCCCTGAAAAGTACCCGATCCGGAAAGAGGGAATACGTCCACAGCTGTACAAAAGTGAAATGGTAGATGGATCCCACATAGACAGTAATAAAGGCCTCAGATGCTCCGGGTTGATACCCAAACACTCTGACAAAGGAATCTGCAACAACCCGAACTTCCTACGAACCAATGAAGGGATGTAGAAGGATGATCCTAGAAATCTTGGTACCCGAACAATGGGAGACCCCTCCTGGTACTCCCTCATCGAGCCAATGCGCCAATGCAAAACCCACCAACGAATCTGTGAGGTCCGAAGCTGAACCATGTAAGCTTCCCAATCCCCCTGGGTAAAGTCCAAGAGAATTCCCCTCAAAGAATAAGACCATGGCTTGTGAGAAAGAGGAGCCTCAGGAACGGCCATCAACCTCTCCCTCAACCACATGGTAAGAAGAGCAAGACTGCCACTGCGCATGAAGCCATCACCCAAGGCTAGGCGATCCATGCCATGAAAAGTATCTCCCAAGATTAAAAGGACGATGTCTTTCCCCGCAAGACACTCATCGAGGATGCTCAACAAAACCCTATGGCAAGTGCCTTTGGAGCTAACCATGTAGAAAAAGGGAAGAACACATAACCCAAGGGCATTCCAAGAAGCCTCATCCGTGTAATCCATGAACTTTTCGGGAAGGTCCGAAATGTCAATAAAAGTAGGGTTGAGAATCATACACTGAGCCTCTTATAAAGGAATATCTAGAAGGGAAACCAACCTTTCAACACACATTGTGTCTTCAATCGAAGGAAGAGCAATGACCTCTGTGTCCACACCCCCACCAAAGCCTTAAAATCCTCATAGGTAGGTGTGATCTCGTTATAGGAGAAACAATACACATGCCTCATGATATCCCAGAAAGTCACAGCAACTCTCAAGAGCTCGAGGTCCGGAATGAACTCCTTGAGAGACCAAAAATACTAGAGTCCAAACTTGGCTTGAAAAACGCCTTTGTTCTCCCGCATATGATGCCGCATCCAAAGCCAGAGGTTGCCCTTAAAGAACTCTTGATCAATATTGGACAATTTTGGTGGTTTCTCCATGAGAAAAGGCTCCATGGAAGAGAAAGATTTTGAAATGAGAAGAAGAACTGCTTCTGGACTCCAAAGTTAAGGCACTTAAAAAGATGGCCAGACCTGGAGCAAAATTCAATGCAAAAAAGTACACCCCTGGGACAACCGTACAGATGCTTTTCCCTGACAGAATTGATGATTTCTTGTTGGAAGTTGGCCTTATAATTCCACCCATTAAAAGGCCTTATCCCAACCAAATCATAAATACCCCGAATACTTGCCCTCCATTGGCTCATGCAACATGGTTTTTGACCAAGAAAAAAATTAGGTGCCCCTTTGAAAACTATGTAAACCCCTCCGGCGGTCCCCGTGTGACGTAAGCCCAGTGTAAAAAAAAATGTGCAGAAGATGCTAGGCAGTCTTTGACGTAAGCCCAGTGAAATTGAGAAAATGTGTGAAAATTTCCTAATGTGAAAATACACTTAGGCGGTCCCTGACATAAGCCCATTTGCCTTAGAAAATAAGGGTCCCGACTATGACCAAATGAGAGTCAAGTCCATCCCCCAGTCAACCCTCCCCGTAGAGTCAAGTTGACCAAATTCCTACTATGACCAAATGAGAGTCAAGTCCATCCTTTAGTCAACCTCTCCATAGAGTCAAGTTGACCAAATCCCGACTGTGACCAAATAAGAGTCAAGCCCGAATGCCCCGACAGTCCTTAGTCAGACGTAAGACCAGTTTTCCTGTCAAACTCCCCAAAGATGGAGTTGACCCGAGCCTCAACCCAGAGTGGTCATTCTAGGTTAAAGCCTTTATCCCCGACAGTCCGAACGCGACATAAGATCATCCCTTAGTCAACCCTCCCCGTAGAGTCAAGTTGACCAAATCTCGACCATGACCAAATGAGATTCAAGTACGTTTTAGGAGAGAATGACAGATATTCCCCTACGCTTTGGGAGAGAATGGCAGATATTCCCCTACCCTTTAGGAGAGAATGACAGATATTCCCCTACGCTTTAAGAGAGGATGACAGATATCCCTCTTTCGGTTAGGCTACCATTACAAAGGCCTTTAGATTTGAGATGCCAAGGTCCTCACCCGACCTTAACGGTCACCTTTAGGTTTGAGACGCCAAGTTCCTCACCCAACCTTAATGGTCACCCTTAGGTTTGAGACACCAAGCTCCTCACCCGACCTTAGCGGTCACCCTTAGGTTTGAGATGCCAAGTTCCTCGCCTGACCTTAACGGTCACCCTTAGGTTTGAGACACCAAGTTCCTCGCCCGACCTTAACGGTCACCCTTAGGTTTGATATGCCAAGTTCCTCGCCTGACCTTAATGGTCGCCTTTAGGTTTGAGTAGCCTTAAAATATCCCCCCCTCCCGAACTACATTAAGGCTTGATTCCCCGCTAACGGGATACGTAGGAATCCTATACCCCTAGGTCCAGCCATGCAACCAAATCGGTTAAGCCATCCTCCCATCATAGATAGATTGGGATGCTTTTTTAGGTCGACAACCCCGCTTTCCTTAAGCGATATTGCCAACGGGATCTGTAAGTACCCCAATCTGAACTTAAACCAACTTAGAGGAATTCTTAGCGCGATTCAGGGATAAACTGATAGGCTAGGACTCACTATGATAAACCAAGAACATTAGGACTGTTCTGGAATTAAACTTAGAAAAATCCAGAAACTCGCCATGCTGAGTCGTACGGATGGTTTGGGTACTAGAAGCATCCAGCCGTACGGCTAGTTTGGGTGCCTTCAGTCCCTATAAATTAAACCCTTGCTGATCATTTTAGGGGGGAGAAACTGTTTTGTGAGTTGAAACTTTGTAGAATTGAGAGTAGAACACAATTACAAACACATTTGAGTGAAAGAGAGAAGAAGATAGGTTAGAACCAAATATTGGTGAGGCGTCCTTCTCCCCCATCTTCTCTTCATCTTTTGTTCTATTTTCATTTTGCTCATTTATTTACTTATGTCTTTACATTTCTTGCAATGATATAAATTGGAACCAAGCTTTGACTTGATTCATGGTGCCCATCATGTTTTATGCATGATCAAGGGTTACAACTAAGGATGATCAAGGCTTGTTATGATTTAATGCGATTTACTTTATGTCTTTACATTAATGCAATTTACTTTCATGTCATTTACATTTATGTCTTGTATTTAAATTTGGCTTGGTGATCCATTGTACATATGGAGAGAGCCCATTTACTCATGTCAAAAATGTTGGAATAATCAAGTTTGGGTGGTAAAGTCTCAATCTTTACCATCCCAACTTTGATTTAAGTCATAATAATGTCCCTTTGGATGAAAAAGACTCAATCTTTATTCATCCAAATGTTGATTTTTGCTATCCCAAGGCTTTTCCTTAGATGAATCATCCATTTGGATGTCAAAGTCCTCATATTTGATCATTCAAATGGTGATTTTGGCTCAAATGACATGTTCATAAACTTTCTTCATTTTTTCCCCAATTATTGCCTTGATCACACCCAAAATCATTTGTTTTGGTGTCTAATTAGTGATCAATATCATAGGGATGATTTAATACGTGTTTGATGTAAATAAATAAACTGAAAAGACTCAAAACAGTCCAGTTCCAGCATGAATACTCTGTTTCTACCTGAACTGGACTGATTTCTGATAAACTGTCAAAATTCCCAGGACACCCCTCCATAGCTGGACGGCTGGTTTGTCCGGGGAATAGTTTTCTCAAATTTACCCCTTTTCTATTAAACTGTTTGCAAAATAAACCCCTTTCTGTAGATACCTCGGGAGAGCCCAGTACTTAGCTAGAGCGGTGGAAGGATCCTAGGATGTCTAACTTGTTTTAATTTGTAGAGTCACCACCTATGTTATTGAGGGAACATAAGAAAAACCTAAAGAAATAGCCTATTTTAATATTACGAAACCAAAGATTTGGGAAGAGAAGGGTTTCGGGGGTTAGGTGACGGAGTGAGAAGTAATTAAACACCCTCTCCGCCCCGCTTACGCGGGTCTTGCTACTATTGGTGTTCTAATGCTAAATGTCATTCTTTTTTCGAATAGTGCTAACAATTATAATGTAAAGAAAAGGAGAAATGAAAAAGAATTGTTTTATTGATTAATTGCTAAAAATTACATGTAACAACTATGCTAGCAATTACATTAATAAATGAAATGGAATTTAAAATAGTGTTTGGAATGTTGGAAGATAACCTTGACCAAACTTCAATAGTGAAGTGGCCTTTTTGGTTATGTTCATTTTTATGGAGATTGCATACACATTAGAAGAGATGAAAGATTAAGAAAGCAAATAAAGAGTTTAGAAGGAGAAAGTGGGCATTGTACCTTGTGCTTGAATAGGGAAGAACCAATTTGTCTATAGTAACCACTCTTTGAAAATGGACTTTTGAGTTTTAGAGAGTTTTTGTGTAAAGAATTCTTCCTCACTTTCCATGGTGGAATGAAGAGGTATTTATAGGTGTTAGGGAAGTGTTTGTGATCACAAAGATAGCCCTTCCCTGGATCAAGCCAAGGCATAATGGCCTTGGGGGTTACAAATCAGAAAATGAGGGAAATTTGGCAAAATCTGGGATTCTGGAGGTGGGAAGCGCGCACGTCCCACCCCCCTATGGGAGGCGCACGCCTCTCACAAAAGAGGGCAAACGCGCGCACGTCCCACCTTCAGAAAATCCATATTTTAGCCCAAAAGTTAACCCCGTTATGCATTTAAGCCCCGAAACTAACGAAATCAGTCAGAAACTTAATGAACACCACGAAAGTCAACAAAAACAAAGTAAACAAAAACTCAAGGTTGACTTTGTCACTTATTCAAATCCAAGACTAACGGAATAAGTCAAGAACTTAACAGAAAGTAACGAAAGTTAACGAAAAATAACAAAACTTAACAGAAAAGAGGAAGACAGAGAATGTTTATGCAATCGGGACATGAGAGGTCCAAGGCGGGGTGTCTACAGAGACCCTCGGCGACGTGGATTGCAAATAAAAACGCGTCAATGAAAGAAAGACAACCGCCCAGGACATCGACAAAGAAAAAGAAAGAAGAGAAAGCAAAGACCTAATGAAAGCAGGAATTTGAAATTGTGAGAGATAGGGGTGTGCTCCCTGTGTGAGTGGATTTTATTGATAGAGGGGGTGGCATGATCCGTTTGTAAATCTGCCAGATGAATCCGTTAGTGAATCCGCTTGATGAATCCGTTGGTAAATCCATTGAATGAATCCGTTGGTAAACCCTGTTGACGAATCCATTAGTGAATCTATTGGTGAATCCATTGAATGAGTCCGTTGGTGAGTCCTGTTGATGAATCTGTTAGTGAATCCGCTTGATGAATTTGTTGGTGAATCCATGAATGAGTCCGTTGGTGAACCCTGTTGACGAATCCGTTAGTGAATCCGCTTGATGAATCCGTTAGTGAATCCATTGAATGAGTCCGTTAGTGAACCCTTGTTAACGAATCCGTTAGTGAATCCATTGAATGAGTCCGTTGGTGAACCCTTATTGACGAATCCGTTAGTGAATCCGCTTGATGAATCCGTTAGTGAATCCATTGAATGAGTCCATTGGTGAACCCTTGTTGATGAATCTGTTAGTGAATCCGCTTGATGAATCCGTTAGTGAATCCATTGAATGAGTTCATTGGTGAACCCTTGTTGATGAATCCGTTAGTGATCCGCTTGATGAATCCGTTAGTGAATCCATTGAATGAGTCCGTTGGTGAACCTTTGTTGATGAATCCGTTAGTGAATCCGATTGATAATCCATTGGTGAATCCATTGAATGAGTCTGTTTGTGAACCCTTGTTGACGAATCTATTAGTGAATCCGCTTGATGAATCCGTTGGTGAATCCATTGAATGAGTCCGTTTGTGAACCCTGTTGACGAATCCGTTAGTAAATCCGCTTGATGAATCCGTTAGTGAATCCATTGATTGAGTCCGTTGGTGAACCCTTGTTGACGAATCCGTTAGTGAATCTGCTTGATGAATCCGTTAGTGAATCCATTGAATGAGTCCGTTTGTGAAACCTTGTTGATGAATCCGTTAGTGAATCCACTTGATGAATCCATTGGTGAATCCATTGAATGAGTCCGTTTGTGAACCCTATTGATTAATCCGTTAGTGAAACCGCTTGGTGAATCCATTAGTGAATCCAATAAATGAGTCCGTTTGTGAACCCTTGTTGACGAATACGTTAGTGAATCCGTTGATCGAATTCATTTGTGAATCCGACGGTTGAGTCCGTTTGTGAACCCTTTACTGAATCCGTTTGTGAATCCATTGGTCGAATCCGTTTGTGAATCGGATGGCTGAGTCTGTTTGTGAACCCGTTGCTGAATCCGTTTGTGAATCCATATGCTTGTACCTGTTATGTGTATGCTTTGCAGATATATATGTGCTTGTGTGAGATGTGTAATAGAAATTGGGAGAGAAATTTGTGATTGTGGTGTGATGTGATTTGGAAATCAGAGATTGCTTGAGAGAGAGATTTTGCAAGAATGGAGAAATTGCTTTCGTGCGCAGTGTGATTTTGGGGAATCTTTTGGATGTATTCATACCTTCACTTACCATTGCCGCTTGATTCGAGATGAACTCCTGATGTTGTGGAGGATGCTTTGATGGAGAATGTTGCTGTCTTGATGATGATGATGAGTTGCTTTCACTTTCGATGGAGGTATGATCACTTTTGATGATGGGTTGGTCGTGCCAAAAGGCTGCCTACGTATCTCTTGAAGAGAATCAGACCAGCGTAGTTCAAGGATGATGGAGAACGCTGGGGAAGAAGCTAGGAGAAAATAATTTTACGCAAGTAAGGAGACAAGAAAAAAAGAAAAAATAAAAATCTTTTTGTCGCTTTTTTTTTTTTAGTTCGTGGGTGAACCATTTTAAGCATTGAGTATTTGTAAAGCCAACCCAAGATCAAGTCATGTTTGATCGAAGTCTAGATTGCCTCACTTGAATTTTGTCATCGCAGTTGTGCCCAACGAAGCGTGATGTCTTGCCCCGAGAGATTTGTCGATTATGGGGCTTCAAAAGACTTTCGATGTCGAGATACCAAGGTGTTATTGATTGTGAAGCCCCTATAACGCCTTTGATGCCAAACTTTGAGTGACTTGCAAAGCCCCAAGATAAATCAGCTCTTGGCCCATTCAAATGAATCGCCTTTTGTTGTTGACGTGAGCAAGCCCCAATAGAATATTATTGATACCAAACTTCAGAAGATTGTCAATCCCCAAATGTCATGTACTTGTTGTTTGCGAGCTTCAAGATGGTGGAATGTGAACCTTTCGATGTAAAGCCCCAAATTATCTTGGAATCAGCTTGGCATTGAGAGCGGATGCACCATCGGGTAGGATTCTTGATAGAGATCTCCTTCTTACTCTTACTGGGGAGATAAATAGCCTCATTGTGGTCGGTACTCAAATGACGGAAAGCTTATGTCAAAAGATGCAGTAGTGTCTTGTGGTGTCATCGAGGTCGTGGATGATAAGGTCTTGGTGTGATAAGGTCCCCAAATGGGTATGCTTGCTTGAGTCTTCTTGAGTTGAACTAAAGACGGATCTTCGGATGCAACTAGTGCTTGAGGCGCAAGAGCCACACTTTTTGCTTTTGATCTTGGAGAAGGGGGTGCTGAATTGCAGAAACATTGGGATTGGCCAAGGCATTTCCCGCTATAACCCTGTTTTGATAGAGTTTAGCGTATTTAATCTTTTTCCTTTTCTCTAAGACTTTCTTCATAATCTTGTCATAAGTCATAACATAAGAATCATCAAATTCATTCATAACATCGGAGCTCTTCGTTCAAACCAAAAGACCTTTGACGTGAATTGCTGAGAGACCCTTTGAAGCTTGCTTGGTTTCATGAAGACTATTCCCCACATTGAATTGCATCGAGTATCATTGCCCACAAAGATTGTCAATTGCGAAGCCCCAATATTGCCCTTTGTTTGGATTACTGTAATGTCGTAGCCCAAAAGATTGTAGATTGCGAAGTCCCTTGAGACCTTTGGTGCCAAAATAATTGAGGATGCCTCCAACGTTGCATCCATTGTTGGGAGGTGAAGTGAATTGCTTCTTGACAAGGGAGACTTTTAAGCTTGAGTGTAGCCCCTAAAGTGCCACCATTGGTTATAAGTGGAGAAAGAAAGGCCCATCCTTGATTGGGGGAACAGGCACAAGCACACATGACATGAAAGCCCTTCGAGATTCCTCTTGAGAGACTTTGAGGATAGTCTCACACATCCTTCTTGAGCATAGCCCCTAGGTCTCATTAACTGTCAAATGAAGCAAAAGAAGCTCTCGTTCTTGAGTCACATAGCCCCTAGGGCGTCATCATTTGTCGAGCAAAGCAAGAGACTCGTCCTCGTGCGAGGGAACAAACATAAGAGGACATGGCAAGAGCTACTCCATTCTCGAGAAGCCTTTTGACATACTGTAGGGGCACATGCTTGGAGAAGCTTGAAAACTGAATTGCATGTTGTTGCTATTCACTGCCCAAACAATTGACTCACTGGGGACTATTTGTGCAACCTCGAACCCCATATCAATCATGAGCTCATTCTCGGACGAGCCTTCTTTCACATAAGCCCAAAAATGCACATTGCAAGAATAATCTCTCTTATGCCAACAACCAAAAACGACCTTTGATTGTGCCGTATTTTGTCGAGGTTTTTGCAATTCTGAAGTTGACTCGGTGGTGAATTGACTTGCTGAGGAGATTCAATGTAGAACTTGTGTAGTTGTCTTCTTTAGAGGCTGGGGATATCCATTTCTCTTTCCCTTCTCTCTCTCACTCTCTCATTTTTTTTTATGACGCACCCTGTTTTTTGCCTAGACCGCCCTTTCGGGTTTTCAATCTAGCGGGCATCTCTTTTGCGTCTTCATTTTGACTCGATTAATGAGGAAATGTGCATCGAATCTAGCTGAGGATGAGAGACATGTGATTTTGCGGTGGAGACCTTTTTTCACTAATGATGAGTGACATTAACTTGACTAGGGAAGTAGCCCCTTGTATTGACATGTATTTTTATTTATTGAATGACTTACGAAGACAAGTAAGTCATTAAGAGAGAAGAGAAAGAAAGCCCCAATTTGATTGCAAGAAACTGGGAGTATCGCTGAAAGATAAGAAGCCCCTAGACTCGACAAGGAACGTGAAAGCGATTCCAAATATAAGAAAGTTGTTCAATCTTGAGGTGATTAATTCATTGGCAAATGACTCGTACAAAGATGTCTTGACAAGTTCGAGATGAAGGCCAATCACCATAACGCGTTAGGGCTAAACATATCTTCATTCTTGCATGAGACCGGAACCAAAGGTTGCCTACGTTCCTCCAGTGTAGAGGCTCAGGTCACCGTAGTTCTTGTGAATGCTCATTTTGTTGTGAGGAATTGTTGCTTCGTCCTTCATTGATGGAATGATGTTGATTTTGTACTTCTTTGATTGAGGGAGATTTTTTTTTTTTTTTGTGCTCTAACTTTTGCCTAGGTTGTTTTGAAGAGTCAACCTAGCGAGTTATTTTTTTATTTTTTTTTTTTTTTTTTTTGTTCCCCCTTGAAAACTTTGCTTGATGTTGCTCCACCTTGTTTTGCTTCTTGGCTTCGTCGTTGATGTTGTTGTTGATGTTGTTGCCTTCGTCACGATGTTTAGCCCCTAGGCGTTCAAGTGATGGCCTTCGTTCTAAAACTTGCTTAGACATCTTTTCATCATTTTGCCAAGAATTAAATTGAACAACTTGAAAGAGTGTATGAGGACAAGAACGACTTTTATTTGATAAGAACGACTCAAACTTTAACATGGGACGAGAGAAAACTTGAATGCACACTTAAGAGGACTTTGACTCTTTTTTTTATTTTTTTTATTCCTATTACTAGGTAGAGAAAGAGAAACTGAGATTGTTGTCGTCATCCTTGTAGTTCTCCTTGTGGCATGATCTCTTGTTGAAGCCCCATTTCAAATTTGAGTCTCTTCCTTGATGAGTTGCTCTTCACCTAAGGTAAATTCACCATTGTCGATCAAATCTTGGATGATGTTTCGGAGAAGGAAGCATCCCTCGGTAGTGTGGCCGCTATGCTGATGATAGCCACAATATTTGTGATGGGCATGGTTGGAGTTGATCATCTTGGGTTGGTACCCTTGTAAAGGCTTGATCTTTTCACTTTCCACCAAAGTTTCAAATGCTTCGGCTCGGGTTATTCCTAGGAGAGGAGTGAAAACTCAGTTGTTGGTGGTACTTTTGTGGTTTTTGAGGGACGGGTCACTTGAGCATGCTTTACCATTGAACTTTGCTTTGTTGTCGATGAGCTCTTGCAAACGGGCCTTGAGTTCGGAAACCTCTTCTTTGTGAATCTTCCTCTCGATATCAAAACGGGCTTGCCATGAATCGTCCTTGCAGCGGGCATCCTCGACAAGTCTATCCATTTGTTCCCCCATGGATCTCATTATGTCAAAAAGCCTTTTGTTGGACACGGAATTGTTCTCACCGTTGTTGTTGTTGCCGTTGGAAGCCATTGGATCTATTGAAAGAGCACGGTTGATCTTAGGATGGCCCCACAAACACCTTTTGAGTAAAATAATTTCACCCACAAACAAGAGAAAAGACTCAACCACATAAGAAAATGAATTTTTTTATTATTATTATTAATTATTTACAAAAGTCGGAAGGACGTAGTCCTTTTTGGAGTTTCTAGAAAAATAGTAGAATCGTCACACTAGTATATAGACCTTCTCGCGGTCCCATATACTCATCGGATTCCACCACGCTTGTGATACCTACATGTGATGGGATTAAACTAAATTAATGTCATAAAGCATACATGCGGGGACGAAGTTTTATTTCGTCCATAATAACCACTTGGGGACGGAGTTTTATTTCGTCCATAATAACCACTTGGGGACGGAGTTTTATTTCGTCCATAATAACCACTTGTTTCTTTTGGAAACGGAATGTATGATTTGATGACATTAGTTTAGGAAAATCTTGACACACGAAAACCGACTTGGTCACGGAGTGTTAGAACCTAACTAGAATAGTGTTGGCTTGTGCTCGACTTAAGAGAGGCTTAAGGTCACCCCCGACATGTAGTCGTGAACTACGCCACGGGTTGAGGTTTACCGCTTTGAAAGAGTCAAGGTCGGGTAGAGCTTGAAACTCTCTAGGACGGGTCTTGACGGGTTTGGGGTTGGACTTGTGCGACTCGATAGTGAGCAGTTCATAAGAATATGAGCATGTAGTGTGAGGTCAAGCTAAGTGACAAAATATTATTTTTTAAAGAAAAGAAACAAACAAAAAACAAATAAGCACATATTTAAAACTTTCGAATCACCCGTGTGACCGATAAAATAAACAGAAAGCAAAAGAACTTATGTGCAGGCCCGGTGCCCACATACTTTCCAAACTGTTCTGTTTCTGTGCATTGTTCTGTTTTTGGAAAATGCCCAGAAGCGCGCGCGTTGGGCAGTGAGAGTGGGAGGCGCGCGCCTCCGAGCGAGAGAAGCTGATGCGCCCGTTTCTGGTCAGTACCTGCAAACTCATGGGTTCAAGGGACTGCATTGACCCAAAATAAAAATACTTTTCCCCTGCAGAAACTTGTTAGCATAGAAACATGAAATTGAAGGACAAGAAGGAACGCGGGCGATTCTGGTAATTGGGGTCGGACGCGCGCACTTTAGGCCAAGAAGGCCAGAGGCGCGCGATTCTAACCCTTTTTACCAGAATGCCCAGAAAACAAAAATAAGAACACCAAAAGAAGAAACGCAAGTTTAACCCTCTAAATTGTCCCCAGCAGAGTCGCAACTGTAGATACCCCGGGAGAGCCCACTACTTGGCTAGAGCGGTGGATGGATCCTAGGATGTCTAACTTGTTTTAATTTGTAGAGTCGCCACCTATGTTATTAAGGGAACATAAGAAAAACCTAAATAAATAGCCTATTTTAATATTACGAAACCAAAGATTCTGGAAGAGAAGGGTTCGGGGTTAGGTGACGGAGTGGGAAGTACTTAAACACCCACTACGCCCCGCTTACGCGGGTCTTGCTACTATTGGTGTTCTAATGCTAAATGTCCTTCTTTTATTGCTAACAATTATAATGTAAAGAAAAGGGGAAATGAAAAAGAGTTGTTTTATTGATTAATTGCTAAAGATTACATGTAACAACTATGCTAGCAATTACATTAATAAATGAAATGGAATTTAAAATAGTGTTTGGAATGTTGGAATATAACATTGACCAAACTTCAATAGTGAAGTGGCTTTTTTGGTTATGTTCCTTTTTATGGATATTGAATACACATTAGAAGATATGAAAGATGAAGAAAGAAAATAAAGAGTTTAGAAGGAGAAAGTGGGCATTGTACCTTGTGCTTGAATAGGGAAGAACCAATTTGTCTATAGTAACCACTCTTTGAAAATGGACTTTTGAGTTTTAGAGAGTTTTTGAGTAAAGAATTCTTCCTCCCTTTCCATGGTGGAATGAAGAGGTATTTATAGGTGTTAGGGAAGTGTTTGTAGTCACAAAGATGGCCCTTCCCTGGATCAAGCCAAGGCATAATGGCCTTGGGGGTTACAAATCAGAAAAGGAGGGAAATTTGGTAAAATCTGAGATTCTGGAGGTGTTAAGCACGCACATCCCACCCCCCCCCCTCTGGGAGGTGCACGCCTCTCATAAAGGAGGGAAAACGCGCGCACGTCCCACCTTCAGAAAATCCATATTTTAGCCCAAAAGTTAACCCCGTTATGCAGTTAAGCCCCGAAACTAACGAAATCAGTAAAAAACTTAATGAACACCACGAAAGTCAACAAAAACAAAGTAAACAAAGACTCAAGGTTGACTTTGTTACTTAGTCAAATCCAAGACTAACGGAATAAGTCAAAAACTTAACAAAAAGTAACGAAAGTTAACAAAAAATAACAAAACTTAACAGAAAAGAGGAAGACAGAGAATGTGTATGCAATCGGGACATGAGAGGTCCAAGGCGGGTGTCTACACTTTCTGTTAAATTTTTTAACTGGTTTTGTTAAAAGTCAGTTTCTCCCATTTTTTTGGAAACACACACATACACACACTTGCACATTTTGGTCAACAAACTTAGGGAGACTCAGTTTTTTCCGAGGCGTCTTGGGTGAACCGCGATAAGTTCTTCCTAAGACGTAACGTGACCTCCGAACTTATTTTCTCTAACCTTTTCCGTTAAATTTGGATTTAAAATTAAATTAACGTGACGACTCCGTTTTACATTTGAACATAAAGTGCCCGAGTTTGATTCTCGAGGGGAACTTCTCCGTTTTCCCGCGGATATCTCACAGAGCCCGCGCTTCGAACCTAATCAAAAATCGGTTTCTCATAATAGTTTCCCTACTTGAGTTGTGGAAATCAGAAGAGTTGCCACCTCATTTTATTAAAGGAAAATAGAGATAAAACTTTTTTGTTTTTTTGAAAAAGGGAAGTGGGTTTGGGGGCTATGTTACGAGAGGAGAAGGTGTTAGCCACTCCGCTCACCCTTTCGGTCTCTAGCATGCTTCTGCTTGATTTTAATGTGCCTTTTTTAAAATGCTTTTTATGCCTTAACTTTGAAAAATGTGTGTTTATGTACAATGGTTTCTTCCTAGTGTAGATCGATTCATTTGAGTTACAACCGGGAACCGGTTTGGGTGGTTTCCCGATTGGTTTTGAAAATGGTTTAAATCACATAGACAAGGAAACATAGAATAGGGAGAGGCGATTATGTACATAAGGGATTATACAAATTATAGACACAAAAAATGGGAGACAAATCCCATATAAAATAAATGTCCAAGCTTGAAGAGTTTTGTTGATTCAGGACCACCTTCTGTTCATGAGCTAATGTACCTGTCCAAACCAAATCCAAATCCATAGAAAAACTTGTGATTTTATCCAAACATGTTATAGAACACATATGAATTGTTTCTTAATTTTTGGATTATTATTTCATGCTCAAATCATGCAAGGAACACAGAAGTAAAATCCGCCCAGAACAGGAAAACATGGCATAATAGACTTTCATGGCAAATTTACTCTATCATAGCTTATGAATCAAAAGAAACACAAAACATGAAAGTTGAAGATTACATATCAAATATAAAGTGTGGCATGTTTCGATTTCAAAAAAACATGCTTAGAGGGTTCAAGAGGCCTCTGACATTTAGATGTCAGAATCTGGAAATTGTTAATCTGAGAGTAAGCACTTGATTTAAGAAATGGAAAGAGGCATTTTCTTAGGTCACAAAAATATTTCAAAAGCTTTTATATTTTAATTAGTATGTTTAAAACAAATTTTATGTTTTGACCTAAGTTTGAAAATAGAATTTTGGTAGAGTTTTAGACATGAAAACATAGAGTGGTCAGAAATGTAGCAAGCAGGGCAGCACATCTGAGTTATGAAAATATCTTCCAAAATATGATCTAACCATGAAATATGACCACGAAACATTACAATCATCATCTTCAACATGTAAGTAACAACTTTAATTCTTTGATCTAAATCCATAAATGAGTTTATGATGGAGTAAAAATCATGGCCTCCATCTCTTGGAGGCGTTGTTCCAGCAATTTAAGCATCTCCTTCAAGTCATTTACTTCTCCTACAGTTTCGGTCAATTTTGTTTGAAGCGCTTCTTTCTCGGGATCAACACCAGGAGGGGAGCGGACAGATGAACAAATATCAGAAATACTATCACCGCTCGAGGGTAGATTAAGTAGGGCACTTCCATGTTCTCCAAAACCAATTATTCTTTGTCCTTTTTTTTTGTTTCCCAGCCATATGAAGTTTGGTAGTATCGCCCCAAGTATCCTTTTGAAATGGGATATGAACGTTAGGAGCACTATTGGGATCAATAACTCCCTCAGAAATTTCCATCTCACGTGCCGTCTCCTTATATCTTTCCTAAAAATCATAATAAAAATTATATTAAATATATATATATATATATATATATATATGTGTGTGTGTGTGTGTGTGTGTGTGTGTGTGAATAAATTATAATATAACAAGAAAATTACTTACCCACAAATTCTCATGAACGGAATTAATCCATTGTGGCATTGAACCCTCTGAACTTGCACGACGAATATGCATAGAAGTATATGCGTCAGCTTCATCAACATTATTTCCATAACATTTTCTCTTCAACAATATTAAAAACAATTAGATATATAATAAATGAGCGACATAACTTGAATAAAAAAATTATAATAATTACACAGTTACCATGCGATGCAATCTATTGACTAAGCTAAGGGAGCCACCAGTATGTTTATTAGCCTCCCCACCTCCACTGTTCCTGTTAATCTGATTTATTTCGGAAAGCTTTTTAAACTTTTCACACCCCCAATGAGCTAACCACTCCTCCCATACACTATCAGGGAAACAAACAGGACGCTTTCCCTTATCAAACCAAGCACTCTTAATCTCATATATGATATTCCTGTAACACCTTGATGCCAAGTTCTTAAATGCCGCCTCTACAACCTTCTCAGGATAATCAGGACAACAATAGATTGCCTAAAAAAGTGATGAATTTAAATAGCATTTACAATATGGAAACACTTATACTTAAAAAATATAAATATATAAAATATTTACCTGAAACAACTTATACCATGTGTTAAATACTTCCTTAGGAACATACTTCCAGGACTTATAGAATCCATCAACATTAATTACACACACTTTTTCCCCAAACCATCGAGAAACATCAGGAGCCCCATCATGAATAAAACTATCAAAAGCATAAATAAATTAGCATGAAGACATGAATATATACATATTTATAAAACTATATGAAAGAGGGAATATGAGTATACTCTAAATTTTCAGCGATAGTCAATATGAATCGCCCCTCCGCGTCTTTCTTAGTTTCAAGGTGAATCCTATCCGGCATGTTAGGTGGAAGCAAAGATGATGAGCTATCTACGCACGGACTCGAAGTCAATCCATCTTCCTCACTAACAGGTGCTGGCAGTGTACCTGTAATAGCAGTGGGAAGGGGAGGGACGAACCAAAGTTTTCCTTTCCGCTCTCTACCTCTTCCACGAGTGGCAGACATGTCTAAAAAATTCTCATGTAACACCAATTAAAATACATAAAAAGTAGAAAAAAAAACTTGATAAATCATTTCAATGGCTTTGATACAAATGAACAACAAGTGGAATAGAACCAGATTTTATAAATGGAAGTTAAGAGTTTATAATTGACAGTTCATCATATATTATCACTGGAGGTGAAGATGTGCACCTTCAAATTATGTGATGGCTTCTTCGTGATTGATTCCTGCTCCTTCAAACTCACAACAGCAATGTCAACACTTCAAGAAGAAACAACAGTCAGACTATAAACAGATTTTTAGCAAGGTGACATGACTATAAACAAATTTTTAGCTCAGCCAACGACTACTTCCTTTTCTGCAAACCAAAATCCAAACTTCTATACAATAATACAAAATTTCATCAGTTCAATCTCCAGAATCATTGGATATATGAGACATAAAATATACTCCCTCCGTCCAAAAATGATTTTCACACTTTTTCGACATTACTACAATGGCACTTTGAAGATCGTTTTGTGACGGATTGAGTACAATTTTAGAAAAGTACAAATCTAACAGAATAGAAGCTTATACACTTGATTCTAAGTCATACCACCTCTGCTGTACTCCAAATAGTCTGTCTTGAGAGACTGTACTTGCTAAGTTTTTCTAGCCCAGTTATTGCAAGAAAAATATAAGGCATACATAGTGACACAAATTAAACTGTCAATGCGAACCCACGAACATACAACTTGAAAACAAAAAAATCTAAACTGTCAATGCGAACGCACGAACAGACAACTTGAAAACAAAATATCGATCGAGAGAGAATAAACACATTTAAATAATAATGAAAAGCAAGGCTGTTATCAATTGTAATTTCATAACCAAATTCCATATCTAAAAGATATCTTAACCAAATTAAGAATTTTATTTTTAAACGAAGTTAAGAAAGATTCTGAAAGTCTAAACTGAGAGAAATGGATACTACAGAATAACAAAGGCAAACAAATAAATTTTAGCTAAATATCACTCAGACTCATTTTGTTCAAATTGGTCCTCTTCTTCATCTCCCATAGTAAACTCAAGTTCATCTTCATCTTCTTCATCTTGAGACTCGGATTCTATCTCGTGCTCATCCTCTTCCTCTTCCTGTTCTTCCCCATGCTCTTCTTCTAATTGTGAGACTTCCTCTGCTTCTCGCAATGGATTTTCAACCCAAAATGAATCATCATTAACATGATCATCTAATGACACAATAGGAGGCACGGGCATTTGTTCCTCCTGATAGCAGTCATCTAATGAAGATTCAATGGTTAGGCTAGAAGTTGAAGTCTCATATGGTATATCATATGAACATATGTTCATCAAGTGGAAGACTGTGATAACCTCAGGTCTAGAGATTCCAGTGATATAACTACATGAGACTTAATTATGACATTGTGACCATGACATAAATCTCATAAGGGTCAGTCCAGTATTTGTTCTCCAACAAATACCCATAAGTCTAATTGTATCCCATACACATAATCATCATATGATTATAACTTATACTAATAATTAATCATAATTATCAGAGACGGAGATTATTATAATAAACATGCAAATGATATAATAATCAAACATTCAAGATCTTTATTAAAGCATAAGCAAGTGATAACATTAATCGTTCAAATAACGTGCCTAGAGCATACAACACCAACAATATCTTCAAAACTATACCTCCTATTAGGCGTTATCATTAGCTAAACTATCCAGATTAATAGTTGGTAGTGAAAAACCCAATGATATCATTTTTATTGTGAATGTTTATCTTCCGAATGTGGATCACTCCATCTGAAGGGACTTTCTAGTTCATATGTTTCTCAGCACCCATAGTTTTCGATACAACATTGAAGAACATGCACCACGCTCTCCCCAGATGTGTCTAATTCATACGTTTTGTAACTCCACTCTTCTTTGGTATACTTTGGATAGTATTATGCCAAATACTGGAGCCTGATAACGTAGAACTTAGAAAGACATATAAGAAAACCCGCTTAACCCTTGTTAGAACTGTTGAATATTATGCCTTAGGCCCTTGAGAAAGGCCTACGCGTTACATTATAACTTTATTGTTATAGAGATAACAAACCCGATTATTATCTTTTGCATGTTTATTATAATAATCATTGTCCCTAGCACTTATGAAGAGCTAGCATGAGTTTACTGAATAATCATATCATGATTATGGTGCATAGGATGCGGATTAAACTCGTGGGTACTTGTTGGAGAACAAGGTACTGGATAGACCCGTTATGAGATTTATGTCATGGTCAAATGTCATAATTAAATCTCATAATAGTCATACCATTTGAATCCTTAGACCTGAGATTATCATGGTCTTCCACATGATGAACATTATGTTTGACGTACTCAAACACTACCCTTAACCGGGTAGTTATAAAGGCTACGATTGACATAATCGAATTTTTGTAGGGAAGAATGATAAGTCAAGATGGGATTTACCCCTTTCCGGGGAGATATCTGCTTTGGCCACTCGATGAGTGAGATTGATGATAGTGCATGGTCATGCCCAAATGAATTGATATGATCAATGTCATTTGCTCATATCAATCTACTCAAGATCGAGAAAGCATTAGACAACATAAGTTGACTAGGACATGACTTATGTCCAATATGATATCGCATGACAAAGGGATTGTGATATGTTCTATAAGGTAACTTTAAACTTTCAAAGTTATACTATTTGGGTAGTCATAATGGCTTGCTAGAGTCCGCTTATGACTTACGGGTTCTGACTTGTTTGGACTCATTGCCAACTTAGTATAATCCTTTTGGGTCACACACAATAGAACGGATTGAAAAGGCTAAAAATCTGGGAATTGCAAACTGCTGACCGTATGGCTTTAAAGGAGGAGTTACAGGTCCTAAAGAGCCGTACGGCTGCCCCTCCGTACCTGGCCAGATTCTACAGTTTTCTTCTTAGAGAAGGAATCCCGGGTCCAAAAGGAATTAGGTCAAACTTCTCATATAAAAAGGAGTGCCGGGTTTTACAACCCCTAACCCCATTGATAACCTAGGTTTTGGAAACCTACATCAATTGTTTGTGAAACATTAAAATATAGAGAGGTAGGATTATTAATTTGAGATCTATGATCATCAAATTCAATAATCGAAGGAGCAATATAATTCCTACGAAGAAAGTGTTTCTTCATCAAGCCTTTAGATCTAGCAGTCGCATCAAGAAGGTGCTCTTGAGTCCGTTCCACGTGTGGATACCGATAGAGGGTGTTTTCTTTAGCACCTTAAAGTTCGTGTTCATGGATGCGATCTTCAAGGGTTAGATTCTTTCATCTTGTATTTAATTTAATCAACATGGACTGAGCCGGGCTCATGGGTGTTTGATTTCATATTATTATTCTGCTGCGTATGGTGCATCAAAACCCAAAAATAACTACGTTCAAACACTTGCATAAATGTAACATTCCACCTTCACCTTTGAAATTGAATCCCCAGTCGAAATGACTTAATCATATCAGATTTGTTGTTACGCGTGAACATGTCAAACATAGTTTAACGTGCAAAATTCACCACAACATTATGGAGCCTCTTCCAGCCACCCTGCTGACAAAATTATTAGCTATATCATGATCTACCAGTTCATAGGTTGTAACCAATCCCTGCGAGTACATGATAATCTATCACTGTGATGAGTGTTTTCATCGCTTAGCTGACTAGAGAAAATTATCTGCAAAATTTGTACTATAGTCATTCTGTCACATAACAATGTGCACAGATTTCTTTTTCGAGCGTCTCATTACTAAGTCACACTCTCCTAAAATGAAAATCATAATATTTATTTATTCAGTGGTATCTACTTGTCATACTCAAAACAACTATACGCTAATATTTCATACCCCACTTTCTCTATCCTATTTCAGTTTTCATACTCGTAACAATTATCTACTATTATTTCCTCAGTATAGTGCACTTCTAATTTTTTACCCATTGTTATAAGACGGATGGAAAGGCGGAAAAGGCCGAACCTGTAGACACCCCGCTTTGGACCTCTAACCCCGATTGCATACATAGTATTTTTATTTAACTTGTTTTTGTTAATTTCTGTTATTTCCATTAAGTTCCTAACTGATTCCGTTAGTTTTGGACTAAACTGCATAACAGAGTTAACTTTTAGAGGCATTCTGTCATTCTGTTATTTTCACCCGCGGTCGCCTCCGACACTGTCAATGGGCCACGCGCGCTTCTCGCCCCAAAGGCCGGACCCGCGCGCTTCCCACTTTGGCAGTAACGGATTGTACCTTATTTCCCTCACTTTTCTTATTTACAAATATCTTCTTTAGTCAAAAACATCTTTCTTGATCATAAACATTTACTAGCTTTTATTTGTAACCTCCCAATCCCACATTTCTAGCCCTTTTCATAAAAACAAAATATTTCATTTTTATTTTCTTTTATTTGTTTCATCTTTTTTTATTCATTATTCTATTTATCTTATTGGTCAATTCTATCTCACATGGATTGACCATTTTCCCTCCATCCTTTCCCTCTCCTTTCTACCTATAAAAAACCCCTTCTTTTACCTTGGAAGGGGACACTCTTTTTGAACCTTGAACTTTGAACTTTCTCCCTACACAAACTCTACACCATTCTCCCTATACAAATTTTCCCAACAAGAGTTCTAGTAACTAAACTCTTCACAAATTTCTACACAACAATTTCTCTACAACAATTCCAAGTCAAAGTTTGAAGTCCTCTTTTCTAAAGGTACACTTCTTCTTCTTCTATTTTATTTATGTCTTTTTAGATGTATGCAATCCCCACCAAATGGGACATGACCAAATGACCACTTTACTACATGAAAGTTGGTCAAGATCATCTCCCTACATTTCAATCTCTACTTTAATTTCTTATCCATTTCTTAATGTAATTGTTTAGTATAATTGTTACATGTAATCTTTAGCATAAATTAATAAATAAAACAATTCTCTTTTATTTCTCTTTTATTTTCCCCTTTCTTTTCACTTTAATTGTTAGCACCTTTTATTGAAAGACATTTAACATTAGAACACCAAAATTAACAAGACCCAGCGTAAGCGGGGCGGAGTGGGTGTTTAAGTACTTCCCACTCCGTCACCTAATCCCCGAACCCCTCATCTCAAGAATCTTTGGTTTCATAATCAATAAAAAAGGCTATTTTCTTAGGTTTTCTCGCGTTCCTCTAAAACGTGGGTGGCGACTCTTAAAATCAATTAGACATCCTAGGTAATTCACCGCTCTAGCCAAGCCGTGGTTCCCCGTGGTATCTACAGTGGCGACTCCGCGGGGGACATAGAGGGTTAAACTTGCATTTTCTGCTTTTGGTGTTCTTATATCTGTTTTCTGGGCATTCTGGTAAAAAGGGTAGGAAGCACGCGCCTCCGGCCTTCTTGGCCTAAAGCGCGCGCGTCCGACCCTTATTACCAGAATCGCCCACCTTCCATCTTGTCCTTCAAATTTAATATTTCTATGCTAACAATTCTTATCAACTGCTCACTATCGAGTCGCACAAGTCCAACCCCAAACCCGTCGAGGCCCGTCCTAGGAAGTTTCAAGCTCCACCCGACCTTGACTCTTCCGAAGCGGTCAACCTCAGCCCGTGGCGTAGTTCATGAATACATGCCGGGGGTGACCTTTAAGCCTCTCTTTAGCCGAGCACCAACCACACAACTCTAGTTAGGGTCTAACACTCCGTGACCAAGTCGGTTTTCATGTCCCGAGATTCCCTAAACTAATGTCATCAAATCATACATGCCGTTTCCAAAAGAAACAAATGGTTGTTATGGGACAAAATAAAACTCCGTCCCCAAAGTGGTTATTTTGGACGAAAATAAAAAAATTTGTCCCCGCATGTATGCTTTATGACATTAATTTAGTTTAATCCCGTCACATGTAGGTATCACAAGCGTGGTGGAATCCGATGAGTATATGGGACCGCGAGATGGTCTATATACTAGTGTGACGATTCCACTATTTTTCTAAAAACCCCAAAAAGGACTATGTCCTTCCGACTTTGTAAATAAATAAATAAAATTAAAAAGTCATTTTTCTTATGTGGTTGAGTCTTTTTCCTTTGTTTGTGGGTTAATTATTTTACTCAAAATATGTTTGTGGGGCCAACCTAAGATCGACCGTGTTCTCTCAATAGGTCCAATGGCTTCCAACGGCAACAACAACAAAGGTGAGAACATCTCCGTGTCCAACGAAAGGCTCTTCAACATAATAAGAGCCATGGGGGAACAAATGGATAGACTTGTCGAGGATGCCCGCCGCAAGGATGATTTATGGCAAGCTCGTCTTGATCTCGAGAGGAGAATTCATAAGGAAGAAGTGTTCGAACTTAAAGCCCGTTTACGGGAGTTCACCGACAACAAGGCAAAGGTCAATGGCAAGGCATGTTCAAGTGACTCGCCTCTCAAAAGTCACAAAGGTTCTACCAACGACCGTGTCTGCACTCCCCTCCAAGGTATGACCGTCACCAAGGCCTATGAAGATCTCAAAGCAAAGGGACAAATTTCTCCCCTCTAAGGGTACAAGCAACCACAACCATTGTGTCGCAACCATGCCCACCACAAGTGGTGTGACTATCACCTATGCAGCGGTCACCTCACCGAGGATTGCTTCTCCATCCGCAACATTATCCAAGACTTGATTGACAGTGGTGAGTTTACCGTGGGTGAGGAACAACAGTTAGAGAATGGCAACATGCAAGAACTCATCAAGGAAGAGGCTCAGATTTGAAATGGGGTCTCAACAAGAGATCATGCCGCAAGGAAGGCTACAACGACAATGGGGACTACAACAACAATCTCCGTTTCTCTTTCTCTACCTAGTAGTAGGAATAAAAAAAAAAGAGTCGAAAGTCCTCCTAAGTGTGCATCAATGTTTTTCTCTCGTCCTATGTTAAATATTCGAGTCCATTGAGTCATCAAATAAAAGTCGTTCTTGTCCTCATACACTCTTCCAAGTTGTTCAATTAATTCTTGGCAAAATGATGAAAAAATGTCTAAACAAGTTTTGGAATGAAGACCATCGCTTGAACGCCTAGGGGCTAAACATCAACGACGGAATCAACAACGAAGACATCAACAACGACGAAATCAAGACAAAGAAAGGTGGAGCAACGATCATGAAGCAAAGTTTTCAAAAGGGGATAAAAAAAAAAAAAAAAAAAGGGGGGGGGGCTCGCTAGGTTGAAATCCTCAAATCAACCTAGGCAAAAGTTAGAGCACACAAAAAAAAAAAAATCCCCCTTCATTCAAAGAAGTTCATAACAACAATATCATTCCACCAAACGAAGGACGAAGCAACATCGACAACAATCACGACGAAGCAACAATTCATCGCGACGAATGGAGCATCCACAAGAACTACGGTGACCTGAGCCTCTACACTGGAGGAACGTAGGCAACCTTCGGGTCCGGTCTCATGCAAGAAAGAAGATATGTTTAGCCCTAGCGCGTTATGGTGATCGGCCTTCCTCTCGAACCTGTCATGACATCTTTGTACGATTCATTTGCCAATGAATTAATCACCAAAATATTGAACAACTTTCTTAGATTTGGAATCGCTTTACGTTCCTTGTCGAGTCTAGGGGTTTCTCTTCTTTTTGCGATACTCCCAGTTTCTTGCAATCAAACTGGGGATTTCTTTCTCTTCTCTCCTAATGACTTACTTGCCTTCGTGAGTCATTCAAAAAATATTAATACATGAAGTCAATACTAGGGACACTTCCCTAGTCGAGTCAATGTCACTCATCTTTAGTGACAAGATGTCTTCACCGCAAAATCACATGTCTCTCATCCTCAGCCATAGTCAATGCACACTTCCTCATTAATCGAGTAAAAAAAAAGAAGACGCAAAAGAGATGCACGCTAGATTGAAAACCCGAAAGGGTGGTCTAGGCAAAAAATAGGGTGCGTCATAAAAAAAATGAGAGAGTGATAGAGAGGGGAAAGAGAAATGGAGATCTCCGGCCTCTAAGGAAGACAACTGCACAAGCTCTACATTGGATCTCCTCAACAAATCAATTCCCCACCGAGTGGACTTTAGGATTGCAAAAGGCTCGACAAGATATGGCACCATCAAAGGTTGTCTTGGGTTATCGGCATCATTCTCCAGCAGTGTGCATTTTTGGGTTCATGAAAAGAAGGCCCGTGGTAACCAAGACCCATCTGAGAACGAGCCCATCATAAAAGGGCACGAGGCTGCACAAATAATCCCTAGCTAGTCAATTGGATTGGGCAGCAAATAGCAACAACATGTGCTCAGTTTTCAAAGCTTCTGCAAGTATGTGCTTCTAAAGTACGCTGAAAGGCTCTCGAGAAATGGAGTAGCTCTTGCCATATCCTCTCATGTTTGTTCCCTCGCACGAGGATGAGTCACTCTTGCTTTGCTCAACAAATGGTGACGCCCTAGGGGCTATGTGACTCAAGAACAAGTGCTTCTTTTGCTTCATTTGACAATCAATAAGCCCTAGGGGCTATGCTCGAGAAAGATGTGTGAGACTATCCTCAAAGTCTCTCAAAAGGGATGTCAAAAATCCCTCTTGTAATGTGTGCCCGTACTCGTTCCCCCAATCAAGGATGGACCTTTCTCGCAATCAATGATGGCACTCTAGGGGCTACGGTCAAGTCTTAAAGGCTCCCTCGGCAAGAAGCAATTCACTTCAATGTCCCCAGCAACATTTGAAGCTTTATACCGAAAGGTCTCAAGGGGCGCAATTTACAATCTTTTGGGCTACGGCATTACAGTGATACAAGCAAAGGGCAATATTGGGGCTTCGCAATTAACAAGCTTTTGGGCAGTGGTACCCGAGCAATGCAATTGGGAGTAGTCTTATGGCTCCATGAAAGGGATCAAACTTCAAGGGTCCCTCAACACTTCCAGTCAAAAGGCCTCTTGGTTTTAAATGAAGGCTCCGATGATATGAATGAATTTGATGATTCTTGTTAGAACTCACAGCGAGATTCTGAAGGAAGTCTTAGAGAAAAGGAAAAAGATTCAATATGCTAGACTCACCCGGCTGAGTTATAGCGGGCAATGCCAATATCCAAAAACTCTATAAGCAGAGTTACGGCCAATCCCAATGTTTCTGCAATACAGCACCCCCTTCTCCAAGATCAAAAGCACAGGCTGCATCTGAAGATCCGCCGTCAGTTCAACTCAAGAAGACTCAAGCAAACATACCGTTCGAGACTTTATCACAATAAGACCTTATCATCTGCAACAACATCACCATCTCCCACGAGACGTCTCCCGAAGACCGTACTACATTTTCAACATGGACCTTCCGCCATTTGGGTATCAACCACAAAAAAGGGCCATCCATCTCCAAACAAGAGAAAGAAGGAGATCGCCTTCAAGAGTTCTTCCCAATAGCGCCATCCGCTCCCAACATAATGCTAAGACGATTCCAAGAAAATTTGAGGCTTCACACCGAAAGGTCTCCACATCCCGCCATCTACAAACTTGATAAGCCCATGACATTTGGGGCTTAACAATCTCTCAAAGCTTGGTATCAATGATCTTCTCTTGAGGCTTGCCCACGTCGACAACAAAAGACAGTTTATTTGAATGGGCTAAGAGTTGATTCATCTTGGGGCTTCATAAGCCACTCAAAGTTCAGCATTCGAGGGGCTTTACAGTCAGCAACCCCTTGGCATCTCGGCATCAATAGTCCTTTTGAAGCCCCATAAACGACAAATCTCTTGGGGCTAGACATCAATTTTCGTTGGACACCGCGGCTACAACATTCAAGCGAGGCAATCCGGACTTTGATCGAACATGACTTGATCTTGGGTTGGCTTTACAAACACACAATGGTCAAAATGGTTCACCCACGAACTAAAAAAAAAAAGGAGTCTTTTTCTCACATGTGTACATATTCTATTCCTACAAAAAGACAAAAAGAATTTTCTTTTTTCTTTTTTCCTTGTCCCCTTTCTTGCTCAAAATTATGTGTTTCCTTTTTGCTTTGCTCCTAGCATTCTCCCCCAGCATTCTCCATCATCCTTGAACTACGCTGGTCTGATTCTCTTAAAGGGATACGTTGGAAGCCTTTTGGCACGACCAACCCATCACCCAGAATACCACCTCGCCAACACTCCATCAAAGGCAAGAACAACTCATCATCACCAACATCATCATTCTCCATCCAAAAGCATGGACATTCTTCATCCTTCAGCAATCCACCTCCAATCAAGCGACAATGGTAAGTGAAAGTATGAATACATCCGAGGCTTTCCTCAAATCACACCGCACACAAAATCACTTTCTCCATTCTTACAAAAACTCTCTCTCATGCAAAACTGCTTTCAAATCACATTGCACCACGAGCACAATTTCTCTCTTCATTTCACACTTCATGCATCTTCTTGCACAAACACATATACCTGCCAAGCACACACATAACAGGTACCACCACGAAGTCAACAGCATCCGCTACTCAAGGCACTTCATCCCCAGCAGAAAATGGTCCACAGTCAACCATGCCCGCATCCCCACGATAAAGCCAACAACAACTGCAGCTCTAGACAGCAATTTGGTCCACGGTGATCCCGCAATTAGCAAACAGATCCCGCATCAGCAAACGGATCCCGTATCAGCAAACGGATCCCGCCACAGCAAACGGATCCCGCCATCAGCAAACGGATCCCGCTTCAGCAAAACGGATCCCGCCATATCCTTTCTATATCAATGAAGCCGCTCACACAGGGAGCGCACCCCTATCCTTCGCAAATTTCAAATTCATGTTTTATCGAGTCTTTGTTTTCTCTTGTCGATGTCCTCGGCGGTTGTCTTTCTTTCGTCGACGCGTTTTGCTTTGCAATCCACGTCGCCGAGGGGCTCTATAGACACCCCGCTTTGGACCTCTCACCCCGATTGCATACATAGTATTTTTATTTAACTTGTGTTTTGTTAATTTCTGTTATTTCTGTTAAGTTCCTAACTGATCCCATTAATTTTGGACTAAACAGCATAACAGAGTTAACTTTTAGAGTCATTCTGTCATTCTGTTATTTTCACCCGCAGGCGCCTCCGACACTGTCAACGGGCCGCGCGCGCTTCTCGCCCCAAAGGCCGGACCCGCGCGCTTCCCACTTTGGCAGTAACGGATTGTACCTTATTTCCCTCCCTTTTTTTATTTACAAATATCTTCTTTAGTCAAAAACATCTTTCTTGATCATAAACATTTACTAGCTTTTATTTGTAACCTCCCAATCCCACATTTCTAGCCCTTTTCATAAAAACAAAATATTTCATTTTTATTTTTTTTTATTTGTTTCATCTTCTTTTATTCATTATTCTATTTATCTTATTGGTCAATTCCATCTCACATGGATTGACCATTTTCCTTCCAACCTTTCCCTCTCATTTCTACCTATAAAAACCACCCTTCTTCTACCTTGGAAGGGGACACTCTTTTTGGACCTTGAACTTTGAACTTTCTCCCTACACAAACTCTACACCATTCTCCCTACACAAATTTCCCCAACAAGAGTTCTAGCAACTAAACTCTTTACAAATTTCTACACAACAATTTCTCTACAACAACTCCAAGTCAAAGTTTGAAGTCCTCTTTTCTAAAGGTACACTTCTTCTTCTTCTATTTTATTTATGTCTTTTTAGATGTATGCAATCCCCACCAAATGGGACATGACCAAATGATCACTTTACTACATTAAAGTTGGTCAAGGTCATCTCCCTACATTTCAATCTCTACTTTAATTTCCTATCCATTTCTTAATGTAATTGTTTAGTATAATTGTAACATGTAATCTTTAGCATAAATTAATAAATAAAACAATTCTTTTTTATTTCTCTTTTATTTTCCCCTTTCTTTTCACTTTAATTGTTAGCACCTTTTATTGAAGGACATTTAACATTAGAACACCAAAAGTAGCAAGACCCGCGTAAGTGGGGCGGAGTGGGTGTTTAAGTACTTCCCACTCCGTCACCTAACCCCCGAACCCCTCATCTCAAGAATCTTTAGTTTCGTAATCAATAAAAAAAGCTATTTTCTTAGGTTTTCTCGCGTTCCTCTAAAACGTGGGTGGCGACTCTTAAAATCAATTAGACATCCTAGGTAATTCACCGCTCTAGCCAAGCCGTGGTTCCCCGGGGTATCTACAGAACCTCATAGAGCATTGGTGTGCCTTAGGGCATCTCCAATTGGTGGTACTAAACCATAGGTATCAAAATCTATGATTACAATTCACAAGGTATCAACTTAAGATCTCCAATGATAGGTATCAAAATCAAAATTTAAAACTTATGAAAAAATACTAGCATCTCCAATAATTAGTATCAAATTAATGACTCAATTTTTTATTTTCATATTATTAATTTTATTTTATATTTAAAATATTTTTTATAATTTAATATTTATAATAATTAAATAAAAAGTAAATTTGGATAAAAAATAACTTATTTATTTTGACAAATAGTATTACCAATGACAAAATAAAAAAGTAAATAAAATTTGGTATGGTCCTAAGGAAAGTAGCAAATTTGCTACTTTCCTTAAGACCACATCAAATTGGACAATGATACACATAGTGAAAACTCAAAAGGAAAACTCATAGTGAAACACCCTAATCTGTTGGATGAGTTTTTAGCCGTGGAGTCCACAAAGATTTATTACAATCTAACTGATTACAGAGTTTCGCTATGAGTTTTCTTTTTGAATTTTCACTGTACATATCATTATCCTATCAAATTTTGGTACCTTCTTGGTTTACCATTGGAGATGCTACTTTACTTTCATTTAGGATGACCGTTATGCCGTTAGTAAGCTTGGCGCCAAGCGTGTTCTGGTAGCTTCTCTCACTTCGTTACGTGGACGTCCGCTATGCACATATCCCAATAACCAACCTTGCTCTAGATTCTAGCACCTACATTTGAGAAATTACACAAATTGCCACTACACACACAAACACGCACACAATCTCATCTTCTCCATCATCCATGGCCACTCTTCGATCACACTTCCACTTCCCCCACTGTTGCTCGTGCTCCCCTTCACCCAAGCTCCTCCTAACTAGAAACCCTAATTTCACTTCACTTTCCGAGAATCTATTGTTTTCCGGGAAAATCAGGGTTTTGAGTTTGAGCTCCAACACTAGAGTTTGCGATGGAATTTACTCATTTCGTTGCTTCAGTAAACCGAGCTCCGAAATCGAGACCGTTTTGGCTCAGGAGGAAGTCGAAACGCCTCCGTTCGACATTAATCTTGCCGTCATCCTTGCCGGTTTCGCATTTGAAGCCTATTCTAGCCCCCCTGTAAGCCTGAATGTTTGATTGTAAATCAATCGGGTTTTCTACTTTTTTTTTTCTTGGTAAACTGTCATTGATCATAGAGTTCGATGCAGTAAAAAGTTTGAATGAGCTAAAAGCTGTTGGTTAATTGAGCAATAGCGTTGGTAATTATGGTTTCTTAAATAGATTTTGATTTGCAAATAGAAATGTTGTGAATGAGAGAAAAGGATTTCAATCGTTTCATGCGATTTTACGGTTTTTGAGAATTTTAAAGTGTGTTAATGTCTATTTCCTCCGTCCCACCTCACTTGTGAGACCCAATGGGTGGGCACAAGAATTAAGGAAAAATAATTTATGTGTGGTAGAAAATGAAGAGAGGGAATGAGTGGGGTGGTAATTAGTAGTGTTGGTTGGATGAATTGAGTGATGGAAAATGAAGATATAATGAGTATTGGGGTAGATTGATATTAAATTATAAAAAAATGGCTATTTTGGGGAGTCTCAAGCGAGCTGGGACGGACCAAAATGGAAGTAAGTCTCAAGTAAGCTGAGATGGAGGGAGTATTTGATTTATGTTTTTGTTTGCTGTTGTTCATACATCTTAACACTTGTTATTGACGTTTAGTTTATCACTCCCTCCATTTCCAGTATAGTCGTCTTTTGAAAGTCAAAAGCTCTTTAACATTTGCACATTGACATGTACTATGTATTATACTCAAATTACACTACATGATATCCTGTTGTAATTCAATAAGTTAGAGAAACATCACCCTTTCAAAAATGGTGAAGAAAATTAAACAACTTAGAAATGCACGGCTTTTGAGGATGCGACTCCATTTGTAATGAACTAAAAAATGACAGTAGTATTTTATTCATGGATGGAGTATCTGATATTTAGTGAGGCTCCCATCGTGGAGTTCCTTTACTTGAGTGGAAGGAAAGGGGATTTTTTTTTTTTTTTTCTTTCCGAAATTTGTTTTATCTAATATGAAGCTTTGCTGAACAAAGTGAGAATGTAGAATTTTGGTAAGCAATCACTTGGTTGAACTGGTTTGCTTGTTGATTTTTTTTTTTTTGGAAATAATGATAAGAAAGAGGAACTTTTCATTTGTGGTTAGAGCAGTACGAAGGAACTGAAATTGGATTGTCCACGTAATGAGAGGTTGAATCCTAACCTTAGCATTAATAAATTGAGTTTCCCAGCATTCTTTGATGTTTAGCCTTTCATTTGTTGAAATTCAATGTTTTGTTCAGTTACTCTGATTAATTGTTTTATTCTGACCAGGAAAATATAGGGAAACGTGAGGTGGACGCAGCTAACTGTCAAACGGTGATTCTTTCAGAGTATGCACTATTCTTTCATTCTGTAAAAGGTTAACTTTCTTAAAGAGTCCGGAATGGCAGCTGGCAATTCATTTAACAGTCCAGAAAGTTCAAGATAAAAAAAAGAAAAAAATGAAAAACCTTTTAGGTGTTAATTGTTGGACTGTTATCTATTATGATCTTCTTTCTATATGGCAAACTTTCAGCACTGGTCATCCAAAGGATTTACTGTAGTACGTATCTTTTACAGGCAAAATACTGTACATATGTTTCTTTATTTTGTCAATAATTTTCCTCGTTTATTGTTCTTTTGGTAAGAAAAAGAAAGCCATACGGACTTTTTAGTTCTTGTCTATTTGCCCTCAAGCACCCCAAGTAATCTTGTCTCCCTCCCCACCCCCTCTCATACTCCCCTGAGGACATTACTGTTCAACAGAAGGTGGTCCATTATTTTTAGCTTTTAAATAAATACTTCTTGTGCTTCCTGAATGCAAAATTTTGATCTCCAATCTCTCAGGTCGTTTCTGCGCGAGATTTATGATGGACAGTTGTTTGTAAAGCTAAAGAAGGGTTATAATTTTCCCGCCATGGATCCATGGGTAAATTCTCTCTTCTTATTTCTTTTCATTGCAAATGTTTTTTACTTTATTTTTATAAAGTTAACCTGTCTTATGCTCTCTATGCAGGCTTCACTGATTTGCACTTACATATCTTCTTGTATCAAGTTTAATAGTTAGGAATCTCCTGTTTAGGGTTCTCACGTTACCTCCAGTTTTTGTGTGCTTTCAGGGAACAAGTGATCCATATGTGGTTATGGAATTGGATAGTCAGATTGTCAAAAGCAAGGTTAAATGGGGGTAAGTTTCTAAACTTCGTGATGATGACCCTTAAAGGAGCATGTCCCTGATATTTAAAAAGGAAAACCTAGGCATATTTTGTTACTGTGCTTTATTTAGTTAAGATCATGCTAGTTTCTGCTAGTCATCATTTCGATATTTTAACACCTTTCATAATGGCGACACTGTAGTGAAGTAGCGCTTTTAACAGCTTAGAACCTAAAGAGCTAATATCTATACGAGACTACTGACCCTATTTTGGTTCCAAACCGTTTGTAACTCGCCCAAAAACCTTTTCAGTGCCTACATGCAAAAGCTAGTAAATGCAGTAAATCCCTGGAATTGCTTTTGTTTGAGCTCTATCATTGTAGTTTCTCTGCTAAAGAAATCTTTTAACTCTTTGATGGCAGGACAAAAGAACCAACATGGAATGAGGAGCTCATTTTGAATATCAAGCTGCCTCCAACTAAAGATCTTCAGGTCATATGCATTAGCTGAAGTACCTGATCTATACTCTCTTTTTCTCTCACTTTCTATTACACTATAATTGCAGCTTTCCCGATTCTTTTTTTAAAGATGTGGGTTAACTCATTGGTTGATAATGATTCAGAAACAATAGATTCCTTGATGGAGTTTGTTTTGTATAGTACCGAAAATAAAAGTCATTTTTTCGAAGTAAGATATCACCAGAAAACAATTTATAAAATGAATATAATAGATATTTTTTCAGTGCCACTTATTGAAACAAAAAAAAATCATGTTCGGACGTCAAAATGTTTACCAATTGTCAGTTAATTTACTGTAGGGAGATCTTGTCACACTTTATTTTTTCTCAGTCATCCTTGCTAGAACCCTATAGGATGTCAGAAGTTGCATCTAATAACGCTCTTAACGTTTGATAAGGAGATAAAGCTGATCAATTATTTTATCAAATCATGATCGGATGTGATCCAAATGGAACATTACTTGAGGATGATATCTTGAAAGCTGGACAGAACAGTGTGACTGCAAAGGTTCATTGAACTGAAACAACTAACTGGAATGTAGATTGGGTAGAGTTGATTTGTTCTGTATTATGAGTTGGAAAGCTTTTTGATATGTCTTGCGGCTGTCAAGTTTAACTACTTCTCTTCCTTAGGAAGTTGGCATATAACTGATCTTCCTTAACAAAACCATGCCAGGATATCTATTGTACATTTTGTTTGTCTATTATGCTAAGAACGTGAACTAACTTCGCAAAGGTTGTCAATTGGAACTGCTCATCGTCATTGCATTAGAACTTTTGTGTTTGTCATGTTCACAAGGGAATGCACATAAAAGACTTGAAGAATGTTGGTAGGAAGAAAGTGATTCATTTATGTTTCATAGGATACAAAATGTACAAATGCTTTATTTTTGTTTTTCGCCATGTATGCTGTTGGTGTTCTGACCTAATCTTCTTATCGACTGTATGATATGTTTCTTTGTTGATCTCTTTCACAAGGTTGTGTTGCTACTAAATTATTCTTAGCACATGTTCATTTCCTATTGGAAGTACATATCATCATGGCTTGTATTTCATCTTCACACTTAATTATCTTATATAGCTACCATTATTTGTGAACTTCAGATTGCAGCTTGGGATGCAAATCTCGTGGCTCTGCATAAGCGCATGGGTAATGCTGGTGTTAGTATGGAGTCCCTTTGTGATGGTGAGAACCCTGTCAATCATTTATATGCATGTATGGATATATATAAAATTTAAGCAATATGCATCTTGACGGCATGAATTGAGTTGGAGTTACGTCTTTCTTAATATTCTTTTCTTGTACAATTATATATTTGGATTGATATTTGGCCTGAATAGCAATTTGTCCCCTGTACTCAACAGGGTCAACCCCACAAAAATTTATATCCACTTCATCACTAGATTTCATCTCATAATCATATTGTCTCCTGATCTACTTCCGTTGGGACTAATCCAGTTTACAGATGAAAAATGGCGACATGGTTTAAATACCCTAAAGCAGTTTCTACAAATTGTCTAATAAACTCTGTTTTAGAATGTGTCACTCATGAGCATAATTTTATCGTAAGTAAACATGATACTATTACCACTGTTTCAAACAAGGAAATGCAAGAAAGAAAAAGGCGGTTGGGTAAACTTATTGTACATGCACATAGAATGTTCTTAATTAGTTTAGATAAACATCCAATTATCTCATGTAGCCCTTCGTCCCTAAATGAACTTCCATTTTAACTTTAAGGGACATGCGACAAAGCTAGTTTCTAAGGACTTTAATATCACACCATTTATCACCACGAGTGTAAGTGTGATGTAGAAAATGGTGCCTGATGAGGGAGGGGTTAGTAACTTGTACAAAATTTTACTAACATTCATTTAGGGACGGAGGCATTCCTTTTTTGTTTTTTTGTTCTGTTTAGACATACATTAGAGTGTATGAACACACACACACACACACACACACACACATATATATTTATATATTTTAAACTAAGCATTGTGAGGCGAAAATCAAGACCTTTTGAGCGATACCCTTCCACTCACATGCTGTTTGAGGGGCATTTATGGGTTTCCACTTGATTTCAAATTTTCCGTATGAAATACTTGATAGAAGTGGATGGAGTGATCATCCTGACTGCAGGTGAGGCACAGTGATGAATTTGACCAAAAGATGTAAAAGTGAGGTTGCAAATTGTTATCTCAGCCTAATTATTTTGAAAGTAGCTTTAACTATCTTGACTATCTCCTTTCCTCCCGTTTATTTAGTAACTATTTAGGGTATAGGAAACAGAATTTAAAAATTAAAAGTTGTAATACATTTCTCAACGGTTAAATAATAAATGTATGCTTTTACAGGAAATCTGCATGACGTGCTCATTGATTTGGAAGGAATGGGAGGTGGTGGAAAAATACAGTTAGAGGTATGTTTGCCTCACAAAAAGTTTTATTGTAGGATCTTAGCGATATTCGTTAAGTTCAGAGAACTATCAGAAAACAATGAATTGTTTCTCTCAACAAATGCTCCGATATTTATACTTTCAATGATTCTTTGCTCTATGTAAGGAATCTGAAGATATTCGCGTAATCTTCTTCTGAAAGGTGGCAATCAGTTAATGTAGGTTCACAGACTCTTATGTCTGTCTGCACATTGTGCTTTCGGGATTCAATCATTAATTAGTTCTAATCGTTGCAGAAATTGACTCCGAGATGGAAAATTCATGCTTTTGGGCATTTCTCCTGAAAGACTAACTAATTGAATTGAAATTCCTAAGTAAGAAACCTTTCCGCTTTGATAAAAACCTAAAATCAAGATCTAGTATGCAATTAATCATGTTCAGGACCGCTCCCCGCTCCCGCCCGAAGTTGCTTTGCAGTTAGGCCTGTGGGGGGTGGGGGTGGGGGGTTGTCCCTCAGTTCTTTGTACGATTCTTTCCCAAACCTTCCATAATGCATTACTTATGTAGTGCCAATATACGCACATGGTTATATTGCTGATGACAAATGTGTAGGGTCCAAGTCATGATTAAAATACTTGTAAGTTGTAAACATTAAAATACTTGTAAGTTGTAAACGATTAAAGTGAACATCCCAAATCTTGGGAGTTATTATCATGTTAGGTCTCTTACTCATCTAAAATGTTAACAACTAGAGAGAGGCCAACAACATAATTCAAGCTTTAACAACCTCTCGCTACCCAACTAATAGGAATACTGGATGCTTCCATCACGCAGGGCTAGCAGTCTGAAGCACATGGATAGTCCTAGTTAATCTTTGTAGACTAGTTAGGTGCAACTAAAATGAGTAAATTGGTTGTTATTTTAACTATCCCTGCTTGATTTTGAGTGATTGAAAGTCTGGTGGTACTTCTGAGGTGAGTTAGGTGTAGAATTGACAATTTTGTTCCTAATATGATTGTTTCTTATCATAAAACTAGTTTTTCATGAGTACAAATATGGTGTCAGGTTAAATATAAGAGCTTCGAGAGAATTGAGGAAGAAAAAAGCTGGTGGAGGGTACCCATTGTCACAGAATTTCTTAAACAAAATGGATTGGATTCTGCTCTGAAATTGGTTAGCGGCTCAGAAACAGTGCAAGCACGCCAGTTTGTCCAGTATGCTTTTGGGCAGTTGAAGTCGCTCAATGATGCATACTTTCCGGGAGGCCGTGCTTCTGACTCTAATAAGAACGACACAGAAGGCTTCAAGAAATCTCGCTATGATATATCCGAAGCTGACATACAACAGCCAGATAGGGGTCCAGAACGCTCTATAAATGAAACAAATATCAGGGAAGACAAAGATGTATTGGATATTCAGTCCGATAATGACAAATTGGATATTGAAAAATCCTCTGCGATAGTGACTCAAGATGGTGAAGCTGTGCAGTCTGATAAAGACTTTTGGCATAGATTCACTGATATTGTTAATCATAATGTTGTCCAGAGACTTGGTCTCCCTGCTCCAGAAAAAATAAAGTGGGATGCATTTGATGTATTGAACAGTATAGGCCTTCAGTCTCAAAGTATTGCTGAAGCAACCTATGTAGAATCTGGTCTTGCAACTCCAAACAATGATGATGTTATGACAACCACATCAGCTAGCAGCAATAATCAGTCGTCACTACCAGATATTAAAAAGGTTACTCAAGACCTGTTAAGACAAACTGATTCGATTTTGGGAGCATTGATGGTTCTGAATGCCACCGTTACCGACTTAACCAAGGACGGCCGTCTTTTAGGAACGAGCGATAACAAAGAAGATGCTTCTAAGGAACTAGAAAATGTATCTCCGGGGCAATTTGAAGGTGAGAAGTCAGTGGATGGATCTGTAGAGGATAAAAAAGCTGAGGAGATGAGGGCTCTGTTTTCAACAGCTGAGAGTGCCATGGAGGCTTGGGCAATGCTTGCCACTTCTATGGGCCACCCAAGTTTCATAAAATCTGAATTTGAGAAAATATGCTTTTTGGATAATCCGACCACTGATACACAGGTCAGATTATACTTCTCTTTACTTAAAAGAACAGTTTCTAGGAGTATCTTTTTTGGAAAAGTATCTCAAAAGGAGCTGTAGGTGGCAATTTGGCGTGATTCAGCCCGTCAAAGACTAGTGGTGGCCTTCAGAGGAACAGAACAAGTACGTATCTTCATTTTCATTCGAGGAGCTGGTTATAATAGTACTGTTTTCATTTTTTTTTTTTGATTGATACAGACTAAATGGAAGGACTTGGTGACCGATTTAATGCTAGCTCCTGCCGGGTAATTTTACGATACTGTCTGAGACATGTCTTTAAAGCTTGCAGTAATTCTACATTCATTCTGTTAGTTTACCTGGCGAGCCATTAAACTCAAATTTCATGAAGCACTTACTGATGGAAAGGATGTACATCATTTTAACGGATGTCCTCATGAGCTGTAGTGAAGGCTTGATTTCTTGTCTACCCCCCCCCCCCCCACACACACACTGACAATAGAAACAAAATGACCAGAAAACAACAAAAGAATAAAGAATAAAACACCATAGGAAAATGGTTTTCCGTCGATTGCAAGAATGTTACTCCAAAATGAACAACATTTTAGAACGAGCACAAAAAATTGTGATACACCTATAGTCGAATACTAAAGTTGAAGATGCAACATATCTCTAGTTTCTCCTTTACAAGTATACTCCCTCCGCCCCACCACAAGGAGACTAACTTTTTGATCATGGAGATTAAGAAAAAGCAGTATAATATTAATAATGGAGGAGAGGTTGTGAGTACGAAAAGTAAAATAGGAGAGAGAATGAGTGGCATGAATAATAAGTGGATTGTTGTTGCGAGTATGACAAGTGGGTCCTATTGAATAAAAATAAAATTAAAACTTGCCATTTTGGGCAGTCTCAAATGTTGTGGGACGGACGAAAGAGGAAATAAATCTCGCTTGTGGCGGGACGGAGGGAGTATAAATCAGGTGAGAAATTTGATCCAGGTTTTGCTTTTTAAGTTAATCAACTTTTTGAGGTAATTGTTTATCTCATCCTTTTATTTTTTTAATAAAGGAAAGAGCTTTACAATAAGATGTGTGACACCCAGGGCCGGTTCTGTGGAATATGGGGCCCTAGGCGAACTATTTGGTCGGGGCTCTTAAATTTCTTATGGCCATCAATGCAGTGACATTCTCGATCTCTACTTCTTTCCTCATCTTTTCGTCTCCCTACATTTTTAGGTGTCTATTTCGACTTCATTAGGTTTTAGCATTCTTGAACAGTTAATCATAAATTTATTATTAGTAGAAATATGGAGTTTTAGATTCAGATAATTAGGTTTGGTAATTGTATTGAGATAATTACAAAAAAAAATGAACTAAACTTTGTAATAATTGCAAATGATTTGAAGAAATATTGCACCAAAATTATAGTGATAATGCAAATAATTAAAAGAATGTTGGAATAATGTTAAAGTACTGGAGTATATCCAATGAATTTTTGAAGAATGGGATAAAACTCATAATATGAGGAAAGCTAAACTAGGAGAAAATGGGGATTGGAGGAAAAACAAATCTAGGAAAACTAGGAATAAGGAGAGATGAGGATGACCAATCTAGGAAATAAGACTCTTCTATGAATCCGTAGTTCTGTTGTCATCATTAATTAACAAATTTCTAAATTTTTATACATATCTAGGACAATTTTGTTGAATATGAGTCTATTGTTTGCATTTTTTTCAACTTTCTTCTATGCTGCATTTATTGTAGTTCTCTTCCTTATCATACGTTGAATATGTATTTAATTATGGTATGACAAACCCATAGATGGAAGTGACATGTATTGAAATTTATTTAATTAGTCAATACAATGAATGCTTTTTGAAGTATTCAAAAAGAATGAATACCATTCACTTGCTATAGAGTAAGTTTTGTAAAAAAACAGTTTTTCCTACAGCAGGAAAAAGTTTTTTTTTTTTTTTTAAATATCTTTTATCTTTTATATGTACATATGTTAAAAATTGAGAGTTTTAATAGCAAAATTGGCAGTTTTGATAGCAGTGTTATAGCGAAATTGGCAGTTTCAACTCGTAACCAGTTTACGAGTTAAAATTGACTGTCCATCGCTTAAAGTGCCAGAGTTGCTAGATATTAATATGGCAGTTTTACGAAGTCATACAAATGGCTTTTCCTATTGCTTAGGAGAAACCTTTTTTTTTTTAACAAAGTTTTGTGTTTCTCTAAAGTTGCTTTGATTTAATTTTATAATCTATTCGTCTTGTGCTCAATTCCCCATCTTGAAACTTTCCAACTTTCCGGTATTCCTTTCTATAAGAAGGGTCAAGGGTTCACTCCCCAACAAATGCACTTTCAAGTGTCACTCTTGTAATAAATTAAGTCATTCATTAGTAATAAAAAAAAACCCATTTTTTGTTTTTTATTTTGAATAATTTCTTTTAAAATCAATTCGCGAATATATTACATACATTAGTGATACAATGATTTGTTATATAACTATATTTTTATTGAGTTGATCCTCAAATTATTCTTTAAAATAATAATGTATTAAATTATTGATACCTCTCTAAAGTAATAAATTTTCTATGATACAATCAATATATAGAGAAGTATAGCACATTCCTTAAAATGGTCAAAGTCAAATGCAACACTTATTATGGGTTGGAGAGAGTAGTTGTCATACTGCTCTCTTAATGCAAACAATTTAGTAATCAGTACTCCTTGTAGACGACGTTGTGATAAAACCCTTTCCATGAATTTATATGTAACTTTTATCATCCTATTCGAAACATAAGTCCTTTGGTTTGCATTTTCCATGACTAATGTTTGGACCCCACTCTCCAGTCTTGGATGAGTAAATATAGTGCAAATTCTTACCATTCTGTCCCCTTTTACTTCTGCAGGCTAAACCCTGAAAGAATAGGTGGTGACTTTAAGCAAGAAGTTCAAGTATGACTACTTTATGCTTTACGTTTTAGGTTGACACTACTAGCAGGATTGGTGGATTATGACTACCATTGTCATCCCCCTTCTCTTAATTTAATAAACTGTTGTGTTACTTCTTCAGGTCCACACAGGCTTTTTGAGTGCTTATGATTCAGTTAGAATCAGGATCATCTCTATAATCAAAGCAGCCATAGGGTATCTGTAAGTTTCATGATGCATCACGGTTCTTATATAGCCTTCTGAATGTAAACGGATGGTTTGTGTTTTCCAAGGCAAAATACTGCTTGTGTTCACACGAATTTTATGTAGCCTTTTGAATGGCTGAATATTTGCTGTTGTTATCATAGGGCAATCTAGGCGTTGCAATTAATTAGCTGATCCTTTTCTCCTGGTGCTGCTAAATTGTAAAACAATTTTTTTTATTTTTTATTTTTGCATCACAGAGATGAAGGTGGCGATCAGCTGCTCAAATGGCATGTTTATGTCACTGGTCACAGTTTAGGTGGGGCATTAGCAACCCTGCTTGCACTTGAACTATCCTCTAGTCAACTGGCAAAGTGAGTTTGTTTCCTTCTTTTTCAGCATAGTTGTTCATAGCCTTGTGTTCAAGATGAGCACAACCAAGATGTACCGGATATTTAAAACTGTTTTCTGGACTGTCTGCAGTTACCAACGTCTTTAATGCAACTTGATAGAAACTTTTAAAAAATAAATTGTTGTGTGTATCACATATATGTCTATAGTCGGGGGATATGGCCATTATATGTATGTATGTGTGTGTGTGTGTCTGTGTGTATATATACTTAGCTACTTCTTTCTATATGGTTCATATCTTTTGATGCCTTCAGATGCATGTCAAGACGCCATGCTGATGGTACCTTCTGTTGGATAAAGTAGGTAGAAGACAAACTTCACTTAGGCGTGATCACGCCTAAGTCTAAAGAGTCTTCTTTAAAAAATATAGAAATGTAGAGCAAGAGGATAAATATATGGATTAGAATTTTATACTATGAAATATTGAATTCTTGACACACATTGAGACTAAAATGGCTTGCCTATTTATGGCTTACAAGACTTAGAAAAACAATGAACATGAACTAGAAATAAAAAGACAATACTTATCTAGATTAATTAACTCTTAGACTCTTGGTATTAAGAAACATGTACCAAGATAAAATACCTTGAACCAAAGCTTCTCTATAATAATCTAGAGTAATCAAGATTATTTCCAACATCCTCCCTTAATCTTGATTCTCAAAAGTCGTCATGCCCATCATTCGCTTGAGCTTAACAAAAGCTTCGAACTTCAATGGCTTAGTAAGAATGTCCGCCACTTGATCTTCAGACTTGCAATATACCAACGAAATCTCATTCTTCACAACTTGATCACGAAGAAAATGAAAAAGAGTATCTATATGTTTGCTCCTCCCATGCGTAACATGTCTCTCTTGATAATCATAATCGGGTCTTTGTTCGTATCCCTTTGCAACAAGCCTTGCTTTATGTCTTTCAATCTCGCCATTCGCCTTGATCTTTGTCTTGAAAACCCACTTGACATCAATGGATTTCTTCTCTTTTGGAATATCAACAAGTTGCCACGTCTTGTTCTTCTCAATCGCTCTTATCTCCTCTTGCATTGCTTGAATCCACCTTGGATCTTGGACAGCCTCCTCAAACTTGACTGGCTCACTATCTGCAAACATGGAAAAATGAACAAGATCTCCATCATCATTAACTTCATCATCACGGGTTACCTCAAATCCTTCTAACCGAGTAGATGGCTGCCTATTCCTTCTCGGTCTTTCATTTTCCAAAACTGATTGAGGTGTCGGTACTTGTGGATTAGGAGAAACTGGTTCCACCACTTCTTCTTCAACAACTTCATTTGGGATTTCATCTTCAAGAATAGAAATGGAAGTACGTCGAGAATCATTTCGAGCATCAACTTCCTAATCCCAAGCTTCTTCCTCGGCAAATAACACGTCTCTACTAACAATCACTTTCTTTGTAACCGGATTGAACAACTTATATCCGCCATTCTTGTAACCCACAAAGATGGTCTTCTCTCCTCTATCATCAAGCTTTCTTCTTCTTTCGGCTGGAACATGAGCATATGCAATACTACCAAATACCTTGAGATGCTTCACACTTGGCTTGAAACCGCTCCACGCTTCTTCGGGAGTAACATCTTTAACACTTCTTGTTGGACACCTATTCAACAAATAAACTGTACATGAGACAGCTTCTGCCCAAAATGAGTTCGGCATCCCCTTAGCTTTCAACATGCTTCTCGTCATATCCAAGATTGTCTGGTTCTTCCGCTCGGCAATTCCATTATGTTGTGGTGTGTAGGGAAATGTCACTTTATGCTCTATTCCATGTTCTTTGCAATACTCAACAAATTCATTAGAAGTATACTCACCACCACCATCAGTCCGTAAATATTGAAGAAAACAACCACTTTGCTTTACAACAAGAGCCTTGAACTCTCTAAAACAAGCAAAAACTTCGGACTTTCTTTGAAGAAAACAAACCCATATTTTTCTTGTGAAATCATCAATAAAGGTAAGAAAATACCGATTATTACCATTCGACAACACATTAAGTGGACCGTACACATCCGAATGAACAAGCTCAAGAGGTCTTCTTGTTCTCCAAGTTCTTCCAACCACAAATGGAGCTCTATGTTGCTTTCCAACAATACATCCCTCACATAATTGTTCGGGGATGGTAGGCAAACCTCGAACCATCTCCTTTTGAGCCAACAATTTCAAGCTACGAAAATTCAAGTGACCAAAACACAAATGCCACAACCAAGATTCATCTTTCACGATAGCATTAAAGCAGTGATAGGAATCACACTCAATATCAACTCGAAACATTCTATTCTTTGAAAGAGGGGACTTTAGAATGAGTGTACTTGCCTATCAAACATGGTGAGTTGGTTGTCATATAGCCGCATATCATACCCTTTCTCCAAAAGTTGCCCCAAGCTCAACAAATTACTCTTCATATCCGGAACATAGAACACGTCCGAGATATACTTGTGATCTCCATTCTTCAATTTTATGAGAACTCTTCCTTTTCCCATCACCGGTATTGTGCTGTCATCGGCAAACTTGACCTTTGACCTTACCGTCTCATCAAGATCAACAAACAACTCCTTCTTTCCACACATGTGATTTGTACAACCCGTGTCAAGGAACCAAGTGTAGTAACCGGGATCTTCAGCCGCCGCCGTAACCATCAAAAGAACTTGACTATCGTTATTTTTACCTTCTCTTGCAAATCGAGCTTCTTCTCCATCTCCAAAATTATCTCTATATCTACACTCAGCTGCATAATGACCATATTCATGACATTCATAACACTTAACATTTGACTTATCATACCTTCCTCGACCACGTCCTCTGCCTTGACCTCGACCGCGTCCTCGGTAATCATTTGTTCCTCCACGATCATGTCTTTGTTCTCTTTCTCCTCCTCGGTTATTGTTGTTGTAATCACCTCGACCTTGACCATAGTAACCATGTCCTCGACCTCGGTCTTGTCCACGTCCTCGTCCTCGGTCTTGTCCACGTCCTTGTCCTCTTCCACGAGAACCACCGCCGTTATGATAACCTTGATAACTTCCATCTTGTACACCATTGTTGTTTTTATTTGGGGAGCGGACATGAGAAACTTGTAATGCTTGCTCGGTCGACTTCTCAATTGACTTCTCCTTCATTCTCTGCTCGTGTCCTTGCAAAGAGCCTGACAACTCATCAATTGTCATCACCGAAAGATCTTTAGACTCCTCGATCGCTGTCACGACATGCTCAAATCGAGGTGTGAGTGTTCTCAAAATTTTCTCCATAATCGCTAAATCTTCAACTTTTTCTCCATATGACTTCATTTCGGTTGTTAAAGCAATAATTCTACTAACATAATCTGAAATACTTTCTGAAGACTCCATTCCAAGAAGTTCATACCTTCGCCTCAATGTTTGGAGTTTTACCTTCTTCACCTTTTCAACTCCCTTGAACGAATTCTCTAAAATATCCCACGCTTCCTTTGACGTAGTTGCTCCCGCAATCTTGTCAAACAGCACATCATTTACTCCTTGATGGATGTAATACAACGCCTTCTTATCTTTCTTGTAAGCACGTTGATGTGCTTGTCTTTGCGCATCATTCACATTCTCCTCAAGCACTCCTATGCCATCCTCCACGACTTCAAGCAACTCTTGATAGTAAAAAAGTATCATCATTTGAATACGCCATCGAGCATAATTTTTCCCATCCAAGATAGGAATTTGTGGTTGACTACCACCACCATTCGTACCACCATTAGTACCACCGTTCATGGCTGCCCAAGTGGGCTCTGATGCCACTGTTGGATAAAGTAGGTAGAAGACAAACTTCACTTAGGCGTGATCACGCCTAAGTCTAAAGAGTCTTCTTTAAAAAATATAGAAATATAGAGCAAGAGGATAAATATATGGAGAAGAATTTTATACTATGAAATATTGAATTCTTGACACACATTGAGACTAAAATGGCTTGCCTATTTATAGGCTTACAAGACTTAGAAAAACAATGAACATGAACTAGAAATAAAAAGACAATACTTATCTAGATTAATTAACTCTTAGACTCTTGGTATTAAGAAACATGTACCAAGATAAAATACCTTGAACCAAAACTTCTCTAGAATAATCTAGAGTAATCAAGATTATTTCCAACACCTTCAATTTCCATCCTTGAACAATTCTTTCTGAAACATCGCGTGTTTTAGAACTTATTATCTTCTTGGAATAAACTATTCAATCTCATCAATTTTGCAGGCCCACACATAGCTATTCTTGCTTGTAAAGCATTTCTCAAGAATTCATGTCGAATTGCCACTCTTGCATCACACATAAATATTATATACTGGAAACTAATATTGGAATTGGACAGCGAATTCATTTGCTTACAGCCGGATTTTTATTTTATTTTAGGCGTCAATTTTATGGACTGTACTTTTAGTTGAATTCCACAATTACCATTTGTAGATACCCCGGGGAACCACGGCTTGGCTAGAGCGGTGAATTATCCTAGGATGTCTAACTTGTTTTTAGATTGTTTAGAGTCGCCACCTATGTTTTGAGGAACATAAGAAAAACCTATTGATAATAGCCTAAGTTTGATTACGAAAACAAAGATTCTTTGTTTTGAGGTTCGGGGGTTAGATTACGAGATGGGAAGTACCGAAACACCCATCTCGCCCAACTAAAGTTGGTCTTGCTTGATCAAAATCTACATGAATGATAAACGTTCTTCTTCTTCTTCTTTAAATCATAAAAAGGGGTTTTAAAATAGAGTTTGGAATGTAGGAGATAACTCTTTAACCGACCTCAATGAGATGAGGTGATCATTAGAGTCATGTCCCAAAATGATTTGGGTGATTGCACTTTGATAATACAAAAGAAAGAAAAAAGAGATGAAATTGAGAAGGGGAAAGAAATAGCTTTACCTAGACTTCAAGAGACTTCAAACACTTCTTGTTGAATTACTTTGGAGAAATCATTTGAAAAATGCTTTGAAAGTAGGAAATTTGGTAAAGTCAAGGTCTTTCAGTCCTTTTGGTCAAAGTTTTGTCTTAAGTTTTCGTCCTTTGAAAATGGAGGTAAAGGGAGGTTTTTATAGGTGAAAGAGAGGTGTTTTTGGTGCCAAAACTCAGTCACCAAGAAATCCTTCCCGGGCAAAATCCTGTAAATTGAGCAAGGGAGAGAATCCTGGCCAAAAATCTGTAACTGACGCCCAAGAGGCGCGCGCTTCCCGCTTTGGGGGCGGGAGGCGCGCGCATCTGGCTCCTCCTGTCGGAGGCGCGCGACTCAGAGAAGACAATTTTGACAGAATGGACTAGAAAGTCAGCCTTGTTATTCAGTTTAGTCCCTGGACTTAACGAAGTCAGTCAGGAACTTAACGAAAGTGACAGAAACTAACGAGAAACACTTAAAATGGGGAGAAACACAAGATCAAATGTGCAATCGGGGTGAGCGGTCCAAGGCGGGGTGTCTACAGAGCCCCTCGGCGACGTGGATTGCAAAGCAAAACGCGTCGACGAAAGTTAAAAAAACACCCGCCGAGGACATCACCAAGAAAAAAACAAAGACTCGATGAAAGCAGGAATTTGAAATTGCGAGAGATAGTGGTGCGCTCCCTGTGTGAGCGGCTTTTGTTGATAGAGGGGGTGGCATGATTCGTTAGGTGAACCTGCCGGCTGAATATGTTGAATGAGGCCGTTAGTGAACCTTTTGAACGAGGCCGTTAGTGAACCTTTTGGAGAGGCCGTTGGTGAACCTTTGAGGACGAATCCGTTAGTGAAATTCGTTGATGAGGACGTTAGTGAACCTTTTGAACGAGGCCGTTGGTGAACCTTTGAGGACGAATCCGTTAGTGAAATTCGTTGATGAGGCCGTTAGTGAACCCTTGTAGAGGCCGTTGGTGAACCTTTGAAGAGGCCGTTGGTGAACCTTTGAGGACAAATCCGTTAGTGAAGTTCGTTGATGAGGCCGTTAGTGAACCTTTGAGGACGAATCCGTTAGTGAAATCCGTTGATGAGGCCGTTAGCGAACCCTTGTAGACGAATCCGTTAGTGAAATCCGTTGATGAGGCCGTTAGTGAACCCTTGTAGACGAATCCGTTAGTGAAATCCGTTGATGAGGCCGTTAGTGAACCCTTGAATGAGGCCGTTGGTGAACCTTTGAGGAGGCCGTTAGTGAACCTTTGGAGAGGCCGTTAGTGAATCTTTTGGAGAGGCCGTTAGTGAACCTTTGAGGACGAATCCGTTAGTGAAATCCGTTGATGAGGCCGTTAGTGAACCCTTGTAGACGAATCCGTTAGTGAAATCCGTTGATGAGGCCGTTAGTGAACCCTTGTAGACGAATCCGTTAGTGAAATCCGTTGATGAGGCCGTTAGTGAACCCTTGTAGAGGCCGTTGGTGAACCTTTGAAGACGAATCCGTTAGTGAAATCCGTTGATGAGGCCGTTAGTGAACCTTTGAGGAGGCCGTTAGTGAACCTTTGGAGAGGCCGTTGGTGAACCTTTGGAGAGGCCGTTAGTGAACCTTTGAGGAGGCCGTTAGTGAACCTTTGAGGACGAATCCGTTAGTGAAATTCGTTGATGAGGTATTGCTTTGAAGTCTCGTGCCACTTGGAGTCACACTTGACTTTTTTTTGAATTGTGGGGTGCGGGTACAGTTGACCGCGACCAGAAAAATATTCCTGCTGGGGATGAAATGTTGAGATTGGCCCTTGAGGGGGGGGGGTATGTCACCCGTGACAGAACTTAGGGAGTTCGGAATCCGGAGAAGGACAGCCTACTTTTGAGTGGGAGTTTCTATCCTACTTTCAATCTTTGACATGCTTTAAGGGCGGACCAGAAGAAGGTGTGCCCAACTGGGTGTCGGAGGACAGGGGCTGCGTCTTGATTTAGGCTGGAGATCTCTGACAAGGCCTTTTCTGAAGTGATCTAGACTTGGGAGGCGCGCGCTTCTGGCCTGCTGAATTACAGCCCCTTTCTTTTTCTGATCGGAATGTTCCAACAGCTATAAATTTTGAACCATTTTCGATCAGAATGGTCACACAACATTCTTCTGTAAACATTTTCTCCTCCTAAACCACAAAATTCTTGTCATAATGGCCCCAATGACTTTCTCTTTTGAAGTCAAGGTTTCCGTCCCCGAGGGTGAGAAGTCCTTTCCTATGGTGAACGCCATTCCAACTGTGGGGTCCGTCTCGATGGTGGAGAAGCGTCCGAGCGTTTTTTATCGTTTGGGAAGGCCCAATGACGATGTCGTTGACCCCGTGAGACCGGTGGTTCATGTGCGGGACTATAGACCCCGTCATTTTCCCAAGAAGAAGAAAGGTAAGGGAAATTCCTCCTATGTGTGGAAGCGTCCCATGGTTGTCCCCGCTAAGGCTCCGCTTGATAAGGGCAAAGGGAAAGCCGTTGATGAAGCTCCGTCCCGTCCTAGCGTTTTCTCCCGTCTTGGTGGTCCCAAGAATGTTCCGTCCCCATCCAAGAAGACTAAAGGACATAACAAGAAGCAATGGGTTCCCAAACCTAAGAAAGATTAGATTTTTCTTTGTACCCCAAGAGATTGCAATTAGACCACTTTGTTTTAGGATTTAATGTTTTGATGTCTTTTGTTGCTCAATAAATCCGTTGTAATGGCTTGAATAATTCATTGAATGAATAAAAAATCGCATCTTGTTATTTGAAGTGAATTGGGTGTTTTTGATATGTTTTAGACCGCACCCGAAGGTTGCCTACGTTCCTCCAGTTGGGAGGCTCAGGTCTCCGTAGTTCAAACAAACAAAGACCTTTTTTTTTTTTTTTTTTTTTTTTTGCGTGCACCCTGTTTTTTTGCCTAGACCGCCCTTTCGGGTTTTCAATCTAGCGGGCTTCTTTTTTGCACGTGCTCTAATTTTTGCCTAGGCCGCCCTTGCGGGTTTTCAACCTAGCGAGATCTTTTTTTTTTTTTTTTTTTTTTTTTTTTTTTATGGTCTTTGTTTATTAAGCATAGAACCTCTTGAGCTTGTCGAGGTTGACCTCCTTTGGCAGCTGGTCACCATCTAAATCCACGAGTCGGACTGCACCGCCACTTAGTATCTTCTTGACCACGTACGGACCGATCCATCGGGGTCCCCATTTCCCCAGGGGATTCATGGCGTTAGGAGGATGTTGTCTTAAGACCAAATCTCCCACATTGATGTTTCGAGGCTTTACCTTTTTGTTGAAAGCTCTTGCCATCCTTTGCTGATACGCCCTTGTGCGTTCGAGTGCTCTTAGCCTTTTCTCGTCGAGTAAGGCTAGCTGTTCATATCGACTTTGCATCCAGTCGACCTCGTTGACTTGATTCTCGAGGAGGACCCGTAGAGATGGGACTTCAAGTTCGATTGGGAGTACGGCTTCAGAACCATAGACTAATGCATAAGGAGTTTCTCCTGTTGCTGACCGTATTGATGTGCGGTAGCCCCACAATGCCAATGGTAGCTTCTCGGGCCAATCCCTTCCTGTTGAGGCCATTTTCTTGACGATGGTCTCGATGGTCTTATTTGCTGCTTCAACCGCGCCGTTTGCTTGGGGACGGTAAGGAGATGACTTGTGCTTGGTGATCTTGTATTCTACCAAAAGTGCGTCCATTTCCTTCTCAAAGTGAGAGCCGTTGTCGGAAATGATTTCATGAGGCACGCCGTATCGGCACATGATATTAATCTTTACAAATTCGGCCACTTTCTTGGCGTTGAGGGTCCGATAGGCTTGTGCTTCGACCCACTTTGTGAAGTAATCGACGGCCACTAGGACGAATGACTGCCCATTGCCCCCGGCAGGATGGACTTTACCGATGATGTCTATCCCCCAACAAGAGAAAGGCCAAGGTGTGACCATGTTGTAAAGTTGCGAGGGTGGAGCGTGTTGCAGATTAGCATGGAATTGGCACTTGGCACACCTTTTGACTTTCTCGATACAGTCTCGTTCCATAGTGCTCCAATAGTAACCAATGCGGAGTATCTTCTTGACTAGCATAAACCCATTCATGTGGGGTCCACACTCTCCTTCGTGCACTTCACACATTATCTCTTGAGCTTCGGCCTCATTGGCGCATAAGAGATTGATCCCGTCGTGGTGCCTTTTATAGACTCGATCCCCAATCAGTACGTACCGAGAGGCTAGCCTTTGCAGAGCCGCTTGAGACTTCTTATTGCTATTCTCGGTATAAATGCTATCTTTGAGGAAATTCATGATATCCGAATACCACGGGGAGTTTGTTTGAACCTCGTCGATCTCGATACTCATGCAGTACGCCGGACTGTTCCTTCGGGCAATTTTGAAAGGCTTCACCATTTTCCCTTTGGGCATTTCGACTAATGAAGCTATAGTGGCCAGTGCATCAGCGAAGCGATTTTTATCCCTTGGCAGGTAGTTGAAAGTGATCTCTTGGAATTGTTCAACCAATTCTTCAAGGTGCTGGCCATACTGTTGGAGGGTCGGGTCTTGGATTCGCCATTTACCCGATTGCTGATTGATAACGAGCAAAGAGTCGCCGAATACTTCTAGTTCCGTGACGTTTCTTTCGAGAGCTGCTTCGAGCCCTGCTATGCATGCTTCGTACTCGGCAATGTTGTTGGTAGCTTCGAATCCCAGACGGATGGCAATGGGAGTGTAGATGTCTTTTGGATCGACAAGCAATACTCCTATACCAAAGCCGTGTTTATTGGCGGCGCCATCGAAAAAAAGTTGCCACTTATTTTCCTCGGTTGCAGTACAAATTAAATGCTCGTCGGGGAACTGTACGTCTTCCCCCTTCACTTCGTCACACGGGAATTCGGCAAGCTGGTCACTGAACACTTTCCCCCTGACGGATTTTAGTGTGACGTAAGTGATATCATAGCCGGCGCATGAAGTACCATTTGGCTATTCTTGTTGATATGAAAGGCTTCTCGAAGATGTAGCGGAGCGGGTCCACCTTTGCTACTAGCTTGATCGGAAAAGCTTCCATATAGTGTTTGAGCTTTTGAGTAACCCAAACCAATGCTGCACATGACTTCTCTAAGACAGAGTAGTTCTTTTCGCCTCCTTGGAATTGGCGACTGACAAAATAAATGGCATTCTCCTTTGTGGACTCTCGTTGCTCTTGTGCTAATATAGCCCCTAGGGCTTCATCATTGACAGTGAGATAGAGCAAAAGAGGCTTCTCCTTGTGCGGCGGAACTAGAACAGGAGGGCACGTCAAGTAATGCTTCACTTGGTCGAAGGCTTCTTGGCACGCGTCGGTCCATTCTAAAGCCACATTCTTCTTGAGTAGCTTGAAGATTGGCTCGCACATGGAAGTGAGTTGGTGCACAAACCGACTGATGTATTGCAGTCTGCCCATGAAACCTTTGATCTCTTTCTGCGTCTTTGGAGGAAGCATGTCAATGATTGCCTTGATTTTGGAGGGATCTACTTCAATTCCCCTTTCAGTGACCATATAACCAAGGACTTTGCCTCGGATAACCCCGAACGTGCACTTTGCAGGGTTGAGCCTCATCTTGTGTTGACGAAGCCTTTCGAAGAATTTGCGGAGATCGATTAAATGTTGACCATCGGTCCCTTTGGAGTGAATGATCATGTCGTCTACATAGACCTCGATTTCTTTGTGAATCATATCGTGGAACAAGTCTGTCACGGCTCTTTGGTAGGAAGCCCCAGCATTTCTTAACCCAAATGGCATGACTGTGTAGCAAAAGGTACCCCACGGTGTTGTGAAGGCTGTCTTATGTTGATCTTCCTCGGCCATGAGAATCTGATTGTACCCAGCGAAACCATCCACGAATGAACGAACTTCGTAGGCAGCAGTGGAGTCGACCAGCATGTCGATATTAGGGAGTGGAAAATCATCTTTTGGGGAAGCTTTGTTCAAATCCCGGAAGTCCACGCAAACTCGAACCTTGCCGTTTGCCTTTCTAACTGTCACGATGTTGGCTAACCATGTCGGATACTCGATGACCTTGATGAAACCCACACTGAGGAGCTTCTCGATCTCTTCTTTGACTTGCAGAGACCATTCTGGCTTGATCTTTCTGAGCTTCTGTTTTACCGGCTTAACATCTTCTCTGATCGGAATTCTGTGCTCCGCTACCTTTCTGTCCAAACCCGGCATGTCTTTGTATGACCATGCGAACACATCCACGAACTCCCGTAGTAGCGCAGTCAATCTGTCTCTGTCGTCCCCCTTGAAGAAGCTTCCGATCTTTGTTTCTCTTGGCTCTTCCTCGGTACCCAGATTAACAACATGCAGTTCTTCATCAGCCTCTGGACCATTTTCACCACGACTACGGACTTGTTGAGCAAGTTCATTTAAGTATGTTGTGTTTTCGTGGTGTATTTCATCATAATTTGAATCGTTATTAACTTGTTCGTTAAGTTCATTATTAGTTAATTCATCATTTATGATGTTTGCAATCTCAGGGTACTCAGAAATATCAAATTTTTCATTAGCAAAGAAAGGAAACACACGCTCGGCTATGGCCTCCAAATCCTCTTGGGTGAGGGTATTAGAGACACTCTCGGACTCGAAAGTAAGTGTGAGCCGCTCTTCCTTTGTTGCTGTGCGGGGTATGCAACCCATTTCTTGGACTAAGAATTCTTCGGATACCACGGGCCCTTTCGTAGAATACCAATTGTTGATCGGCTCGGAGCTTGGCGGGATCTCACTGATAGTCTCGTTCATGATGACGGTGTCATGGATGGCGTTGACTTGGCATTCATTCATTATGGCAAGCTCTTCGAACATGGAGGCTAAATCTATCAGTTCTTCCCCCACGATGATTTCTGTCTCGGACTCTGTAGTCACCTTCTTCCCCACCATTCACGGGGCGACATGGGAGTTGGTTCCCTTTCGGATTTCTGGATCTCACAATCGGAGAAGATTTCGAGACCGGGCTTTTGACACCCTTATTGTTAACCCATGGCTCGGGAAAGATCATGTATGGAACGTCTTCCCCTTGGCGGACAAAATAACCATTCAACGTTTTGCGGTAAGGCCTTAGATTAGGGATCTCATAACGACGGCCTTCTTTACGAGCTTGGGCTTTTTCATTCTTGATCGTGTGCTCTTGTTTCAAGTCTTCTCTGGAAGGCTCGTACCCCAAACCGAATGTGTTCTTGACAAATGGGACTTGCACAGGATGTAGGATTCCTTGTTGATATTTCCCTAGGCCCAAACCAGGGAAGTAGTCCATATTCCTCATCATGCGGAGGACTTTGTGATTGCTGGGGGTCCATGATCCGTTCCCCCTTCTTTGTCAATGGCGTTGATTGAGACGCCGGAGAGAGTGGAGTCTGGTAAACCATGCTGAACTTGGTGGACGGGCTCACCTTTTCTGTGGATAGTGACGTTTTCGGCTATGACGGTCACTATTTCATCTCCATTTCGGATCTTGACACATTGATGGAGAGTTGACGGGACGGCATTAGAACTGTGAATCCATGGTCGACCCAAAAGTAAGTTGAACGAGGCCGGGATGTCAAGCACTTGGAATGGAACGGACATGATCATGCTCCCAAACTCAATGTCTATTTCAATCATGCCCATGACTGTACGGGCGGTGCTGTCATAACCTCGGATTACTTGAGTAGAAGGCTTCAAATCGGAATCCTTAAGCCCCAGTATGCCCATGATTCGGCTAGGCATGAGGTTGAGTGCGGAACCACCGTCCACTAAGACTCTTGAGATGGGCCTCCCCCTTGCTCGTACCTTGAGGTAAATAGCCTCGTTGTGGTTGGAACCAAATGGTGGAAGGTCCATATCGGCAAAGGTGATGACGTTGCCGAAATGAATGTGACCGATCATTGCCGTGAGGTCCTCAGGAGTAGTATCGGGAGAAACTGATGTATCATCGAGATTGCGGATGACAAGATCTCGGTGTTTCTTTGAGGATGCAATGAGGTCCCAAATAGAGATGTTGGCTTGAGTTTTCTTGAGTTGGACAAGTAGAGGATCTTCGGGAGTGTCGCGAGCTTGCGGCCTTTGAGAAGAGGAGCTTGGTGCGGAAGTGGAAGGGTTGCTTGCTATGACTCGACCGGATCGAGTTAGCATGTTGACGTTCCCATCTTGCTTCTTTTTCCTTCCCTCATTACCTCATCGTAAGTTACAACATAACAAGAATTGTCAAGTTTATTCATAACATTGGGGCCCCCATTCACAATTGGGATTGAATGGGTGGTCCCCTCGAGTTCTCCTATCTCTATTACATTGACGTGTTCGCCATTAGCCACTACAAATTCTTTCTTGTCTATGAGATCTTGAATGACATTGCGGAGAACGAAGCATTCCTCGGTGGTGTGGCCACTATATTGGTGGTAGCCACAATATTTGTGGTGAGCATGATTGGGGTGGACCGTCTTGGGTTGGTACCCTTGTACGGGTGTGACTTGACCCTTTGCTTTGAGGACTTCGAACACTTCGGTTTGAGTCATGCCTTGGAGAGGCGTGTAGACACCGTCATTTCGAGACTTCTTCCCTTGGGGTGGAGGAACCTTTTTGTAATTCCCCTTATCGATAGTGACGGCTTTGACCGAGGCCTCTTTTGTGGAGTTGGAAGCGGCCTTGTAGCGGTAGCTAGGAGCACTTTTCTTCACTTCTTTGAGCAACTCGTCCATTCGGACCCCCGACTCATACATTTGGGAGAAATCCGCATAGCAAGCCCCACTTAGGTGGGTGCGGAGATCAATTTTGAGACATTTGAGAAAGATGTCCATTTGCTCCTTGGTATTTGGCCTTTCCACAATCTCAGAGAGTTTATCATTCCATCTCCTTGTGAAGTCGATGAGGGACTCGTGGTCTCGTTGAGTAGTGTTCTCTAGCTCTTTTCTTGTGGGCCGGTGAGTGGTGTTGCCTTGGTATTGGTTCTTGAAGGCAAGCATGGCGGAGTCCCAATCAAGACGGACAGTGAGCGGGAGAGTAGCATACCAATCTTTTGCCGCCCCCTCGAGAGTGAGAGGAAAGCATTGAGCCATCACCTTGGGGGAGACCTTCTTCGGAACCATTGCCCAAATATAAGTCTCAATGTGAGCCATAGGACAAGAGTTGCCCTTGAATTTGCTTATGTCGGGCATCTTGAACTTATCAGGAAGAGCGGCCATAGTACTCATGAGGATGGATGATTGATAAAGGCTTGTGTCGGAGCCTTTCCCCATGTTGAGCCCATTGAATTTTTGGTCGATGTAGGCCATGATAGAATCCACCATTTTGGGCTCATTGTTCTCGGAACTCGCCTCTCCCATTTTCTTGGTGCGGGTGTTGACATAAGGACTTTTGAACAAACCCTCGGTCCATTCGGATTCGTCATCGTTATTTTTGTTCTTCCCCTTGGCAAGATTAGTGAGCTTTTCTTTCATTAGCTCCATCTCGGCCTCGTGGGCCTCCCTTTGGCTGTCGAGGTGGGATTGCCAAATGTCGTCTTTGCTTTGTACCTCCTTATTAAGGGTGGAGACTTGCTCTTGGAGGAGTTGTACCATGGTTGAAAGCTGTTCGAGAGACATGGTGTTGCTGCTGCCGGTCATGGTTGCTGTTGGAGCTGTTGGAGTAATCTCTTCACGGACTAACCGATTTGCCGAATCCCGGTAGACTCTGTAAGTACCAATTGAACCTATATTGCAGAAGAGGCCCTTGTCAGTCTTGAGTAACACTTGCGGTCCACGAAGAGGCTTAGAACACACAGTTGGGCACACGACTCGAACCACATAAGAAAAGAGTTTTTTTTTTTTTTTTTTTTTTTTTTTTTTTATAAGTCGGAGGGAATGGATCCCTTTTGGGGTTTCTAAGAAAATAATGGAATCGTCACACTAGTATATAGACCATCTCGCGGTCCCATATACTCATCGGATTCCACCACGCTTGTGAATCCTACATGTGTCGGGATTAAACTAAATTAATGTAGTAAAGCATACATGCGGGGACGGATTTTTTATTTGCGTCCAAAATAACCACTTTTGGGGACGTATTTTTATTGCGTCCGTTTCAACAAGTTGGCATGTATGATTTGAAAACATTAGTTTAGGGAAATCTCGGTACATGGAAACCGACTTGAGTCACGGAGTGTTAGACCCTAACTAGAATTGTGTGGCTTGTGCTCGGCTTGAATATGAGGCTCAAAGGTCACCCCCGGCATGTAGCCTTGAACTACGCCACGGGCTGAGGTTTACCGCTTTGAAAGAACCAAGGTCGAGTGGAGCTTGAAACTTTCTAGGACGGGCCTCGACGGGTTTGGGGTTGGACTTGTGCGACTCGATAGTGAGCAGTTCATAGGAATATGTGCATGTAGTGTGAGGTCTAACAAGTGACAAATTTTTTTTTTTTTTTTTTTTAAAAAAGAAATAAAAAAAAAACAAGTAAGCACATAATTACAACTTTCGAATCACCCGTGTGACCGATAAAATAAAACACAAAAATAAACAGTCCGAGGGTTCAATTCTGTTCTGATGCAGGCAACTGTGTCCACACCCCACTGTTCTGCTCAGTCACTGAAACCTGTTTCTGTTCTGGGAACCAACCCAGAAGCGTGCGCCTCTGAGTGTTGATACGGGATGCGCGCGCGTGACGCAATGCTATTAGGAGGCGCGCACTTCTGGGCACACCTGTCAGATTGTCAGACTTTGGACTCAGGGGATTGCCCTGGTCCTATGTGCATATTGTACCCCCTGCAGAAATGATTAGTGGAGAATAGCAGAAGAAGAAGATGAAGAACATGAAGAAGCGGGCGATTCTGGTCCTTGATGCGGGATGCGCGCGCCTTAGGCTGAAGAGGCCAGAAGCGCGCGCCTCCCCCATCAGGAGTCAGAATGCCCAGAAAAGATGTAGATTTTGATCAGAATGCAAGTTTAACCCTCAAATGTCCCCAGCAGAGTCGCCACTGTAGATACCCCGGGGAACCACGGCTTGGCTAGGGCAGTGAATTATCCTAGTATGTCTAACTTGTTTTTAGATTGTTTAGAGTCGCCACCTATGTTTTGAGGAACATAAGAAAAACCTATTGATAATAGCCTAAGTTTGATTACGAAAACAGAGATTCTTTGTTTTGAGGTTCGGGGGTTAGATTACGAGATGGGAAGTACCGAAACACCCATCTCGCCCAACTAAAGTTGGTCTTGCTTGATCAAAATCTACATGAATGATAAACGTTCTTCTTCTTCTTCTTTAAATCATAAAAAGGGGTTTTAAAATAGAGTTTGGAATGTAGGAGATAACTCTTTAACCGACCTCAATGAGATGAGGTGATCATTAGAGTCATGTCCCAAAATGATTTGAGTGATTGCACTTTGATAATACAAAAGAAAGAAAAAAGAGATGAAATTGAGAAGGGGAAAGAAATAGCTTTACCTATACTTCAAGAGACTTCAAACACTTCTTGTTGAATTACTTTGGAGAAATCCTTTGAAAAATGCTTTGAAAGTAGGAAATTTGGTAAAGTCAAGGTCTTTCGGTCCTTTTTGGTCAAAGTTTTGTCTTAAGTTTTCGTCCTTTGAAAATGGAGGTAAAGGGAGGTTTTTATAGGTGAAAGAGAGGTGTTTTTGGTGCCAAAACTCAGTCACCAAGAAATTCTTCCCGGGCAAAATCCTGTAAATTGAGCAAGGGAGAAAATCCTGGCCAGAAATCTGTAACTGACGCCCAGATGCGCGCGCTTCCTGCTTTGGGGGCGGGAGGCGCGCGCATCTGGCTCCTCCTGTCGGAGGCGCGCGACTCAGAGAAGGCAATTTTGACAGAATGGACTAGAAAGTCAGCCCTGTTATTCAGTTTAGTCCCTGGACTTAACGAAGTCAGTCAGGAACTTAACGGAAGTGACAGAAACTAACGAGAAACACTTAAAATGGGGAGAAACACAAAATCAAATGTGCAATCGGGGTGAGCGGTCCAAGGCGGGGTGTCTACACCATTCTTCTTACATTTCAGACCAATTGGCTAAAAGCATCAGTAAAACTAGTGAAGGCCCTTTAGTAGAAAATTAACTCTCACTTGTAATAAATTAAAAATCAGTCCCTAGTTTGTACGTTTGTGCGTTTAAAATAACCAAGTACATTCGGTTCCTCGCTAGTTCTCACCCAAGAGACTAGCAGCACTCAAAACTTCATCTTAGTCTCAGTTTCTTCACTATTTGAACACTAGGGACAAACGAGTCCAAACAAATTGACGAAATAGGAGATGAATCGAGTCAAGCACTTAGTATCCATGGTGTTTTTCTAACTCGCTTTTAAGGTGTTGGTGCTGCGTTGTTTGATGGACTTGAGCTATCTCCAAATTGTTTGCCAAATCTTGATGCCCCTTTTCAATTGCTCGAGTCATCACTCAATCGCCCTCAATTCTCACAACCAAAGCCTACTTTTTTTGCTTCTAACCTAAAAATTTACGTGTGAACAAGTTGGGGATAATGATCATTGGTGGACTCACATTATGTTTTACTAGCAAGGGAAAGGTCGGTTTCTAAGCACACCGATGAATCTGGGTGTCTTTTGTTGGTTTCTACTAATGAGAGCTATTTTTCAAATGGCCGTTAGCAAATTGGCTTAAAATGGAAGTCGCTTTTTTAGTTGAGTGGTTTTCCTAAAAAATAGAGTGGTATGTGGAAGTAGACTGAAAGTACAGTGAATAAAAATGGTATTAGGCCTTTTATTTTATTAATTTGTTATTTTTCCCGATTTCCATTAGTTTCATTGAGTGCACTTAAGAATCTGAATTGAGAGCGAAAGAGATACATTGGATAAAATGAAATATTGTTGATGCATCTCACAATTCTATAACACCGTATTCAATTTATTCTCATGAATCTTTGTTATACAAAATAAGATAATTAATGAAAGGAAGCATTATTGGCTAGTAGATCCTGAAGGTATTTATGCCCGTACTTTAGTTACTGCTAGTCGATGATGTTTTCATCATTCTATGTTTTCTATGATAGCATACTGATCAACTTAACCTTTGGCCTTATTTAATATATAGGCGGGGGGCTATTTCTGTTACAATGTACAACTTTGGCTCTCCAAGAGTTGGAAACAGAAAATTTGCAGACGTTTATAACGAGGTAATCACTCTTTGTAACCACGATTATCATGTTATTGAAGTATTCTGCAAGTATGCACTTTGCTGTGAGTTCCTATTTTCTTGGTCAAAAAGTTAATATTGTTGATGATGTCTCTGCGTGTGGAGGATGGAGAGGGTGAGAGGGACCGAGCTTCATTCAAGGCTCTCAATGAATGATTATCATAGTGGGAATATTGACTGTTGCAAGACAGCAATATTCCTAGTGCTGGGAGATTCTTTCACCTAGGAGCTCTCAGTCACTGTAGGACCGCAGAATCGGTTTGATCCAAAAGCCACACTTATTTGTCCGTCTTTCGCTAGTTTAGTCAATAGAGATGTGATGTGAAAAAACTAAGCACTATACTATGACTAGCCAAAGACACTTCACGGGATCATTTATATGAGTAAGATCTTGTAGGTTTTTCTTCTTCGATGTACCAAGTGTTCAAACCCATAAGTTTCCCTTACACTTTGACTCCCTTATATATTTACATTGGACCTTCTTTTACTACCTTTAGGTGTGCGTCTTTTTCCTTATTAACGCAACATAAAGTAGATATTTAGTGCCCACAGGCTGAATCTCTATTCTGATATGTGATGTTTGAGTTGCAGAAAGTCAAAGACAGCTGGAGAGTTGTAAATCATAGGGACATAATACCTACAGTTCCGAGGCTGATGGGTTATTGTCATGTGGCTCAACCTGTTTATCTTGCTGCTGGAGATCTAAAAAATACCTTGGTGGGTTATTGAGTATGGATTACCGCTGAATCCTACTTCTGCTATCACACTATTAGCCTTCGTGAAGATACAAATTGTTCTACGAAAATAAGCTTTAGAATTTATCACTCGCAAGTACCTTTTGTTCAACCAAAAGTCTTCTCTAAGTCAAGTGCATCATATTGCAGAAAAATGTGGAGCTCGTGAAAGATGGTTACCAAGGTGATGTCATTGGGGAGGCCACACCTGATGTTCTTGTCAGCGAATTTGTATGTTTCTTCCTAGCCTTCCTTTTCTTTTCTTTTTTGGTTTATTCTCTTTCACTGTATAAAAGGATTAGATTTCTGGCCAATATCACTAAGAGACAACATAGTCTTGGTCCTGCTATTAACTGCCGTAAGGGCACCCTTAAAGAATCTTCTACTAGAAAGCTTTATATTAGTTCTTTCAGGTGGCATTTGTACTATGCAAATACAATTAACGAGAACTTTGAGGTAAAAGTTCACCAAAATACCCTTAAAAATTTCTTGAGGGTAGCTGTTTCATTTTCTTTTACTTCTTTATGGCAGAACTGGCTGTTGCTGATCACAGTCATCTATCTTACGAATTCCCTTCTCCTTACCCTTAAAACACACTACTATTAATGTCCTTGATATGATCCATTTTGTGATAGGTAAGCGTGTCCAGGGGCCAACCAAGATGTGACTAGGTTTCTTTTGATATATTCTCTCTTTTTTCTTTTTGTTTTGATTGTTTAGCTTCTTGAATGTGAAGTCAAACCATCTTATAAACTGGCATTTCTAATACTTCTTGACTTTCTAAAGCATTTCAAGAATGTACAAACAAGTAATGAATCATCCATGAAAAGATTGACTTGTCAAATGGGACAATCGTTTTGAGACAGTGGGAGCGTTAGTTTTGTATTGAGCCACTGGTATTAGTTACAGAGCAGAAAATCATCTTAGGATTTGCTTGAATTACTATGTCATTTTGCTTCGTGAACTGATAAAGCAGATGTGAAATATATCAATCTACTTTTTCAGCTGTAAATATTAACTCCGCTGAAGCTGTATTAATAGTCAAGTAACCAAGTCATCTAAAATCCTAAGCTGTTTTTACAGATCCGCATATTGTAAAAGATCAAAGTGTTGGATAGACCAAACTATTCTATCACATACCCTGGGGGGTTATTTCTTTGCAGCCTCCATACTCCTCTAGTTAACTTGTTAGAGCTATAAATGTATCCTCTTTGTAGTTCCAAATTCCAACACAGTCTGCTATGAATTCTTTGAGAATCTGAGAATAATTCTCGTTCCTACGGATAGAAAACCTAACCACTTACAGGGTTCACTTGCCATTGTTTTCCAAGTTGACGGGTATATGTAGGTGTTATGTTACTGATGTGATATCTACTTTTTGTTTTTGCATTGGGTAATTTATTACGCAGATGAAAGGCGAGAAAGAGCTTATAGAGAAGATATTGAACACAGAGATCAATATTTTCCGGTCAATCAGAGATGGGACTGCTCTTATGCAACATATGGAGGATTTTTATTATGTTTCTCTTCTAGAGGTATAATTTCAAATTTGCCTAGCCTTAGCTCCATAATCTCTGAAAACAACTTCTTGGTAATCTTTTCGATTTCGGTACACCTTTTCCATATGCAGAATGTGAGATCTAGCTACCAAACTGTTGAAAGACCTGGTGAAGATGGAACCTTATCTGGCAATAGAATACAAGAATCGTAGAGAAGCCTATGGACATTATATGGAAACTATTATATTCATCAAGTACCATGCAAATATATGTCCACATTGTATAGACAATACTGCCCGCTCTCAAACAAATTGAGTTTTCTGTGCTAGTGTCCCTTGTCAGTATCATTATTGGACAACACATTTCTGTGTTTCAAGTGGCAGTGAGAAAAAAACAAAAAAAAATAAAATTATTTGGATCACAGAGAAATATGTAAAGTGGTAATGTCAAAAAATGATGGTAAAAGAAAACTCCAAGAATATCCACGTTATGTAATTTCATGAAGTGTATATGGATTTGCTTCATATTCAATTCATTTTGATGAACATCTTTTGAGTTCTTGCTTATCCGAATATTCTGTTCCTCATAATGGATTATACCACCAAGTAAAAAGTTGCAGGGATAACATCACATGCTTGAATTCTGGTTTAGAAGTGAAAGCTTTCTTTGAAGACACCGCCCTTTGCAATTTGTTTTGATCTGTTGCTCTGACTCATGATTCGGAGGCTCTGTCTCAGTATGTCCACCTCGCTCTTCCTCCTGGACTGCTCTTGATCCATCTCACCTATATGACCTTGTAGAAGCTGTATGATCTCCTCCTTGGCTTTCAGTTCACCTTTTAGCTCGTCCAGTAAGTCTTCTTCTACAAGAACAATTTGAAAGTCATGTTATTTATTTACTTACCTCAATATAGTTATTCTTTTTCTCTTCAATTGTTTTGTTTGTATAGTGAAGTGACGAGTACAGCTTCATCAATAACCTCTCTGACCCCTTCATGGAGTATTTTCTCGGATAACATTTCCTTCAGGTAACTAATTAACCATTTTAAGAAATGTATTTATTTGCTTACACTGCTCGTACAATGACAAAGTTGCACTTTGACTATCTCCTTAATATGAAATGCGACATTTACTTTGTGATGTACCAAAATAAGAAAGTGCAGAGTTTATTATGGGACGGAGGGAATAAACCATTTTGTTAATGTGTGTGAAAAGTAAAAGTTTTTTGAACCTTGATGTGTCCTCGTGATGAGATTCTCCAGCTCAATCTTGATTTCCAGATACAGTTTCTTCCACTTAGTCACCGCGTCATCTTGCTTATAATCTCTCTTCATCTCTTTCAACGACGTGTTGACTTGTTTCTCAGTTTTCTCTGCGGGTCCCTTGTTTCTCAACCTCCTCAACTCTTGTCTAAGGCACTTGCTCTCTCTCTTCCACTCGGCTTCTTTAAGTGCGAAAACAATAAGTTGTTGCTCGTATGCTTGACTCTCGGTCTCTCGTAAACACATTATTTCATCTATTTTCTCTTGAAGAAATCTTATCTTGGCTTTCAAGTTCTTAACGTCTTTATCACTTTGGTTGCTCTGGCCTTTGGTTTGGTGACCACCCATCCTTGGTTCTGTTTTCTTGCTCGAGTCAAGGTGATAGTAAAACATGCTCAGCTTTTATAAGTATACATGCCCAGAGAGAGAGAGAGAGAGAGAGAGCAATGGAGAATGAGTGAATGACATAAATTCATCGAGGCTCCTCATAGCTGAAGAGCTGCACTACACTTACTAGCAGTACTGTTCCTCTTCCTCATTGATTTGAATAAATAATTTAAATTCCAAAAATGTTTGTGTTTGCCCGCTCTTTTGACTCATTTAAAGAAGTCACATGAGTATTTCTTTTAATGTGAAATTACTGCTCCCTTGTCCCATAAAAAAAAAAAAAATACTCTCTCCGTCTCCGTCCCAAACTTGTAGTTACTAAAACTGAATACGCGGATATTAAGAAAAATATAGGTGTTGTAAGCGGGAAGAAGAGAGAAAATGAGATAGTGAATAGTTGTGAGTAGGGAGGAGAAATAGAACTGAATATTTTGAGTAAGTAACCATAAATATGAGACGCTCAAAACAAAAATAAGTAACCATAAGATTGGAACTGAAGGAGTAGTCACACTGACTTTATGATCAAATTTAACTAAACTTTGACTATAATTCTACGAATATCTAATTACCATTGTGTAATTTAAAAAATTCTTAAAATTAACCATCTGTCAATAATAATTGTTAAAATTACATAGGGTAAATTGGAATTACATTAAGGCTCCGTTTGTTTGGAGAAAAACGTTTTCCAAGAAAATATTTACCACATTTTCTGGTGATTTTCCGGTGTTTGGTAAGCACCGGAAAATGGGAAAAATATTTTTCGGAAATATTTTCCCCACTTTTTTTAGTAAAATGGCTTTAAAATTTCTCCACCGCGTTTCATTTTCCGAAAAATGTTAACACCCTCACTCACACCCCCAACACCCCATACTCCCCCACGCTACCGACTCCACATCCACATCAACATCCATCTCCACCCCCACCCCTCCATCCATCCCGCCACACCCCTACCCTCTACCCCTACCCCCTCCTAAAAAAAAGTAATCATATTAAAATTATTTTTTAATAACTCCCTCACAACTACCACACCCCCATGTGCCACGATCAATTTTTTTCTCACATTAAATTATTTTTTTAACAATTCTCTCACCCCTACTCCTACCCTAGATCCACCTACCTCAACCCACCCCCTAGCCAACACCACTCCACCACACATTAACCCTACCCACCCCACCTCCAATACCCTACCTACCCCACCCCCCACTCCACCTTATCTTTCCCATCCTATCTCAAATTGTGTTTTCACCGAAAACATTTTCTTTAAATTTATAAAACACATGCAAATGTTTTTCGAAAAACATATTCTTTAGATTACCAAACAATCGAGAACATGTTTATGTCATTTTCCGAAGAGTATTTTCATTTTTCAGAAAACATTTTCCGAAAAATCATTTTCAGAAGTTTTACACAAAATAAATGGAGTCTAAGTTGATCGCAAAAGTCTAAGTGATATGTTGTTTCTTTCCTGAACAAAGGGTGTACACTGTATAGTAAAACAATTATGCGGTCACAATTTGATTGATTAATCCAAGTAGGGACATTTACATTGAGATATACTTCTCCAATCTCGAAAAAGTTAACCCTTCTTTTTTTCGTTGTTATTATTAATAAACTTTGAGCAACAAGTTAAGCTACTTTTAAAACTTGATTTTGATAGTATATACTTATATAATGGTATATGAATAACAAGTGGTAAATTTTATTAAGATAACTTATAAATTATTGCTCAAAGTTCATTAGTAATAATAACGAAAAAAGAGGGGATAACTTTCCGGAACAAAGTATATGATTTCACACTAATAATCTTGACAAGAATTATTCCACAAGGAAAGAAACAACAACAAATTGTGTTATGAATCTGTCAGCAGCATCATTTTCTTAAACTCCTGAAAATCTAGCAGCCCATCCAAGTTTACATCATACACATTAATCATGGTCTTAACATCTTGCCCATTTCGCTCATCCCATAACCCTAACCGCGATAACGCACTCTGAAGCTCCTCAGTAGAAATGAAACCGTCTCCGTTCACATCAAAGACCTCAAATGCCTTAATAAGATCAGAATCAGAGTCCGCAACGCCCTTTTCGTCACCAGTTATGTCACTTTTGGTAATGACTTCATAGAGATTTATGAAATCGTCAAGATTAAGGGTCGTTTTGCCTGACAATGACTCGAGGTCATGTAAACTTGTACTGACTTTTGTTCTATCTAGAAGCCATTTGAGCTCGTCGATGCTCACTTGGCCGTCTCTATTTTGGTCTAGCTTCTCGAATATCCTGCGCAACTCATTCAAAGTAAGGGAAGACATGGTGAATAGTTAAGCAAAGTATATCGAAATCGGAACAAGTTTTGTGTGTTTGATGGATTTAGATGAAGAGTTGAACATATATATCTATATATGTGAATATATATAGAGGTGGAAAATTTATTGAAATATAGAAGGTGGAATTCTAAGTTGTCCTAGCTTGTATGGGGGTTAGACTTGAATAATTAGTGGAAGAAGAACATATAATGTCAAGAGTAGTGATAATTGAAGGTTCTTGGTCTTGTTGGTTAGTGAATTATTTTTGTGTTGTCAGCAAAAACATGAATAATGTAATTAAGGTTAATCGTGTGTCAAAGATGAAACTTTGGGGTTTCTCCAAAAGCTTCAAACTGGATCCCTGTTGTACATTTCGTACTAGCAGAATGGATTTATTTATTTTTCATGAAAATAGCACTTATGGTTTTTTTTTTTTTTTTTAAATACTCCCTCTGTCTCTGAAAGATAGTCTCATTTTGACTTTTTATGGTCAACAAAAATAAACTTTGACTAAACATTAGTGTCAATTTAATGATCACAATAAGATTTTAAAAATTGTTATTGATAAATCATTAAATGATTTATCAATAACAATTTTTAGAATTTTACTAGAATGATTAGATCATCACCAATTGATTTATCAATAACAATTTTTAGAATTTTACTAGAATAATTAGATCATCACCAATAGTTGGTCAAAGTTCATTTGTATTGACCATAAAAAGTAAAAACTGAGACTATTTTTTGGGACAGAGGGAGTATTACGTTGACAAAAAGATGTAGAACGCGACGGCTCTTACATTGAAAAATGTTCATATGACTATCAATTTTATAAATTTTTAACTGAAAGATGGTCAATTTTTAATTAGTATTTTTCTACAAATGAATTTTTATGTTACAAGGCTAAAATGAATTTAAGAAGGAAATAAAGGATGCTTACTGAGTCGTCCAGTGAAAACTTATTTTACATGTAGAAGAGATGAAAAAACGGGTTTTTCGTAATTGTCAGATCTAATATTATCACGTGTCTATTCTAATATTAAATAGTGTATGTTCTAATATAACATTTATTAAACATTCAAACTGACACTTAAAAACATTCAGACTGACATTTTTAATGGTAGTGTTAAGGATTGCCAGTGTAGTGTTAAGAATTGCCGGATGTGGTGTTAAATAATGTCAGTGGTAGTGCTGAACAAGTGTCTGTCCAAGTGCTAAAAAGTGTGTGTTAGTATTGAAAAATGCATGTTACTGTGCCCAGTGAGTTTTTATAAGTTCTGAAACAAGTGTTTGTCGTTGTGTTAAAAAGCGTCCGAATATTGAAAAATGTATATTAGATTATCGAAAAGTGTCTGGTGTATTTTTACAAGTTTCGATTATTTATAAAAGAGTTACAGCACATGTTGTAAAAAAGTTTTTCTCATTTACAAAAATGGTCACTTCCTATTTTCAAAACATATTTTACCCTATTATACGAGTGTAAAACACGTTTTTTTATGGGATATTGTGATGCTTATTATATTTGCTACTCAAATCGATATAAATTTGATTTTGTTATTTAAACCATTTGTTACATACAAGTCCAACACTAAAAAAGTTAGTATTTGGATATATCTGGAAGGATCATAAAATGGTCAACAAGTGGAAGACTCCTGCTTTTGATTCCAAAGAGTTGAAGAGTAGTCATACGACCATCTAAAACAACCGCTGGCTATTGACTCTGCCGATTCAAACATGTCAAAACAAAGGTCAAGAGCCACCCGACTGACCTTATTTTTTATGGGTGACAATGGTAACAAATTAAATAAAGGGTTGGACTCTTGTGTGGCCGTCTCACGCCGTGACACGAACTTTTTTTTACTGGTCGATCTGTTCGCCCAGCCGAGCCGCTGACCCATCTGCTTGCCTGGATCCAAGTCCGACACGTCTTTCCAGCGCCTGCTACGTGGTGCACTTTAAAAAAACTTTCAATAACTTTAAGATGTAATACTTTGAGATTTTGAAGTAGATTTTTTTTTTTTTCAAAAACACCGTTGATCAAACTAAATAGGTCATGATATGGTTTTCTGTAACGACCCGAATTTTCATAAACTTAATATTCAATAAAAATCAATACTCCCTCCTTCCCAGCACAAGTGAGCCTAATTTCCTTTTCAGTACGTTCCACCACAAGTGAGACTGCAAAAAATAGAAATGTTTTAATATATTTAAATTCAACCAACCCCACCATTTAACCTCACTCATTCTCCCTTTTCATTTTCCACCACTCATTTTATTCAACCAACACTACTATTTACCCCACTCATTCTCTCTTTTCCTTTTCTACCACACATATACTACATTTTTCTTAATTATTGTGCCCCACAAGTTAGTCTCACTTGTGGTGAGACGGAGGGAGTATATTACAACTTAATGCTACAAATTACTTGTACAAAACTCTGTCTAATAACTTCAAATGATCTATAATCGCTCCGAGCCAATTCTCGAACCACAATCCTCGCTCAACTGTCACAACTACAAAATCAAACTGGAGGGGGTGAGATGGGGGGGGGGGGCAGTAAGAGAGGGGATACACAGTATCACAAAGGCCAATGAAACTTAATTATCAAATAACACAGTCCATGATATTATAAATATGGACGTACCAATAAGACTCAAATTTTTCATAAATCGAATACCAATCGATTATACTTCACAGTTCGATGCACTAATTACGTTTGGGTCCAGTGGTCTAACTATCTTACACAAACTCAATCTCAATTGTTGGCGCCCGCACTCGGAGCTGAACCAACACAAACACAATAACAAAATCCACTGCAACCGTCACATAAATTAGTCACATCAAAACCATTCCATATAACAAATCTTATTTCTTTAAGGACCAAAATACATGTAGCATGCTTTCAATAAAATCAATACTTTTCGAATCAATTTCAATATTAAAGCAATTATCATATTGGACAGAACAATCAATATGTGTATCAATAAAACGGAGCACAACGATAGGACGGAGATCAAAGAAATAATCACGTGATACAACTGACACGGAATCAACACTGCATATTCTCTCTTACCTCTCAAGAGCATTTAATATTTATCTTCATTCCGAATTCGTACAAGCACATCTACTTGCCAAAATCTAATAACAATAAAATAAGGGAAATTAACTAATAGTTAACCTTTGCAAAGAGAAATTAATTAAGGTAGACCTATATCCCAAATTGCAATTACCTCCATCCCAAAAAGCAATTGATTATTGAGCTAGTCTCCCAGAGAACACTTAGATCCGTTTCATAGAAGAGACGGGTCGACCCATGACCCATGGGGCATACCTGCCACGTGGCAACCACCCATTGGCCCATTTTTTTCTTTTTCCCACTTTTCCATCATTTACCAAAAGTAATAGTTACCATAACTTAATGTAATGAATGTATACATATAAAGTAACATTGTTCATAAGTAAACGTAACACCTGTTTTACAAAAACAAAAGCTCGTTTTACCCATTTTTTCAAATGTAATACTAACTATAATTACGTGTAACCCAAACAATATCTAAATATAATTATCATTTATACTGAAATGTAATAGTGCTTTTGCAAAAATGTAAAATATTGTGTATTTTGATTTAATTTTTTGATTTTGAAAAGTAACAATTCATATACATGAATGTAATTTTTTGTACAAGTAAATGTAACACTTTAATAAAAGAAATTATAACATATTTCTATAGATAATGTAATACTTTTACATGTAATACTAATAAAGTGTTTTTAGCTCTAAAAATGTAAATGGTTGAATTATTACTTTTTCTATACTTATGTGTTACAATTATGTATAAACACTGTAACATATAATAACACGTTCGTTACATTTTAGTTGTAATAAGTATTACTTTTGGCAAACGAAGATAACATAAAAAAAACACTGTTACTTTTCTGTATATATGTATTACTTTTATGTATACAAACTGTTACATATAAGTAACACGTTTGTTACATTTAGTTATAGTAACTAGTTACTTTTGAGAAACCGAATAAAACCAAAAATAATAATATAAAAATTTAAAAAAAGCAATTTTTTGGGCCTATGAGAAGCTGCCACGTGGCAGGGTCGCCTCCATGGGTCATGAAGCCGATTCGTGGGTCGGGTCGGGCGGATCAAAAAACCCGTCTCTACCATGAGATGGGTTTTCCATGTTCTACCTAAGTTTTTGTCTTGATTATTATTTCATGACTTTTCAATCATTCAAATCATTCCCCCAAACAATACTTAATTGATTAATCACACACCTTTTATAACCTTGATCAGTCTCATTCTCCATGGCCATTCCAAATCACCAAATACAAACACATCCTCGGTGTGTGATACTAGGGGTGTAAACGGTTCGGTTTGGGGGTTTTTAGAGACCAAACCGCTAGTCATCGGTTTGAGAAAATTCCAAACCGAACTGAACCACAAAAAAGTCCAAACCGAACTGAACCAAACTGTCATGGTTTGGTTTGAACCGCGGTTCAGACCGAGGTCCAGACCGCGGTTCAAACCGAGGTCCAAACCTCGGTTCAAACTGAGGTCCAAACTAATCATCAGTAGTACTGATTCAGTACCCCTAATTCTCAAGCAAATCAAAACTGAAAACAAAAACAAACCTAGGGCTCAGTAATCCACATTCAAATCATCAAAATGGGGAAATTGAAATTTCAATTTTGAGACAATTTAAGATGATTGGAATCGCTGGAGAGGCGGAGAGAGTGAGAGTACCTCGTTAACGGCAAGGCGACGATCGAGATTTGAAATCCCCTTTTAGCGACCTTTTTCACTTCCTTGCTGCAAATCAAAACTGTCGGGGGAGGCCCTGAGTATGAATGATGCCGCCATGCCGGGGACGGAGGAAGGGAGCAATTGCCACCGGAGAGGAAGGGAAGTCGGCGTCGGCGCTTGAGGAGTCGTCGGTAGGGATGAAGATTCAAAGTGAAGAGAAGGAGGCCTGAGTAGGAGTGACGCCGGGGACGGAGGAAAGGGAGCAATCGCCGGCGTAGAAGGAAGTCAGTCGGCGCTTGAGCAATCGCTGGCGTAGAAGGAAAGGGAGCAATCGCTCGTTCAAAATGGAAAAAATGAGACTGGTAGGCTTGTGTTTAGGTTTTTATTTTATATGTATAAAATGAATGATCCAGATTAAATGTTACAAATGATCAATGGTCCATATTGCGGTTTGGAAGATCGGTTTCATGGTTCGGTTCCGCGGTTCAGTTCCGTGGTTCGGTTTGATACGGTTTGGTTCGGTTCGGTTTGTTCGGTTTAAAGGAGTCAGACCGCAGACCGAACCGAACCACACGGTTTATGCTATTTTCCAAACCAAGCTGAACCACTAAAGTATAAAAACCAAACCAAACCACACGGTTTGGTTCGGTTCGGTCTCAAACCGCGGTTTGAACCGAACCGCTGACACCCCTATGTGATACACACACACGTGTCCCCCTCCCCATAATCCAACATCTTTTTCTCTCTTTTTACCAATTACTCCCTTCATCCCAGACTACTAAGAGTCCTACTTTCTATTTTGGTACGTCCCACCTATTCTTAAAATAGCAAAGAATCTTTACTATTCACCCCACTTATTCTCTCTCTTATTTTACTTTTATACTCACAACACCAATCAATTCACCATTCTCTCCCACTCATTCTCTCTCCTACTTTACTTTTACACTCACAACATTTACATCACTTCCAATATTTATTAATAAGCGTGCAAATGAGGGGTAAGATTCTTAGTCCGAGACGGAGGGAGTAAGTTTCTTTTAGAAAAAAACCCAATCTATAAATGTAGCTATTTATCCCCATACTACTATTAATCAAATTTGGCTAGAGCGAAAGAGTCCAGATCTCGTGTGCCCCTCCATGTGCTCCTCCCTGTGCCTCTCTAATCTGAACCATCCCTGTAACCCTCTAATCTGAACCGTTTATGTTGATATTGTAAATAGTCCAGATTAAAGGGCACAGAGAGGAGCACAGGAGATCTCCTCAGAGCGAAAGCATTAGAATACCATACCTCGAAGTAAGTTTCACCTGCTCCCTTTTGATGGAATATAATAGCCGCTGCTGCCTCTCTTGCCGTCCCGAGAACAATAGAGATATTTATAACATAACTGATCTATGTCTAGGGTAATCATAATATTTATATTTACTAAATTACAAACAAAAATAAGGCCAAGCCCATATATGGCCCACACTAAATAATCAAAATAATATTCATGTAGCCATTATTAATATTCTAAAAATATAACTAAAGCCCAAAAATAAAATTAGTAAATTTTTAGGGTTATTGCATTTTCAATTTTATAATCATATTTTTTAACACACGGAAAGTATTGAGCGGCTCGTCGCTTCAAATGTAATACTTTTTTATGAAAAAAAGTAACAGTTTGATCTTGAGAAAGTAACACTTTTATTGTAAAAAGTAATAGTGGATTTTTTACGATAAATAAGATTTACTCCAAAAAAACTACTGTTACATTTTATTATAAAACTTGTTACATTCATTTGTGGAAAAAAATGTAATTTTTTTTTACTCACTCCATCTCAAAATAGATGTCATTTTGGGAGTTAATTTTTGTCTCAAAATACTTGTTATTTCACTCAGTGGCGGAGCCAGGATTTTCTTACAACGGGGGCAAGATCATTTTTATTTTCGAGTATTGTGATGTAATACCTAAATTTAATTTTGAAAGGGGGCAAAAATATGATTTAGTGTTATTTTTTTTTTATCTAAAGGGGGGGGGGGCAAAATACAATTTTTCATAGTAAAAATAACAAATATGAAAATTTACTAGTACTAATTTGGTACAAAATGAAAAGTCAATGGGGGGGGGGGCAATTGCCCCCTTATCAATAGGCGTGGCTCCGCCTCTGATTTCACTATTTTCATTTTTTTTTAATGGTTCTATATCAATTATACCCTAAATAATGATAGTGAACTATCTTTTACCTAACCGTTTAATTACCCATATAGTTGAATTATTTTAGTGGTAATTGGAACTTCTTCACATGCATTAATGGCATATCTTAATATGTGCGAAACACTCCAAAACGACATCTATTTTGATACGGAGGGAGTATTAGTAAAACACTTAGTGATTTGTCAATTATAAAAGTTGAATATAACAATTGAAATTCTGTAATGTAACATAGTATTTGTGCAAAGTTTTTTTTTTTTTTTTTTTGGAAATAGTTTGATTGTTTTTTTTTTAGAGAAAGTAACAACTGAAATGCAACCGATTATATGCACTATGTTACACTAATTATTACTATTTCTAACCACAAAAAAACTACTCCCTCACTCTCAGAGTAAGAGTCCTACTTTCTATTTTGGTACGTCCCAGAGTAAGAGTCTCATTCCTAAAATGGCAAGGAATATTTACTATTCATCCCACTCATTCTCTCTCATACTTTATTTTTATACTCACAACACCAATCAACTTACTATTCACTCCCACTCATTCTCTCTCTTACTTTACTTTTACACTCACAACACTTAAATCACTTCTATCATTTCTTAATCTCCGTGCATTTGAAAGGTAGGACTCTTACTCTGGGACGAAGGTATTATCAAACTATATATTTTTTCCTGCAAAACTGTTGTTACATTTTACAATAAAAGTGTTACTTTTTAAACACTAAACTGTTTTTTTTTTTTATATATATATATATATATAGAAACGTGTTACATTTTAGACGACGAACAAAGCAGTTTTTTTCTTTGTTAAAAAATATGTTTTTTTTTAAAATAAATTTATACCATATCATGACCTATCTAGTTTGAATCGTCTCGTCGAGACGAACGCACGGTATTTTCAGATATTTTTTTCGACTTCAAAATCTCAAGTTATTGCATTTTAATGTTATTGGGGTTTTTTTTTTAAATGTGACACGTGTTGCAAGCTGGAAAGAGTGAAGTGATAGACAACCGTCCTACACTATGCTGAAACCCTAGCTTGCTCATCAAGCTAAGGTAGCCGCCTCTCTTTCTCCCTCCCCAAGTAAGTAGTTACCTAGTTAATATTTTATTTTAGTCTTAGATTAGTTCTAAAATACCTTATTTACAATCTTGTATATATAGGGGATGTCAATGATCAATACAATCAGATGGTTTTATTCAATATACATAATTACTCTAATATCTAACAGAAATACATACAAGATCTATTGCAACGATTCAACATGCTTGAGTCTAAACCCGTCCCAACTCCATTGGTTCCGGATCCTATCTCACTGCTAACTCAGGGACACCTCATCCTAATCCGTCCGAGTACAGACAGTTGGTGGGTTCTCTACAGTATCTCTCGCTCACACGCTGCGATTTGTCGTTTGCTGTTAATCGACTTGCTCAATTTATGCAACATCCGTCTGACATACATTGGGGTGCTCTTAAGCGCATCTTGCGCTACTTAGCTGGTACGCGTGATCAAGGACTCTTACTACGCAAATCTTCTCCAGATATTCTTCATGCCTTCACAGATGCAGGTTAGGCAGGTGATAAATGTTGGGTTTCGTAGACACATGCGCAGCGGAATTTAGCATTTAAAATTTTGAAACCCAAAGCCATGGATCCGTTCATATGATTAAATCAAATACAACATAAGAATAAAGGAATAAACTAACCCTTGATGGCTATCAAATTCTCTTGGTCTTTGGTGGAGATTTGAAGACTTGATCACGATCACAAAGCTTGAACACGAACTTTGAAGATGATGATTTTCACCCTCTAGCGGTATCCACACTTCGAACGAATATCAAAGAAGCTTCTTTGATCTTGGTTGCTAGACCAAATTGTGAAACACTTTTTCACAATCAAAAGAACTATATGGAATTTATTTTGTGTATTATTTTGTTCTTCAACCAAGAATGTCTTAGAACAAAATAAACCCTCTCTCAAACTCTTTGAGACTCACAAAATCATTAGCATTGAGTGCTGGCCAAATTTGGTCTTTTATACACAAGTATGACCTATTCCAAATAGGAAACTTGTGTCAAAATCCGTCCAAAATTCGTTTCCTAATAAAATTAGGAATCTGCCACCCGACAGTACTGTGCGGCCGCCCAGAATGCACTGTGCGGTCGCACAACTATCTGAAGCAAAACTGGTACAAAACTGAGATTATTGTGCGGCCGCCCAGTCCATTATGTGAGGTCGCCCACTTCCCAGAATGTCCAGAATTTCCAAAATTCCAATATAGTCCTTTTAAAGATTCGTTCTATTGTGTGTGACCCTCTAGGATTATACTAAGTTGGCAATGGGTTCAAACATGAAACCATAAGATATGATTAGGTTCTAGCAAACCGTCATACCTACCCAAATAGTATAACTAGAGACAAGTTCGCATTCCTTTAGAATATGTCATAATCCCTTTGTCCTCGACGTCATTGAACACAAGTCATGGTCAAACAGTCAACTTGTTTTGTTCAATACTTTCTCGATTCCGAATATGTTGATAATCCAAATGACATTGATCCAATCAATTCATTTGAGTCCGGCCGAACATTTCATCAACATCATTCCTACGAGAGGCCCAAGCTTGACATCTCTCCGAGGAGGGACAAATCCATTTAGCTTATTATTCTTCCCTACGTGAATCCGATTATGCCAATCATACCCTTTATAACTACTTGGTTAAAAGTAGCGTTTGAATATGTCAAACATAATGTTCATCAAGTGGAAGACTATAATAACTTCATGTCTAAGGATTCAAATGACATAACTAATATGAGATATATGTATGACATAGACCATGACATAAATCTCATAAAGCAGGTCATGTCCAGTACCTTGTCCAAACAAGTACCCATAAATCTAACATGATCATCCCATGATCATTTAGCCTTTATACTAGTGCTTAACAAGTACTAGGGACGGAGATTATTATAAGTAAACATGAACAATAATAATAATCAAAACATCTCTTTATTGATATGAAATAAATGATAATAATTACAACGTTTATTAAACGTGCCTAGGGCACCACTACCAACAATCTCCCACTTGCCCTAGGCCCAATCTCCCATGTATCTAATACCCATGGACCTAACATGACCATCATGTTTAGCTTGTGGAAGTCCCTTTGTTAGCGGGTCCGCAACATTGTCATCAGTAGGTACTCTGCATATATTTACGTCTCCCCTATCAACGATCTCTCGAATGATATGAAAATGCCTAAGTATGTGTTTGGATTTCTGATGTGCTCTTGGTTCCTTTGCTTGAGCAATAGCACCATTGTTATCACAATAAAGGTCTATTGGATTAGCAATACTAGGAACCACTTCAAGTTCAGTTACGAACTTCTTAATCCAAACAGCTTCCTTTGCAGCATCCGATGCAGCAATATACTCAGCTTCTGTTGTAGAATCAGCAGTTGTACTTTGCTTGGAACTCTTCCAGCTTACAGCTCCACCATTTAACATAAACACAAAACCCGATTGCGATCGGCTATCATCTTTGTCGGTTTGGAAGCTTGCATCCGTGTAAGCATTTACAACGAGATCATCTTCCATTCCTCCATAGACCAAAAACGAGTCTTTAGTTCTTCTTAAGTACTTAAAAATCGCTTTTACAGCTATCCAGTGATTTTCGCCAGGGTCGGATTGGTATCTACTTGTCATGCTCAAAGCATAAGACACATCCGGCCTAGTACAAATCATGGCATACATGATGGACCCAATTGCCGAAGCATATGGAACATCATTCATTTTCTCACGCTCATCTTTTGTCTTAGGACATTGAGTCTTGCTTAGAGAAACTCCATGTAATACGGGCAAGGTGCCTCTCTTAGAATTTTCCATACGGAATCTTCTAATGACCTTGTCAATGTATGTACTTTGGCTTAAACCAAGTAGCCTCCTTGATCTATCTCTATAGATCTTAATGCCAAGAATATATGCGGCTCCACCCATATCTTTCATTGCGAAGCACTTTCCTAACCAAGTCTTCACAGACTGAAGTGTAGGAATGTCGTTTCCAATGAGCAATATGTCATCCACGTATAAAATAAGGAATAGCACTATGCTCCCACTAATCTTCTTGTATACACAAGGCTCATCTTTGTTCTTGATGAAACCAAACTCTTTGACCGATTCATCAAAATGGAGATTCCAACTCCTTGAAGCTTGCTTCAATCCATAGATCGATCTTTGCAATTTGCATACCTTAGAATCTTGTTCAAAACCTTCTGGTTGTGTCATATACACATCCTCTTGTAGTTTTCCATTCAGGAAAGCGGTTTTGACGTCCATCTGCCATATTTCATAATCATGATATGCGGCAATGGCAAGCAAAATTCTTATAGACTTGATCATTGCTACGGGTGAAAAGGTCTCATCATAGTCAATACCATGAACTTGCCTATAACCCTTCGCTACAAGCCTAGCTTTGTAAGTATGCACCTTCCCATCCATGTCAGTCTTCTTCTTGAAGACCCATTTGCATCCTATGGTTTTTACACCTTCGGGTGCATCAATCAAATTCCAAACTTGATTGTCTTGCATGGATTGCAATTCGGATTCCATGGCTCCAAGCCACTTGTCCGAATCAGGAGAAGACATCGCCTCTTGGTAGGTTGACGGTTCATCATTCTCAATGATTTCCACGTCATTACTATCCGTTACGAGAAATCCATATCTCTCGGGCTCGGATCGTAACCTACTAGATCTGCGAGATGCTTGTGTATTTTGAACAGGTTCCACAACTCCTTGTGGTTCTTGTTCTTGTTCCACTATTGGTTCAATGTTATTTTCTGGGTCTCGAATTTCTTCAAGATTTATTTTACTCCCACTGATTTCTTTGGAGAGAAACTCTTTCTCTAGAAAGACACCAGTTCGGGCAACAAACACTTTGTTGTCCTCTCGGTTGTAAAAGTAATATCCTTTGGTTTCCTTAGGATATCCCACGAAAATACATTTATCAGATTTGTGTGCAAGTTTGTCTGAGATAAGTCTTTTGACAAAAACTTCACAACCCCAAATCTTCATGAAAGATAGACAAGGCTTCTTTCCGCTCCACATCTCATATGGAGTCTTTTGAACTGATTTAGTTGGAACACGATTTAGTGTGAAAGCAGCGGTTTCTAGAGCGTAACCCCAAAAGGATATTGGAAGATCAACTTGACTCATCATTGATCGAACCATGTCTAACAAAGTCCGATTCCTCCTCTCGGACACACCATTCCATTGTGGTGTTCCAGGTGGAGTCAATTGTGAAACTATTCCACAATTCTTTAGATGATCATCAAATTCTTGACTTAAATATTCACCACCTCGATCTGATCGAAGTGCCTTTATACTTTTGTCAAGTTGTTTTTCTACTTCATTTTGAAATATTTTAAATATCTCGAATGCTTCACTTTTATGTTTCATTAGGTAAACATACCCAAATCTACTATAATCATCAGTGAAGGTTATGAAGTATTGAAATCCTCCCCTAGCATTGCTACTTAATGGTCCGCATACATCGGAATGTATCAACCCCAATAAGTCGCTTGCCCTTTCACCCAACTTGGTAAAAGGTGTCTTAGTTATTTTTCCAAGAAGACACGACTCACAAGTATCTTATGACTCTAAGTCACATGAACCCAAAAGGCCGTCCCCATGGAGTTTTGAGATACGCTTCTCATTAATATGACCAAGACGGCAATGCCACAAATAAGTATGATTTACATCATTAGGTTTAGATTTCTTATTTACATGATAGACATTATTTTCATTCTTGACATCCAAGATATAAAGGCCATTAAATGAATTAGCAATACCATAAAGCACATCATTTAAATAAATAGAAAATTTATTATTCTCAATAAGAAACTTAAAACCTTCATTATCCAAACAAGAAATTGAAATAATATTTCTGCTTAAATCTGGAACATAATAACAATTGTTCAAAACAAGAATTAATCCGGAAGGTAAAGTGACTTCATAAGTCCCTACGGCTAATGCAGCAACTCTTGCTCCATTTCCCACACGTAGATCTACTTCACCTTCTTTAAGCAGTCTCCTATTCTTTAGTCCCTGCACATTTAGACAAATGTGAGAACCACATCCGGTATCCAATACCCAAGAATCAGTGGTAGAAAGGAGAATATCTATCATATAGATACCTGAAGTCGACGCAGCCTTGCTGCTCTTCTTCTTCTTTTGCTCTTCCAAGAAAGCCTTGCAATTACGTTTCCAATGACCAATTTCTTGACAATGGAAACAAATTGCATCCTTTTGTGTATCGGGTTTTGCCTCAGAAGCCTTGGCAACCTTTGCCTTGCTTATCTTGGGTTTGACAACTTTTGCCTTACCCTTGCCTTTGGCACCAGGCTTCTTCCCATCATGAACCAAGAGCACGGGAGAACCTTTCTCCACAATTTTCATCTCTGCAGTTTTGAGCATCCCATGCAACTCAGAGAGATTCTTATCCATTCCATGCATGTTATAATTCATCACAAACTGATTATAACTTTTAGGCAATGAATTAAGAATGAGATCCGTGGCTAGCTCCAATGGGATTTGATAGCCAAGTTTCTCAAGGTGCTCTACATAACCTTTCATTTTAAGAAAGTGAGGACTCACTTGTTGCCCTTCATTCATTTTACAAGTAGTGAATGCAACAATGGTCTTGTACCTCTCTTGCCTAGCTTGCTCTTGAAACATGGTTCTCAACTCCACGCCTATCTCATAGGCTTCCAAATGTTCCAAACTTTGTTGGAGTTTTGAACACATAGCAGCAAGCATGAGACAACTTACATCTCTAGAATCATTACGATGTTTCTTGTAATTGTCTCTTTCTACCCTAGGGGCAGTAGGCGGTGGTTCAGCGGGGAGAGGCCCATCGAGAATGTACAACTTATCTTCTTGCCTAAGAACGATTCTTATGCTACGGATCCAATCCATAAAGTTGGTACCATTCTCTTCGAGCTTATCCTTCTCAAGGATCGATCGCAACGACATTGATTGAGTGTTATTAGTCATTATCTACAAATATGCAAAAATTTCCAAAATTTAATAAGTACCGATTTTCATTAGAGAAATAATTAATGTATTTTAAAACAAAATACTCCCACCAAATCATACAACCTTCTTTATACATCTAATGTATAGTATAATTTAAATAGGTTGAGATCCCGCTTTAATCTAATTTTGAGTACGCTTTGGCGCACCGCTCAAAATTAAATCAATTAGGTAGACAACTCTTGTCAATCATATCTCATATGACTCTCAGTTCTTTTCATGATATTCTTTAAGAAATCCAATTTCAAAAAGCATGTTAAATCTCATCTTTGCCTTAAGCCCAAAACTGTTTTGACGCTTAATTAAGTCCAACCATTTTAAACGCATAGGAAACTCTTATTCACTCATCTTGCTCAAACATGAATAAAATCAATGCACCTCGCTTTGGCGAGCCCACATAAAATTACTCATGTATAAACAAGTGTTTTAATCATGGCATGGCAAAAGGACTTAAAATTTTCTTTGAAGGTTCATCACATATAGCATATAACACATTTATGAGCACATAATATAAACATGTTACACATCAAGTTTAGCCACTAAATTAATCTCCATTAATTTAAGCATGGTATTTATGTGTCATTAGTTTCTCTATAATTATGAGGATGAGACTATTTCAACTTCGGTTATTATTTCCAAATCAAGACAACAAGAAGTGCGGTCGAACTAAGCCATTAGGCAACCACAATCCCGCACTAATTCAAGAAACCAAGAAAGTAGTCCATGTGGCCGAAACTAAGCAATAGATGGTCTCGATGAACGTAGGCCAATTGCATTCACAATTCCACATGGATCTCCAATCATTGAATCAAGAACTTTGTTTCTCAATTTTAGCAATTATGAACTCTTCATAATTCTAACTTCGTTTTATCTTTGAAACTTTGATTGCGATCAAGTTTGGGAAACACAATCTCGATGAACGCAGATTAGCCATCCAAACCTTGAACCAATCTTAGAATCACAAGACTAAAATAAATAGGAAAATCAAACCCCAAGATCCTCACATAAACCAACTACCCAAAACCCATTCCAGATCAGCAAGTCTGGACTGGTTCTGTTACTGGTTTTGTTGGACCTCTCGAAAATTCCAAATTCTGATTTCAACCAAAAATCAGACAATCTGATCCTTATGTGCGGCCGCCCAAAACTCACTGTGCGGTCGCCCAAACATGTGCGGCCGCCCAGGTGATTTTGTGCGGTCGCCCAAACTGATCAGAATGTACAGAATTTTGAAGTTCGAAAATTTTGTCTCAAAATCGTTTTTCCCCGATTATTAAAACTTTGATCCAATCAAAAATTAATAATCAACAATTCTGAATCCACCATAAATTATTTATTGCGATTGAATTGTGCGATTAAAGTTGCAAAACGATAAACCACATAAAATCACAAAACACATAAACAACATATATTCCAATATTCAAATCATGCAAGGCACATAAACAATTTATATACACATAACATGATCCAAGTATTGAATTAATCAACATGAACGGGGCTCTGATACCACTGTTGGGTTTCGTAGACACATGCGCAACAGAATTTAGCATTTAAAATTTTGAAACCCAAAGCCATGGATCCGTTCATATGATTAAATCAAATACAACATAAGAATAAAGGAATAAACTAACCCTTGATGGCTATCAAATTCTCTTGGTCTTTGGTGGAGATTTGAAGACTTGATCACGATCACAAAGCTTGAACACGAACTTTGAAGATGATGATTTTCACCCTCTAGCGGTATCCACACTTCGAACGAATATCAAAGAAGCTTCTTTGATCTTGGTTGCTAGACCAAATTGTGAAACACTTTTTCACAATCAAAAGAACTATATGGAATTTATTTTGTGTATTATTTTGTTCTTCAACCAAGAATGTCTTAGAACAAAATAAACCCTCTCTCAAACTCTTTGAGACTCACAAAATCATTAGTATTGAGTGCTGGCCGAATTTGGTCTTTTATACACAAGTATGACCTATTCCAAATAGGAAACTAGTGTCAAAATCCGTCCAAAATTCGTTTCCTAATCAAATTAGGAATCTGCCACCCGACAGTACTGTGCGGCCGCCCAGAATGCACTGTGCGGTCGCACAACTATCTGAAGCAAAACTGGTACAAAACTGAGATTATTGTGCGGCCGCCCAGTCCATTATGTGCGGTCGCCCACTTCCCAGAATGTCCAGAATTTCCAAAATTCCAATATAGTCCTTTTAAAGATTCGTTCTATTGTGTGTGACCCTCTAGGATTATACTAAGTTGGCAATGGGTTCAAACATGAAACCATAAGATATGATTAGGTTCTAGCAAACCGTCATACCTACCCAAATAGTATAACTAGATACAAGTTCGCATTCCTTTAGAATATGTCATAATCCCTTTGTCCTCGACGTCATTGAACACAAGTCATGGTCAAACAGTCAACTTGTTTTGTTCAATACTTTCTCGATTCCGAATATGTTGATAATCCAAATGACATTGATCCAATCAATTCATTTGAGTCCGGCCGAACATTTCATCAACATCATTCCTACGAGAGGCCCAAGCTTGACATCTCTCCGAGGAGGGACAAATCCATTTAGCTTATTATTCTTCCCTACGTGAATCCGATTATGCCAATCATACCCTTTATAACTACTTGGTTAAAAGTAGCGTTTGAATATGTCAAACATAATGTTCATCAAGTGGAAGACTATAATAACTTCATGTCTAAGGATTCAAATGACATAACTAATATGAGATATATGTATGACATAGACCATGACATAAATCTCATAAAGCGGGTCATGTCCAGTACCTTGTTCCAAACAAGTACCCATAAATCTAACATGATCATCCCATGATCATTTAGCCTTTATACTAGTGCTTAACAAGTACTAGGGACGGAGATTATTATAAGTAAACATGAACAATAATAATAATCAAAACATCTCTTTATTGATATGAAATAAATGATAACAATTACAACGTTTATTAAATGTGCCTAGGGCACCACTACCAACAATAAATTGGACTATGTATCTACTACTGGCTACTTAATTTATCTCTGGTCTAATCTTCTCTCCTGGAGTTCGAAGAAACAACGGACAATTGCACGTTCTTCTACTGAAGTAGAGTATCGAGCCGTCGCTGCTACGTGTGCTGAAGTCTTATGGCTACAGAATCTCCTTCGTAAACTATGTGTTTCCTCTACGCAACAACCGGTCATTTACTGTGATAATTTAGGTGCCACCTATGTCGCTGCTAATCCTCGGTTTCACTCTCGTATGAAGCACATTGCTCTTGACTATCACTTTGTTCGAGAACAAGTTCAGAATCGTACGCTGCGCGTAACTCTTATTTATGGTGATGATCAACTTGCTGATGCTCTCACCAAGGCCCTACATCGCACACGGTTTCAATTTTTGCTCTCCAAGATTGATTTTACCCTCCGGACGTCCATCTTTCGGGGGCATGATAGACAACCGTCCTACACTATGCCGAAACCCTAGCTTGCTCATCAAGCTAGGGTAGCCGTCTCTCTTTCTTCCTCCCCAAGCAAGTATTTACCTAGTTAATATTTTCTTTTATTCTAGTCTTAGATTAGTTCTAAAATAACTTATTTACAATCTTGTATATATAGGGGATGTCAATGATCAATACAATCAGATGGTTTTATTCAATATACACAATTACTCTAATATCTAACAGGAAGAACCGATGGGCAGAGCAGGCACACGGATCTGAAGTGGGGGGGGGGGCGGGTTCGACCTATGGAAGACTGTCTCACACCGTGAGACGGTCTCACATGAGTATTTGCCTTAAATAAATTCAAATATCTTTGTTCTTGATTTATTTATTTTTACAATGAGTTTCGATAAAAAAAATAGATTTAAATTATCAAAAAATGCGTTGAACTTCAATTTGGCGCAAGAGATAAAATTTTACGATATTTAGGTTCTCACAGGAGTACGACCCTATATATATACATATATATATGTGTGTATATATATGTATATATATATGTGTATATATATGTATATATATGTGTATATATATATATATATATATATATATATATATAAGGTCGTGCTCCTGTGAGAACCTAAATATCGTGAGAACCGTGAGAACTTGGATACATTAGGTAAAAAACTAATGTATCCAATGGTTCACTTGGATACATTATTGGATAGATTACTTGACTTGGATACATTATTGGATACATTACTTAGATACATTAGGTAAAAACTAATGTATCCAATGTTCACTTGGATACATAATGGATACATTAAGTTCTCACGGTTCTCAATATCGTGAGAACTTGGATACATCAGGTAAAAAACTAATGTATCCAATGGTTCACTTGGATACATCATTGGATATATTAATTGGATACATTAGGTAAAAACTAATGTATCCAATGTGCACTTGGATACATCATTGGATACATTAAGTTTTCACGGTTTTCACGATATTTAGGTTCTCATTTGAGCACCTACCATATATATATATATATATATATATATATATATATATATATATATATATCTGATTTGTTGTTTACAGAATCTGGTTCTTTTAGGGTTATAGTTGGTTGCCCGGCTTTCTCAGCCTGGTATCGTCTATCTACATTCCAGGGAATTCATACGCTCCATGGAGATGGACTACTTGGAATCAGCAGAATTACTTGTCTAAGAGTTAGCCATAATCCAATAACTAATCAACGAGTTCCATTCTCGAGCAATCAAAAGACAATTTTGAATAAGACAATTTTCAAGTGTCTCGACAAGTGTTCTTCTCTACAATATAGGAAAGAGCTAAAAACTTACTTTCTATCAAGCAGGGGCTTTCTTCCTTTTATACATATATACACTTCTCACGGTTGTCCAAAGAGTCAAAATACGAGAACCTCCTCTCTCGTTCTCTCTATTTCTCTCACACCATAACAAAAACGCCCCTGCAAGTTGTCCATACAATTTTGTCTTTTTGTCTTTTTTTGAGTCGACTGAAAAAAAAAGAGGAGAGCGCAAAAAATAATATACCCACCTAGATTGAAAACCTGCAAGGGAGGTCTAGAGAAAAAACAGGGTGCGTCTAAAAGGAGGTACAATCGCCCATCTCATGCCCTCGCCGAACTGGGGCTCCCCAACAGAATTGGGTCGACTATATGCTTTGTCATAGAATACAAGGGCTCCAACAAGATCACCCCTCGCAGAAGGTCATCTTCCCAAACAGAACTAAGTCGACTACATGATTCCTTGGAAAAATGCCGAAGATTCAATAAGGTCACTCCTCGTAGAAAGTCACACCTCTAAGCATAGGATGACCTCTTTGTAATGCCCTCATCAAACCGGGGGCTTCCCCATGAGAACTAGGTCGACTACATGATTCCGAAACTCCAACAAGGTCACTCCTCGCAGAGAATCACCCCTCTCAGCATCCCAAAGGAATGGGGTCGACTACATGGCTTCTCAAAGAATGCCGGTGCTCTGACAAGATCACACCAACCAGAAGAACATCACTCATCAGCAAGCTCGACATGTGACGAACTCTTTGAATTAGTTAGGACTGTAATTAATTATAAGGCATCTTTATAAAATCATTACATTTTCAAAAGTTTACGTTCACCACATGTAGTTTACAAACGTTCTAAAAACATATTTGGTCTAGCTAGGACCCATCCTTTGATTACAAACCCGCACCCTCGGTCTCCATTAACTTGCAAAAACGTCTTTTGTCTATCTACGACTCATCTCTCTGATTCTCGGACTGACTCGGTCCTTCACCCTATCTCTTACACTCTAGGGCACCCTACGCCTAAGCCCTCAACTCTTTAGGTGCTAACCCATCCGGTCTCGATGCATGCCTCTAGCACTTACTTAGTCTTACCTAGTTTAAACTACTACCCTTATCTCATCCTCACTCAACTCCGTAGAATGACTCTTGAGACCTCAAACTGGTCTGCCCAATCGAAAAGTGTACGACCCCTTATGTCACGACTCAAAATCTAGGCTCTATTTTATTAGTAATAAATAATTATTATTTATTTATTTGCTTATTTATTTATTTAAATTATTATTTATTTAAATATTTATGTGTGCATTTTATGTGTTATAATAATTTATGCCTAGCATTTTATTTGGGTCATTTGTGCTAGTGTAGAAGTGTTGAGTCTTAATTGTTAGCGGGGAGTTTATTTGAAGAAGAGTAGTTTTAGGGGGAGGGGCCTAAGTGTAAATGTTTAAATAATTCTCCTACTCCCTCCCTACTCCCCTCTCCTCCCTCACTTCTCCCTCACTCCTCATCTTTCTCTCCCAACTCAATCTCTCTCTCTCCTTGAAGTGGTAAGTTTTTTTCTCTTTCCTTCTCTCTTCATTTTCTTCCTCTTCCTCTCATTATCTCTCATTTCTCATAACTTGAAACTTGTTTAGATCGCCGATAGGATCGTAGGAAGCCAAAAATATTTGAAATCCATCATCTTTGAGAAATCCCAAGTAAGTTGCTTTTCCCCCATTTTTATGCTAAAATGTTCATATCATGTTTATATAATGCTTGATGTGTTATATTTGAAGTTTGGTTGAGTTTGGAATTTATTGGGAATTTATTTTGGGGTTTCATTAAAAATGGTGATTCTAGGAATGTTGGGTTTGAATCTTGATCTTGGGTGATAAATGGTGTTATTTGGGTCCCCATCCTAGATATAAGTTGTTTTGGTACATTTTGGAACTTGTTGAAGGAGTTGATTTTGAGTATTTTGTGTTTTGGTGGATTTTGGGTCGAAATTGTGAGAACCCAGCTCTGTTTTCCCGGCTTGAAACCAGACCAGGCGCCCGCCCGGGTTGGACCAAGCGCCCGCCCACCCTACCTTTTCCAGCGGCCAGACCTTCTGGTCAAATGAGCGCCCGCTCGCCCCTGCCCGAGCGCCCGCCCGCCCGCCTGCTTGGAATTTTACCCTTTTTGCTTGGTTTAAGACAAATGGCTTACCTAGTTTAGGTTTCCTTCTTCTAATTAACTTAAGATAACACCGTGGAACACTTTATTAAGTGGAATTGATTCTTTTGTGAATAAATAGGTTACGGAATTTGATTAAGTATCATTTTGGGAATGTGGTTCATCCTTGATGTGTTGTTTGGATTGGTTTACCTTTGTGGTAATTTATTTGGATTGGTTCCCTACTTTGGAATCGTTAGTTGTTTATCGCGCTAGTATTTTATTACTTAGCATGTATTTGAAAGTCCAGCTGGTATTTGTGGTTGTGTCGGGCGATGCGAGATATTGTGATGGCACCGGCCAAGTCCATTATGGTGTCGACCATTGTTTTGCCCTTATTTTCCTCTTCCAGATTGGCCTTGGTTGAGACGTTTGGAGCATGACTTTGTGGCATGGCTCCCGTCCCTTGTGGCACATTACTTTGTTATTGGTTCCGGTACCGGGGATTTCTCTTCAGCTTTCATGCTATTATGAAGATGTTGATGGTTGATTATTGAAGCTGCGCAGCGACCTTTATTTGGTTTATCGGTTTGGGAAAACCTTGGCTATATCCTTTGTTATGTGTTTATTTCTGCTGCTATCTGTTAAATGACAATTGCTATGTGCTATGTGATTTATTATTGTTTATTGCTTATTGCATCTTAGCATGTCATGTAGTTGCATTAGTAACTTATTGAGATTTATCTCACCCCCTTTTTCTTTTGTCTTTGTTTTTCCTTAACCCCCCCCAGGTGGAAAGGATTAGACTCGCTGATCACGAGACAGGACGTCGCGAGGGTTGAGCTTTTGGGGCAAGTGGCATTGGTGGGTTTACATTATATAAATGTGTAACATTTTTGGGATATTTGTACCAAACATTGACGTCACTAGGATTTGTATATTTTATAACTTTGGCGTATAAGCTTATGGAGTTTATACTAGTTTTACTTTGTTGTTCAAGTGGATTTCAAAACTTTGTGTTATCATCTTTTGGTATAAAAGGAAATTTTTTTATCTTCATTATTTTGGAGTTTATTGTTTAAGTCGACGTCCAGCTCGCGATTTCGGGCCGCGGGGTTTGGGGTCGCGACAGTTGGTATCAGAGCTATGGTTTGGCTCTAAGTATAAGTCTAGGTGGACTAGTATGACCTAGGAGGGTAGTTGTGTTCGGAGTGAGTAACGGTTGATGTTTTATGCAGGTAATTGTTTCCAATGGCTAGAAGAAGGACATGTGAAGGTTCTAGTGGGGCTCAGAATCAGAATGATCTTCGGGAAGAGAACCGTGCCATGTTCTAAGGCATGTTTGAGGCGGCCATGAAGGCTATTCATGACCAAGGGCCTAGAGAGGAGCATGTGCCACCTCCACATTACGGGTTGGAGCAGTTTCTGAAATTAAGGCCAAGAGAGTTTGACGGTGAGCCCGATGTGAAGAAGGCCGAATTATGGATTGAGTCCATGGAGAAAATCTATGATGTGTTTGGGTGCACGAACGAGGATAGGGTCCGGTTCGCGGCTTATAAGCTTATGGGTGCTGCTGAGCATTGGTGGAAAGGAGTTAAAGCTAGTTGGGATGACACTCACACAGTGTATGCTTGAGAATTGTTTGTGCGGAAGTTCAAAGAGCATTTCATTCCGGTAGTGGATCAGAACCGAAAGGAGATCGAGCTACTCAACTTGGAGCAAGGTTTGTTGTCTATAGCTCAGTACTCGGCTAAGTTCACAGAATTAGCCCGGTATTGTGACTATCTTGTGCGGACTGAGGAGCAGAAAGCTATGAGATTCATCCGGGGTTTGAAGACTTCTATTCGGACTCAGCTTATAGCCCAGAGGATTGTGACATTTCAGGATGCGGTAGACCGTGCCTATCTTATAGAGCAAGATATTGGGGAACATAAGAGCAAGACCGAGGTAGCCAACCCGAGTAAGCAAGGAGCACAGAGCAAGTCACAACCAAGGATTGATAACCGAGGTAACTTTGGGGGACAATCTCAGTCCTGGGGGCAACCAACCCCAAGGAACCCGGGCACTACTTCCGGGAACCAAGGGAACCAAAATAGGAGACTTTGTTCCTATTGCCAAAAAGAAGGCCATTCAGAGGACCGGTGTTGGAAGAAACAGGGAAGGTGCACCAATTGTGGCCAAATGGGGCATTATGTGAGGGATTGTCCGAGGAATAGAGGTCAACCGTCTGGGGTAGGAGCTGGTGCTCCACAGGGTCAGAAAAGAGATGCTACGGGAAAGCCCAAGGTCCAAGGGAAAGTGTTTGCAATGAATCAACAACAAGCCACAGATGATCCTACAGTTATTGGAGGTATTATTTCTATATCTAGTGTGAGCGCGCGAGCGTTAGTAGATCCAGGATCATCTCATTCTTACATTTCTGTGCAATTTGCTTCTCTGCTAAATGCTGCATCTGAGTCATTGCCTTATGTGTTAGAAGTGTCTACTCCTATGGGAGAGTGTTTGGTGACTGATAGAGTCTTTCGTGCTTGTGATGTGGTTATATGTGGTCGTGTCTTATGTGCGGACTTGGTAGTCCTTCCTATTCAAGACTTTGATGTTATTTTGGGTATGGATTGGTTAAGCAAGTTTCATGCTTCTGTTGACTGTCGTAGAAAGGTCGTTAATTTTTCCATCCCTGATGTGCCTAAGTTTACTTTTGAGGCTATGCCTTTTGGTAGAATTTTTCGTATCATTTCTTATGTGAAAGCGAGAAAATTATTGCACCGTGGTTGTGAGGGGTATTTGGCTAGTGTTCTTGATACTAGGAAAGAATCCCCTAGTTTGGAGAGTGTTCGGGTAGTTAGAGAATTTTCCGATGTTTTCTCTTCTGAGTATGATATGCCTCCAGATCGTGAGATAGAATTTTGCATAGATCTTTTGCCGGGTACGGCTCCGATTTCAAAGGCACCATATAGGTTGACTCCCGCAGAGTTGAAGGAATTAAAGGTTCAGTTGCAAGAGTTGCTTGATTGAGGGTTTATCCGCCCTAGTGTTTCCCCGTGGGGAGCACCGGTTTTGTTTGTGCGGAAGAAAGATGGTTCGTTGAGATTGTGTATTGATTACCGAAATTTGAATCAGGTTACGGTGAAAAACAAGTATCCTCTACCTCACATTGATGATTTGTTTGATCAGCTTCAAGGGTCCGTTGTGTTTTCTAAACTTGATTTGAGGAGTGGGTACCATCAGTTGAAGATTCGATCGGAGGATATCCCGAAGACTGCCTTTCGCACTCGGTATGGTCACTACGAGTTTTTGGTTATGCCGTTTGGGTTGACTAACGCGCCGGCCGTGTTTATGGATTTGATGAACCGGGTTTTCTATCCTTATCTTGATTCGTTCGTGGTGGTCTTTATTGATGATATACTCGTCTACTCTAAATCTAGAGAGGAGCACGAGCAACACTTGAGGACAGTTTTATCCGTTCTTGCGAGGGAGAAATTGTTTGCGAAGTTTAGTAAATGCGAATTTTGGCTCGAGAAGGTTTCGTTTCTGGGTCATGTTATTTCGAAAGATGGGATTTCAGTGGATCCTTCAAAGATAGAGGCCATAGTGGATTGGAAGAGACCCGAGTCAGTGACCGAGATCAGAAGTTTTCTGGGCTTAGCCGGCTATTACCGAAGATTTATAGAAGGGTTTTCGAGGATTGCTACTCCGATGAATCAGTTGACCCGGAAGAATGTCCCGTTTGAGTGGACCGAGAAATGTGACAAAAGTTTCGAGGAATTGAAGAAGAGGTTGACCACTGCACCGATCTTGACCTTGCCTAATGGGAATGATGATTTAGTAATTTATAGTGATGCTTCGAAAGAGGGTTTGGGTTGTGTTTTGATGCAGAGCAGGAAGGTGATTGCCTATGCTTCGAGGAAGTTGAGCCCGAGCGAACAGAATTACCCCACTCACGATATGGAGTTAGCGGCTATTGTATTTGCGTTGCATAAGTGGAAGCATTACCTATATAGAGCGAAGTTCGAGATTTTCACGGATCACAAGAGTTTGAAATACCTTTTCTCCCAGAAAGAGTTGAATAATAGGCAACGCCGATGGATGGAATTGTTGAAGGATTATGATTGTACGATTTCTTATCATCCGGGAAAGGTGAATGTGGTCGCCGATGCGATTAGTAGAAAGTCTTATGTGGCTTCGATGATGGTTCGGGAATGGAAAATGCTTGAGGATGTTCGAGATTGGTCTTTGTGAATCGAGACATGGGGCTATTTTTGCAAATATTAGGGTATCTCCGACCCTAATTCAGAAGGAAGCTCCGAAAGAAGATCCCGAGTTGGTGAAGATAATGGGTAAATTGAAGGAAAAGAACTTCGAGGATTTTTCTTTGAGTTCGAGTGGAGTTTTGACTTTCCGTGCTCATTTGTGCGTACCCGATGTTGGTGGAATAAAGAGGCAAGTTTTAGATGAGGGTCACAAATCGAGGTATACTATTCATCTGGGTAGTACGAAGATGTACCAGAATCTGAAGCAACACTTTTGGTGGAACAACATGAAGAGGGAAATAGCCGAGTATGTTTCGAGATGTTTAACTTGTCAGCAGGTCAAAGCCGAGCATCAGAGACCCGCAGGACTACTTCAGCCGTTAGAGATTCCCGAGTGGAAATGGGAGCATGTGACTATGGATTTCATCACGGGACTACCTCGTACCCGTAAGAAGTATGACAGTGTTTGGGTAATAGTGGATAGATTGACCAAGAGTGCCCATTTCTTGCCTATTGACATCAGATATTCGATGGAGAAGCTTGCGACCCTTTACATTGATGAGATTGTGAGATTGCATGGGGTTCCGGTTAGCATTATGTTAGATCGAGACCCGAGGTTTACTTCTAGATTCTGGAAGGCGTTTCAGGAAGCTTTGGGTACAGATTTGCGATTCAGTACAGCTTTTCACCCTCAGACCGATGGTCAATCCGAGAGGACCATTCAGATTTTGGAGGATATGTTGCGAGCTTGTGCGATAGACTTCTCTGACTCTTGGGATTCGCACCTACCGTTAGTGGAGTTCTCTTACAACAACAGTTATCAGAATAGTATCGAGATGGCACCGTATGAGGCTTTGTATGGGAGGAAATGTAGATCGCCTATCTGTTGGGATGAGGTCGGTGAAGCGAAGATCGTGGGTATTGATTTGCTTCAGGATTCAGTTGAGAAAGTTAGAGTTATCCGGGATCGATTGAAAACAGCGCAGAGTCGACATAAGAGCTATGCAGATAACCGAAGGCGAGATCTTAGTTTTCAGACCGGTGATTTTGTGTTCTTGAAAGTATCTCCAAAGGTGGGTATTCGTAGGTTTGGGAATAAAGGTAAATTGGCTCCGAGGTTTATTGGCCCGTTTGAGATTTTGGGAAAGGTTGGACTTCTAGCGTATCGTCTTGCGTTACCGCCATCTTTGGACCGGTTACATAATGTTTTTCACGTTTCTATGCTTCGGAAGTATGTTCATGATCCATCTCACGTGTTACCGAGGATACCGGAGGATATTGAGCCCGATATGACTTATGAGGAACGACCGGTTCGGATCCTAGATTCTAAAGTTCAAGAGTTGAGGAACAAAAGCATTGCGTTGGTTAGAGTTCTTTGGAGGAATCATAATATTGAGGAGTCGACGTGGGAGCTTCGAGAGGAGATGGAGCGTAGATATCCGTGGCTTTTTAATTCGGGTAAGTCTCGTTAAAATTCGGGTCGAATTTTCTTTAAGGGGGAGTGAATGTCACGACCCGAAATCTAGGCTCTATTTTATTAGTAATAAATAATTATTATTTATTTATTTGCTTATTTATTTATTTAAATTATTATTTATTTAAATATTTATGTGTGCATTTTATGTGTTATAATAATTTATGCCTAGCATTTTATTTGGGTCATTTGTGCTAGTGTAGAAGTGTTGAGTCTTAATTGTTAGCGGGGAGTTTATTTGAAGAAGAGTAGTTTTAGGGGGAGGGGCCTAAGTGTAAATGTTCAAATAATTCTCCTACTCCCTCCCTACTCCCCTCTCCTCCCTCACTTCTCCCTCACTCCTCATCTTTCTCTCCCAACTCAATCTCTCTCTCTCCTTGAAGTGGTAAGTTTTTCTCTCTTTCCTTCTCTCTTCATTTTCTTCCTCTTCCTCTCATTATCTCTCATTTCTCATAACTTGAAACTTGTTTAGATCGCCGATAGGATCGTAGGAAGCGAAAAATATTTGAAATCCATCATCTTTGAGAAATCCCAAGTAAGTTGCTTTTCCCCCATTTTTATGCTAAAATGTTCATATCATGTTTATATAATGCTTGATGTGTTATATTTGAAGTTTGGTTGAGTTTGGAATTTATTGGGAATTTATTTTGGGTTTTGATTAAAAATGGTGATTCTAGGAATGTTGGGTTTGAATCTTGATCTTGGGTGATAAATGGTGTTATTTGGGTCCCCATCCTAGATATAAGTTGTTTTGGTACATTTTGGAACTTGTTGAAGGAGTTGATTTTGAGTATTTTGTGTTTTGGTGGATTTTGGGTCGAAATTGTGAGAACCCAGCTCTGTTTTCCCGGCTTGAAACCAGACCAGGCGCCCGCCCGGGTTGGACCAAGCGCCCGCCCACCCTACCTTTTCCAGCGGCCAGACCTTCTGGTCAAATGAGCGCCCGCTCGCCCCTGCCCGAGCGCCCGCCCGCCCGCTTGGAATTTTACCCTTTTTGCTTGGTTTAAGACTAATGGCTTACCTAGTTTAGGTTTCCTTCTTCTAATTAACTTAAGATAACACCGTGGAACACTTTATTAAGTGGAATTGATTCTTTTGTGAATAAATAGGTTACGGAATTTGATTAAGTATCATTTTGGGAATGTGGTTCATCCTTGATGTGTTGTTTGGATTGGTTTACCTTTGTGGTAATTTATTTGGATTGGTTCTCTACTTTGGAATCATTAGTTGTTTATCGCGCTAGTATTTTATTACTTAGCATGTATTTGAAAGTCCAGCTGGTATTTGTGGTTGTGTCGGGCGATGCGAGATATTGTGATGGCACCGGCCAAGTCCATTATGGTGTCGACCATTGTTTTGCCCTTATTTTCCTCTTCCAGATTGGCCTTGGTTGAGACGTTTGGAGCATGACTTTGTGGCATGGCTCCCGCCCCTTGTGGCACATTACTTTGTTATTGGTTCCGGTACCGGGTATTTCTCTTCAGCTTTCATGCTATTATGAAGATGTTGATGGTTGATTATTGAAGCTGCGCAGCGACCTTTATTTGGTTTATCGGTTTGGGAAAACCTTGGCTATATCCTTTGTTATGTGTTTATTTCCGCTGCTATCTGTTAAATGACAATTGCTATGTGCTATGTGATTTATTATTGTTTATTGCTTATTGCATCTTAGCATGTCATGTAGTTGCATTAGTAACTTATTGAGATTTATCTCACCCCCTTTTTCTTTTGTCTTTGTTTTTCCTTAACCCCCCCCAGGTGGAAAGGATTAGACTCGCTGATCACGAGACAGGACGTCGCGAGGGTTGAGCTTTTGGGGCAAGTGGCATTGGTGGGTTTACATTATATAAATGTGTAACCTTTTTGGGATATTTGTACCAAACATTGACGTCACTAGGATTTGTATATTTTATAACTTTGGCGTATAAGCTTATGGAGTTTATACTAGTTTTAATTTGTTGTTCAAGTGGATTTCAAAACTTTGTGTTATCATCTTTTGGTATAAAAGGAAATTTTTTTATCTTCATTATTTTGGAGTTTATTGTTTAAGTCGACGTCCAGCTCGCGATCTCGAGCCGCGGGGTTTGGGGTCGCGACACCTTACGTATAGGAAATTTCCCTGACCCAGTCTCGAAACCTCGGAAATTTATAAATCTTAACCATAATCTCATCAAGCTCTAGCCTCATGATTAGGATACATCGCTGTTTTCTTAGACCCGAGCCTAGGAAGCCTAAATATTGACAACCCCAATCCCTAGTCTCAAAATCCAGGAAATACGCCAGTCGTGCAATGCACTCTAAACAAGCACACATTTGAGCCCCTATGGTTTCGCCCGAAAGGCCACTATAAACTCCAAATTAAATTAAAATACAGGTTAAGGAACCGCTATAAATCTAAATTGAATTAAAATACAGGTTAAGGAACCCCTATAAATCCTAAAGTTAATTAAAATGCGGGTTAAGGAACCGCTATAAATCCTAAAAATGAATTAAAATGCAGGTTAAGGAACCGCTATAAATCCTAAATTTAATTAAAATGCAGGTTAAGGAACCGCTATAAATCCTTAAGTTAATTAAAATGGAGGTTAAGGAACCAATTTAAAGGATTAAGTTAATTTACAGGTTAAGGTACCATTATAAGTCCTAAATTAAAATGTGACTTGCGCGATCCCGAGACTCCAACGTCCCGATATACCGTTCATGTTACCACATACGAATCCCGCGATCCAGAGATTTTAGCATCTCTATATACCATAGGTTTTCGAATACTTGCTTGACCTGCATGACCCCGAGGCTCTAACGTCTCGATATGCCGTTCATGTTAACACTTATGAACCCTATGATCCAGTGGTTTTAGCATCTCTATATATCATAGGTTTTGAATACTTTCTTGATATGCATGCCCCGTAAGATTTTCTTCTTCGTATACCGTGTGTCTCATTTTCGGCATATGTTGTTGGTGTCTCCGGACATATTTACACCATCTGTTGCCAGTGTCTTCTGACACATTTGATAATTTCTTGATACGCACGCCCCATAAGATTTTTTTCATCATATACTGGGTGTTTCATATTCTTTCAGCAAAAGTTGTTGGTGTCTCTAGCATCTAATTGTTGGGTTTTGATGCATCATGCACAGCAGAATTAAACATATAAATCAAACACCTAAGAGCCCGGATCCGTACTGTTGGAGATTATGCCCTAGGCCCTTGAGAAAGGCCTTATGTTATCTCATGTTCTCATTTGTTATGGAGATAACAACCTTGGATTATAATATGTTTTGCATGTTTCATATAATAATCCCCGTCCCTAGTACTTATGAAGAACTAGTATAAGTTTAATTGATGATCATATGATGATCATGTGTATGTGATACAAATTAAACTTATGGGTACTTGTTGGTGAACAAGTACTGGACATAACCCACCGATGAGATTTAAGTCATGGTCAAATGTAATAATTAAATCTCATATAGTTATATCATTTGATATCCTTAGACCTGAGATTATCATGGTCTTCCACATGATGAATATTATGCTTGACATAGTCAACCACTACCCTTAACCAGGTAGTCATAAAGGCTATGATTGGCATAATCGGATTCTTGTATGGAAGAATGATAAGTCAATATGGAATTTGTCCCTCCCTCAGGAGAGATATCTGCTCAGGCCACTCGTAGAGTGAGATTGATGAAATGCGTGGCTACGCTCAAATGAATTGATGTGATCAATATTATTTGCTCATAATCAATCTACTCGGGATCGAGAAAGCATTGAACGAGATAAGTTGACGTTGACCATGACTTATGTTCAATATGATATCGCGTGACAAAAGGATTGTGATATGTTCTATGAGGATAACGAACTTCGTTAAGTTATATTAATTGGGTAATCATGATGGCTTGCTAGAGTCCACTCATGATTTATGAGTTTGACCTTGGTTGGACTCATTACCAACTTAATATAATCCTATGGGGTCACACAAAAAAGAACGAATCAAGAAAAGGCAAAAGGCTGAATTTCTGGCAGGCACGGCCGTGCCAGTTATAAAGCACGACCGTGCCCCGATTAAGAAGCACGACCGTGCCAGTATTTATCTCCTGCAGGTCTGGATCGACACAATTGGCACGACCGTGCCAATTTGTGAGCACGACCGTGCCAGAGTTCCTGGGGCCAAATTTTGTGCAGTTTAATTGGGTGACGGGATTTAGGTCTTCTAGGTCATTAAGGGTTAATTACTAAGGACTATATATACATCTTTTCACCAGCCATTAAACTAATGCAACCCAATATGGTTGAGAAACATAATTCTTGATCTAAGATTGAGAATCAAAGATCAAGAACGCATAATTCATATAGCCTTTTAAGATTAGAAAAGCGTGTTTTCTAATGGGTCTAGCAACCCAGATCTAGAATGGTTCTAGATATTCGTTCGCGTGTGGATACACATCGAGGATGTTTGCTTTAGCATCTCAAGTTCGTTTTCCTGTAATCCTGATTAAAAGAACGCGAAGAACGAGGAGATCAAATCTTAAAACTTGAAGACTTGAAGATTTGAAGATCCAAAAATTTTAAAAGCACAACAACGGTTAGTATTCTAAATTCATCTTCCTATTAATTTAATCATAATGAATGGATCTTGGGGCTTGGGGCTTAGGGTTTTGATTTCTTTTTGCCATCTTCCGCTGCGCAAGGACCCTCAAAACCCAACAGTGGTATCAGAGCCACGTTCATGTATGATTATTTTAATAATATCATGTTGATAATATAATTGGATTATATGTGTTAACATGATATTTGAATTTAGATTCATGGTGTTTATGTGGTCTATGCGTTTTATGTGGTTTATTGTTTTTGTAACTTTAATCGCACTATTCAATCGCAATAAAAATTATGGTGGATTTAAAATTGTTTGGGTTATTAATTTTGATTGAATCAAAGTTTTGATAATCTAGAGATTCAAGAATAAATGGTTTATTCAAGGATAGATTTCTTCAAAACCTTTAAATGATTGCACCGTGCGGTAACATGGTATATGCGGTAGCATAGAGTATGCGACAACTATATTAATACGGCAGAATTGAGATACGGTAACTTAAAGGTGCGGTCAAGTGAGGGATTTGAGAAATCAATGTTGTTTGCTTGACCGTGATATGTTTGCCGTGTACCTACTTTTGAACTTAGATAAACATTAGTACATGAAATTATTTGTACAAGTTAGAGTTAGAGTTCTAGCATACCCATTTCTCCTCTTAGATACCTAAATCTCTTGGAATCGAGAGCCTTTGTGAGAATGTCTGCAATCTGATCATCAGTACTCACATACTCTAGATGGATATTACCTTTTTCCACATGATCCTTGAGAAAGTGGTATTTGATATCAATGTGTTTAGTCTTGGAATGCATGACAGGGTTGTTCGAGACAGCAATGGTGGATGTGTTATTACAATAGATTGGACAATTTTCTTATTTGATTCCATAGTCGACCAATTGTTACTTCATCCATAGCACTTGGCAACAGCAGCTTCCAGCAGCTATATATTCAGCTTCTGTGGTAGATACAGAAACTGAGGCTTGTTTCTTGCTTGCCCATGAAACTAGTCGATTTCCAAGGAAATGACACGTTCCACTTGTGCTTTTCCTGTCAATGGAACATGCTGCATAATCTGCATCTGAGTAAACTATAAGATCAAAAGTTGAATCTTTGGAGTACTAAAGTCCAAGGTTAATAGTCCCAGATAGATAACGAATAATTCGTTTAACAGCAATAATATGTGCTTCTTTAGGGTCAGCTTGATAACGAGCACAAACACAAACACTAAACATGATATCTGGCCTACTAGAAGTTAAGTATAGGAGAGAGCCAATCATACCTCGATACAGGGTTTGATCAAACTTCTTACCTTTCAAGTCTTTATCTAGCTTGTTACCAGTAGCCATAGGAGTGTCGTATGCCTTTGCATTTTCGAGTCCAAATTTCTTGATGAGATCTCTTGAGTACTTTGCTTGGTTGAGGAAGATGCCCTCAAGCACATTGTTTAATTTGAAGTCCAAGGAATAATGTCAATTCTCCCATCATGCTCATCTCAAATTTGCTCTTCATAAGTTTCTCAAAACGCTTACACAACAATTCATTAGTAGAACCAAAAATAATATCATCTACATATATTTGAACAAGTAAAGTATGATCATGATATTTAGCAATGAATAAAGTTGTGTCGATCTTACCACGTTTAAAACCTTTCTCTAGGAGAAATTTAGATAGAGTATCATACCATGCTCGTGGAGCTTGTTTGAGTCCATACAAAGCCTTTTGAAGTTTATAGACATGATTTGGAAATTTGGGATCTTCAAATCCGGGTGGTTGAGCAACAAAGACTGTTTCTTAAAGTTCACCGTTGAGGAATGTACTCTTCACGTCCATTTGATATAACTTGAATCTTTTGTAAGAGGCACAAGATAAGAATATCCTTATAGCTTCAAGTCTTGCAACGGGGGCAAATGTTTCATCATAATCGATGCCTTCTTCTTGTCTTGAGCCTTATTCAACCAACCTAGCTTTGTTTCTTATGATGCTTCCATTCTCATCCATCTTATTTCTGAGCATCCACTTTGTACCAATCACTCCTTGATCTTGTGGTCTTGGAACTAAGGTCCAAACTTTACATCTTTCAAATTGGTTGAGATCTTCTTGCATGGCAACAACCCAACTTGAGTCTTGGAGTGCTTCATCAAATTTCTTGGGTTCAACTTGAGATATGAATGCGGTAAGTGCATCATAGTTTGATCGTCTTGTTCGAACACCAAAATGCAAATCACCAATGATGTTCTGAATTGGGTGATCTCTGACCTCACGAACTTCTTGAGGTATGTCTGGTTGAGTTGATGGTGGTTGTAAATCTTCTAGTGGTACATCATTTATGCCATCCCAATCATAAGTAATTTGAGGGATAGGTTCTTCCACATTTATGGGTGTTTCAACTTCAACTCCATTTGAGGTAGCAGCAGATGCGGTAGCTTTTGGTGATTTATATGAGGTAGATGGAAGTGTAGTTGAGGTAGATGGGTTTCCTTGAGTTGATTCATTTTGCGGGCGAGTTGTAGCTGTCTCATTAATCTCAACAAAATCATCAGCAACATTTGGAGCCATATGTGGCTCAAGGAGAGAATTTTCATTAAAAGTAACATGGACAGATTCAACTATCTTAAGAGTGGTTTTATTAAAAACACGAAAATCTTTTGAGTGTTTAGCATACCCAATAAATATACCTTAATCGGATTTAGGAGTAAATTTACCTCGATGTTCTTTACCGTTATAGAGTATGAAGCATTTGCATCCAAATATCTTAAAGTATGCTATGTTAGGGGTTCTTCCTCTCCAAAGTTCATAAGGAGTTTTGTTGTAGGTCTTATTGATGAGGGATCTATTTTGAGTGAAGCATGCTGTATTGACAGCTTTAGCCTAAAAGTATTGAGGTAGCTTTGCTTCAACAATCATTGTTCTTAAATTCTTTACCGTTGTCGGATCGAACACTAACGATGTCATCTTCCTTTTGTGTTTGGAGCTGTCTAAAGAGCGCGGTCAAAATGTCATAACAATCGTCTTTGGAGATCATCATTTCAACCCACGTATATCTTGAGTAGTCATCTACCACAATTAAGGTATATCTATTTCCTCCAATGCTTGCGGTATACACCGGTCCAAATAGATCCATATGAAGTAGTTGCAAACATCTTGAAGTTGAAGGTGTTGTCTTGCTGGAGAAAGACGATTTTGGTTGTTTGCCTAGTTGACATGCTGTGCACTTCTCATCATGGTGATCAGCTACTTTGGGTAGACCATGAACTAGATTCTCTCTTCCAATCTTGGAGAGATATTTGAAGTTTAAGTGACTTAGTATTTTGTGCCACAGCCAACTAGTCTCACTAACATTCTTTGCTACAAACACAGAGATTAGAAGATATGCCATCTTTGATGAGACAGAAGTTTGAAGTGAAGTGGCATTGCAATCCTTTGTCGCAGAACTGAGATATTGAGAGTAAATTGTGTTGTAATCCAATAACTAGAGAGACTTCTTGGATGGTGATTTTTCGTTTTCGAATGACTCCATATCCTACAGTCTTTCATTTGTTATTATATCCGAAGGTTACTGATGGACCTTTCTCTTTACGGATATCTTCTAATAAGTTGATATCTCCGGTCATGTGTCTTGAACAACCACTATCGAGATACCATAAACTTGACTTATCCTTGGAGTGTCCAGCCATTAAGCAGAGAACCTATAAAATAAACATTTAAGAACAAGGTCCCCTTTTTATTCTTTTGGGTCCAAAGGGTTAGCAACTTTTAACAACCCATACTTGCCTCACAGAAGGGGGTTTAAGCCTTCTGGGATTTGGTGTGAATCTTAAAAGACATTCAGCAGCCTTGTGACCATAATCATCACACACAGAACGGTGGTGGAAGCCACCCAACTGAGGGTTAACAAACTTCATTGAAGTCTTGAGCACAACATTGTTTACTGGTATGGATGAGGTCTCCTTAACAAAGTTCATCCTCTTGAACTTTGCTGCCTTGCCGCCACTTGCGGTCACCGGCTTCCAGGATGCGGTCGCCAGCTTCCTAGGTGCGGTCGATTGACCTCGCGGCAAGATCACGCGGTAGGGAGCACCATCTACCTTGCTAGAGGAAGCCTCTGCGGTAGGTTCATCCATGGGAATACCTTTCAACTTTGCCTTGCCAGTTTGTTTCTTAGGGTAGACATAGTTGTACTTTAGTTTCTTCTTTGGTTCTTGTCCTTTTCCCTTTGAAACATGATGTTTAGCCTTCGACCCTTCCAATGTTTGCTGGGAATATTTCTCATCTCTTTCACAACAAGATGCACATTTAAAGTTGTCACTAGTTTGGAATCCCAAGCCTTCTTTATCACCACTAGACTTTTGAAATTTTAAGATTTGTTCCATAGTGACACGTGAATTGGTCCACTCATTAGTGATCCTTTTGAGATCATTTATCTCAGCAACCAATTCTTTGTTTTTAACTTTAAATATAGCATTTTGTTCTTCTAAGAAATGGTTTCGATCAGTAAGAGGAGTCATGCTCTTGATCTGCTCCTTAAGGAGGGTGAGTTCAGATCTTAATAGAGTTTTCTCCTTCTTAAGCTGGGAAATCTCTTCAGTTGAAAGTGCTAAAGCTTCCTTCATGTCAGAAAACTTACTAATTACCTGGTCAGCTTTCGTAAACATCTTTTCTTGTTCGTCGGGGGAAATGTCAAACTTGACTTGAGGTGTGGTAGACAGAACTTCCTTCACTTTGGGATTTAGTAGAGCCTTCTTTGCTGCACTCACATCACATCTTGAAAATAGAAGATCACCATTCCTTTGCACTGGAGTTAGGAATCCTTTATCAGCAAGTTCATCAGCCGTATTACTCTTCAATTTGGGTTTCACATTGGGTGAGAATTGATTATCAGCCTCATCATCAGAACGAACGACCAAACAAATGTGATCTTCTTCAGAATCCTCATCGCTTTCATCAGAATCTGACTCTATCCAAGTAGCTAACTCTTTTGAGGTAGAGTTTTCATCAGCCATCATTCCCTTTTGCTTAGAATACCTTGGAGTGAAGTTGATTTTCTTCTTTATATACTCAAATTTGGGAATTGGACATTCTGATGCGAAGTGACCTGGTTTCCTGCAATTAAAACAAACAAGATCTTATTTCTTCTTGGAGAAGTTGAAGTTCTCTTTCTTCTTTGAGGGGCTGCTCCTAGAAAACCTTGATGGAGCTTTGCTGGATGATCCGGGTCTTGCTGTCTTTTTAAAATTTTGGAATCTTTTCACGAACATAGCAAGATCATCATCGTCCATATCAAATTACTCTGATGTGGAGATTTTTAGATCTTCTTCTTCGATCACTTCTTCCTTTTGTGCGTCCAACGATAAGCTTTTAGTCTTTCCCTCCATTTCTTCAATGTTATGGAGTTTGATGTCAAAGACTTTAAGGTTGGCATAGTGTAGACACCCCGCCTTAGACCTCACACCCCGATTGCATACATAGTATTTTTATTTAACTTATTTTTGTTAATTTCTGTTACTTCGGTTATGTTCCTAACTGATTCCGTTAGTTTTGGGCTAAACTGCATAACAGAGTTAACTTTTAGGGTCATTCTGTCATTTATCACCCGCGGGCGCCTCCGGCACAGTTAGTCGGCTGCGCGCGTGTCTCGCCCTTAAAGCTGGACTCGCACGCTTCCCATTTTGGCAGTTACGGATTGCAGTCTTTTCCCTCCTTTTTCTTGATCACAAAAACCTCTTTTTTCATCCAAGTTCATCCCCCCTTATTTCATAACTCTCAATCCCATTATTCTTAGCCTTTATTTAAAACAAAATATTTCTTTTTATTATTATTTAATTTTCTCTTTATTATTTTATTTTCTTTATTTTCATATTGGTTAGAAAAGCTTCTTTCCCTCATTTCTCTACCTATTTAAACCCCTCATTTCTACCTTAGAAAAGGATCCAACTTTGATCATCTACCAAAAACTCTACACAAATTCTCCGAACAAGAGTTTTAGCAACAAAACTCTACACAAATTTCTACACAAGAAATTCTCTACAACAAACACCATTTCTCACCAAGTTTGAGGTCCTCTTTCTTAAGGTACAAATTCACTTTTCACTTCTCTTATTATTACATGTTTTAGTAATGTATGCAATCACCATCAAATGAGACATGACCTACTAATCACTTTATTACATTAAAGTTGGTTAAGGTTATCTCCCTACATTCCAACTCTACTTTAATTTCCTCATTTCATATTAATGTAATTGCTACATGTAATCTTTAGCATTAATATAATAAAACAATTCTCTTTTATTTCCCTTTGCAATTTCCCCTTTCTTTTCATTGTAATTATTAGCACTTTTATATTAATAAATTGAATGACTTTTAGCATTAGAACACCAATAGTAGCAAGACCCGCGTAAGCGGGGCGGAGTGGGTGTTTAAGTACTTCCCACTCCGTCACCTAACCTCCGAACCCTTCGCTTCCCGAATCTCTAGTTTGTAATATTAAAATAGGCTATTTATTTAGGTTTTTCTTATGTTTCCTCAATAACATAGGTGGCAACTCTACAATCTAAAATCAGTTAGACATCCTAGGATAATTCACCGCTCTAGCCAAGTAGTGGGCTCTCCCGGGGTATCTACAGTGGCGACTCTGCTGGGGAGGAACTTAGAGGGTTAAACTTGCGTTTTCATCTTTTGGTGTTCTTATTTCTGCATTCTGGGCATTATGGTAAAAAGAGTTGGAAGCGCGCGCCTCTGGCCTTCTTGGCCTAAAGCGCGCGCGTCCGACCCCAATTACCAGAATCGTCCGCCCTCCTTCTTGTCCTTCCATTTCATGTTTCTGTGCTAACAATTACTACAGGGGAATGTTTTATTATTTAGGGTCAAGGCAATCCCTTGAACCCAGTGACTTCCAGGTTTTCACCCAGAAGCGGGCGCGTCCGCCCTAGTTTACCTAACGTGCGCACCTCCCGAGTTGGCGCCCAAATTCACGCGCTTCTGGGTCATTTTCCAGAACAGAACAGTGTACAGAAACAGAACAGTTTTGACTGTGTGTGGGCACCGGGGCTGCACATGAATGGTTTTACTTTCTGTTTATTTTATCGGTCACACGGGTGATTCGAAAGTTGTAAATATGTGTTTATTTTGTTTTTTATTTCTTTGAAAAAAAAATTATTTGTCACTTGGCTTGACCTCACACTACATGCACATATTACTATGAATTGCTCACTATCGAGTCGCACAAGTCCATAACCCCAAACCCGTCGAGGCCCGTCCTAGGAAGTTTCAAGCTCCACCCGACCTTGACTCTTTCGAAGCGGTAAACCTCAACCCGTGGTGTAGTTCATGACTACATTCCGAGGGTGACCTTAAGCCTCTCATTAGATGAGCACAAGCCAACACAATTCTAGTTAGGGTCTAACACTCCGTGACCAAGTCGGTTTTCATGTGTCGAGATTTCCCTAAACTAATGTCATCAAATCATACATGCCATTTCCAAAAGAAACAAGTGGTTATTATGGACGAAATAAAACTCCGTCCCCGCATGTATGCTTTATGACATTAATTTAGTTTAGTCCCGTCACATGTAGGTATCACAAGCGTGGTGGAATCCGATGAGTATATGGGACCGCGAGAAGTTCTATATACTAGTGTGATGATTCCACTATTTTTCTAGAAACTCAAAAAACGACTCCGTCCTTCCGACTTTGTAAATAAATAAATAAATAAAAGTCTTTTTCTTTATGTGGTTGAGTCTTTTCTCTTGTTTGTGGGTGAAATTATTTTACTCAAAAAGTGTTTGTGGGGGCCATCCTAAGATCAACCGTGCTCTTTCAATAGGTCCAATGGCTTCCAACAACAACAACAACAATGGTGGGTGCATTTCCGTGTCAAACGAAAGGCTCTTCAACATAATGAGAGCCATGGGGGAACAAATGGATAGACTTGTCAAGGATGCCCGCCGCAAGGACGATTTATGGCAAGCCCGTTTTAATCTCGAGAGGAGAATTCACAAAGAAGAGGTTTCCGAACTCAAGGCCCGTTTGGAAGAATTCACCGACAACAAGGCAAAGGTCAATGGTAAAACATGCTCAAGTGGCCCGTCCCTCAAAAGTCAAAAAGGTGCCGCCAACAATCGAGTTTTCACTCCTCTCCTAGGAGTAACCCAAACCGAAGCATTTGAAACTTTGGTGGCAAGTGGAAAAATCAAGCCTCTACAAGGGTACCAACCCAAGACGATCAATGCCAACCATGCCCATCACGAATATTGTGGCTATCATCAGCATAGCGACCACACTAACGAGGGATGCTTCCTTCTCCGAAACATCATCCAAGATTTGATCGACAATGGTGAATTTACCTTGGGTGAAGAGCAACTCATCAAGGAAGAGGCTCAAATTTGAAATGGGGCTTCAACAGGAGATCATGCCACAAGGAGACTACAACAAAGACAACGATAACAATCTCCATTTCTCTTTCTCTACCTAGTAATAGGAATTAAAAAAAAAGAGAGTCAAAAGTCCTCTAAATGTGTGCATTAAGTTTTCTTCCTTCTCATTAATGTCAAAGTTTGAGTCGGTCTCATCAAATAAAAGTCGTTCTTGTCCTCATACACTCTTCCAAGTTGTTCAATTTAATTTTTGGCAAAATGATGAAAAGATGTCTAAACAAGTTTTAGAACGAAGGCCATCACTTGAACGCCTAGGGGCTAAACATCGTGACGAAGGCGACAACATCAACGGCAAAGCCAAGAAGCAAAACAAGATGGAGCAATATCAAGCAAAGTTTTCAAGGGGGAACAACAAAAAAAAAAAAACCCGCTAGGTCGACTCTTCAAAACAACCTAGGAAAAAGTTAGAGCACAAAAAAAAAAAGAAAAAAAATCCCCCTCATTCAAAGAAGTTCACATTAACATCATTCCACCAACGAAGGACAAAGCTACATTGACAACCATCACGGCGAATGGTGCATTCACAAGAACTACGGTGACCTGAGCCTCTACACTGGAGGATCGTAGGCAACCTTTGGGTCCGGTCTTATGCAAGAAAGAAGATATGTTTAGCCCTAATGCGTTATGGTGACTGGCCTTCATCTCGAACTTGTCAAGCATCTTTGTATGAGTCATTTGCCAATGAATTAATCACCTCGAGATTGAACGACTTTCTTAGAATTGAAATCATTTCACGTTCTTGTCAAGTCTAGGAACTTCTTCTCTTTCAGCCAAGGTTCTAAAAAGCGCTAGGCGGTCGCTAGGCGCCGCAGCAGGGCCTAGTGCCTAGGCGGGGTCTAAACGGACTTAGGCAGGGCCGAGAATTAAAAAATATTTATAATATCTTAGGCGGGACTTAGGCGCTTCATGAACGCCTAGCGCCTAGGCGGGGCCTAGGAGGCTTAGACGGGCGTCTTTTAGAACACTACTTTCAGCAACGCTCCCAGTTTCTTGCAATCAAATTGGGGCTTTCCTTCTCTTCTCTCTTAATGACTTACTTGACTTCGTGAGTCATTCAATAAAAATACATATCAATACTAGGGACCACTTCCCTAGTCAAGTCAATGTCACTCACCTTTAGTGACAAAAAGGTCTCCACCGCAAAATCACATGTCTCTCATCCTCACCTAGAGTCAATGCACACTTCCTCATTAATCGAGTAAAAATGAGGACGTAAAAGAGATGCCCGCTAGATTGAAAACCCGAAAGGGCGGTCTAGGCAAAAAACAGGGTGCGTCATAAAAAAAATGAGAGAGTGAGAGAGAGAAGAGAAAGAGAAATGGAGATCCCCGGCCTCTAAAGAAGACAAGTTCTACATTGACTCTCCTCAGCAAGTCAATTCACCACCGATCAACTTCGGAATTGCAAAAAGCTTGACAAGATACGGCACAATCAAAGGTCGTTTTGGGTTGTTGGCATAAGAGAAATTGTTCTTGCAATGTGCATTTTTGGGCTCATGTGGAAGAAGGCCCGTCCGAGAATGAGCTCATGATTGATATGGGGTACGAGGTTGCACAAATAGTCCCTAATGAGTCAATTAGGTTGGGCAGCCAATGGCAATAATATGTGACTCAGTTTTCAAGCTTCTCCAAGCATGTGCCCCTACAGTATGTCAAAAGGCTTCCCGAGAATAGAGTAGCTCTTGCCATGTCCTCTTATGTTTGTTCCCCTGCATGAGAACGAGTCTCTGTCTTTGCTCGACAAATGATGACGCCCTAGGGGCTATGTGACTCAAGAACGAGAGCTTCTTCTTCTTCATTTGACAGTTAATGATCCCTTGGGGCTATGCTTAAGAAAGATGTGTGAGACTACCCTCAAAGTCTCTCAAGAGGAATGTCGAAGAGCCTTCATATAATGTGTGCTCGTGTCTGTTCCTCTAATCAAGGATATGTTTTTCTTGCTCCACTTGCAATCAATGGTGGCACTCTAGGGACTACACTAGAGTTTGAAAGGCTCCTTCAGAAAAAACTAATTCGCGTCACCTCCCAACAATGGCCCTAGCAAAGTCATGTGCAACATTGAAAGCTTCCTTAATTAGTTTGGCACCGAATGTCTCAAGGGGCTTCACAATCTAATATCTTTTGGGCTACGGCATTACAGTAATCCGAGCAAAGGGCAATATTGGGGCTTCGGAATTGGCAATCTTTTTGGGATGATACCCGAGCAATTCAGTATGGGGAATAGTCTTCATGGAACCAAACAATCTTCAAGGATCTCTTGGTACTTCACGTCAAAGGTCTTTTGGTTTGAAAGGAGGGCTCCAATGTTATGAATGAGTTTGATGATTCTTATGTTGTGACTTACGACGAGGTTATGAAGAAAGTCTTAGAGAAAAGGAAAAAGATTCAATATGATAAACTCTATCAAAACAGGGTTATAGCGGGAAATGCCATGGCCAATCCCAATGTTTCTGCAATTCAGCACCCCCTTCTCTGAGATCAAAAGCACATGTTGCATCCGCACAAGTTGCATCCACACGAGTTGCATCCGAAGATCCGTTATTAGTCCAACACAATAAGACTCAAGCAAACATACCCATTTGGGAACTTATCACGCCAAGACCTTATCATCCACAATCTCTCTCAAGACATTTTGCGAAGACCTTGCTACACACGGGCCTTCCACTAGTTGGGTACCAACCACAAAAAGGGCCATTCATCTCCAAGCAAGAGAAAGGAGGAGATCACTATCAAGATTTCTACCAAACGGTGCAATGCCAAGCCGATTCCAAGATAATTTGGGGCTTTACATTGAAAGGTCTTCACATTTCACCATCTTGAAGCTCGCAAACAACAAGTACATGACATTTGGGGCTTGGAAACCTCTCAAATATTGGTATCAATAATCTTCTCTTGGGGCTTGATCATGTGAACAACAAAAGACGATTCGTTTGAACGGGTCAAGAGCTGATTTATCTTGGGGCTTCACGAGTCACTTAAAGTTTGGCATCAAAGGCGAGTCTAGGGGCTTTACAATCAGCAACCCCTTATCTCGGCATCAAAAGTCTTTTAAATCCCCATAATCAACAAATCTCTTGGGGCTAGACATCAATCTTCGTTGGGCACAGGTGACAACGACAAAAATCAAGCAACAAGGCAATCCGGACTTCGATCGAACATGACTTGATCTTGGGATGGCTTTACAAACACACAATTCTTAAAATGGTTCACCCACGAACTAAAAAAAAAGATTTTTTATTTTTCTTTTTCTTGTCTCCTTACTTGTGTAAAAAGTATGTGTTTCATTTTTGCTTTGCTCCTAGCTTCTTCCCCAGCGTTCTCCATCATCCTTGAACTACGCTGGTCTGATTCTCTTTAAGGGATACGTAGACAGCCTTTTGGCACGACCAACCTGTCATCCAGAATGTCATCTCACCGACACCCCATCAAAGTACAAGCGACTCATCTTCATCAAAAGTGTCAACATCCTTCATCAAAGCCACGGCATCAGAAATCCATCCCAAATCAAGCGGCCATGGTAAGTGAAGGTATGAACATCATTCACGATTTCTACAAATCACACATCACACAAAAACAATTTCTCCATTCTCGAAAAATCTCTCTCAAGCAATCTCTGCTTCCCAAATCACATCACACCACAATCACAATTTTCTCTCAATTTCTATTTCACATCTCACACAAGCACATATATCTGCAAAAGCATACATATAACAGGTACAAGCATTCGATAAATGGATTCACAAACGGATTCAGTAATGGGTTCACAAACGGACTCAGCCATCGGATTCACAAACGGATTCGACCAACGGATTCAGCAAAGGGTTCACAAACGGACTCAGCCATCAGATTCACGAACGGATTCGACAAATGGACTCACGAACGGGTTCAACAAATGGATTCACTAACGGATTCATCAAACGAATTCACTAACGGATTCCGTCAACAAGGGTTCACCAACGGACTCATCCAAGGGATTCACTAACGGATTCGTCAACAAGGGTTCACCAACGGACTCATCCAAGGGATTCACTAATGGATTTATCAAACGGATTCACTAACGGATTCGTCAACAAAGATTTACTAACGAACTCATTTAAGGGATTCACTAACGGATTCATCAAGCGGATTCACTAACGGATTCGTCAACAAGGGTTCACTAATGGACTCATTCAAGGGATTCACTAACGGATTCATCAAACGGGTTCACTAAGGGATTCGACTGGCAGATTTACAAATGGACCAGGCCACCTCCTCTATTTACAAAATCCGCTGACACAGGGAGCGCACCCCTATCTCTCGCAATTTCAAATTCCTGCTTTCATTGAGTCTTTGCTTTCTTTTCTTTCTTTTTCTTTGTCGATGTCCTCGGCGGTTGTCTGTCTTTCGTCGACGCGTTTTGCTTTGCAATCCACGTCGCCGAGGGGCTCTGTAGACACCCCGCCTTAGACCTCTCACCCAGATTGCATACATAGTATTTTTATTTAACTTATTTTTTATTAATTTCTGTTACTTCAGTTAAGTTCCTAACTGATTCCGTTAGTTTTGGGCTAAACTGCATAACAGAGTTAACTTTTAGGGTCATTCTGTCATTTATCACCCACGGGCACCTCCGAAACGGTTTGTGGGCTGCGCGCGGGTCTCGCCCTTACAGTCGGACTCGCGCGCTTCCCATTTTGGCAGTTACGGATTACAGTCTTTTCCCTCCTTTTTCTTGATCACAAAAACCTCTTTTTTCATCGAAGTTCATCCCCCCTTATTTCATAACTCCCAATCCCATTATTCTTAGCCTTTCTTTAAAACAAAATATTTCTTTTTATTATTATTTGATTTTCTCTTTATTATTTTATTTTCTTTATTTTCTTATTGGTTAGAAAAGCTTCTTTCCCTCCTTTCTCTACCTATTTAAACCCCTCATTTCTACCTTAGAAAAGGATCCAACTTTGATCATCTACCAAAAACTCTACACAAATTCTCCCAACAAGAGTTTTAGCAACAAAACTCTACACAAATTTTTACACAAGAAATTCTCTACAATAAACACCATTTCTCACCAAGTTTGAGGTCCTCTTTCTTAAGGTACAAATTTACTTTTCTCTTCTCTTATTTTTACATGTCTTAGTAATGTATGCAATCCCCATCAAATGAGACATGACCAACTAATCACTTTATTACATTAAAGTTGGTTAAGGTTATCTCCCTACATTCCAACTCTACTTTAATTTCCTCATTTCATATTAATGTAATTGCTACATGTAATCTTTAGCATTAATATAATAAAACAATTCTCTTTTATTTCCCTTTGCAATTTCCCCTTTCTTTTCATTGTAATTATTAGCACTTTTATATTAATAAATTGAAGGACTTTAAGCATTACAACACCAATAGTAGCAAGAACCGCGTAAGCGGGGTGGAGTGGGTGTTTAAGTACTTCCCACTCCGTTACCTAACCCGCGAACCCTTCTCTTCCCGAATCTCTATTTTCGTAATATTAAAATAGGCTATTTCTTTAGGTTTTTCTTATGTTTCCTCAATAACATAGGTGGCGACTCTACAATCTAAAATCAGTTAGACATCCTAGGATAATTCACTCTCTAGCCAAGTAGTGGGCTCTCCCGGGGTATCTACACATAGAGACTTATGAGTGACATATCATCTAGAAGCTTGGTATCTTCAAGAGTGTTTCCTTTGTGAAGATATTGAGAACCAAGAGCAGCTAGAAAATTAACATTTCTTTCTTTCTTGGTAAGCTTCTTTCTGAGTGCTGTGTAGGTACTCACGATCTCACAATAATGATCATAAGTGGCTCTAAGTGATTCACCGGGGATCTTAGCAAAGTTGTTGAATATTCTTTGAATTGCGAACTTTTTGCTTTCGTTGCATGCTTGATCTCCTTCGATGTAATCTTCAATTGCATCTGAAAGATCTTTTGCAGTAGAACATTCCATAATATGTCGACGGTGTGACGTACTCAAGGTACTTAAAAGTATGCTTTTTTGCTTTCACATCCATTCCAACCAATCTTTTCTCTTCATCAGTCCATTCAGCTTTTGGTTTCTTGATTGATGGTGTGTCTGCATTGGTTTCTGGATTCGGATTAGCTTTCATTGGGAAGTATGGTCCAATGGTAAGACAATCACCGAGTTGCTCGTCCATGGAGTAGAATTGGGTTAGAATGTTTTGTTTCCATACGTCAAAGTTATCTTCGTCGAACGCTGGAACGTGCGTATAGTTAACCGTTGCCATAGCTTTCTGACTTACCATATTGAATCGGCACCCAAGCTGTTAAGCATGAAAAACAGAAGTTTTATGAAGGTGTTTGGTCTGATACCACTTGTTGGTCCTAGAGACACAACAAGGGTATGAAAAGAGGCTAGAGGGGGGGGGGTGAATAGCCTATTTAAAATTTCAACCCTTTTTCAAAATTCAACCTTATGCTTACACTTAAGTTTTGTGGTAGATGATAAACCACACGGTCAAGTGTAAAATGCACAACGGAAGTTTTCGATCAAACAAGTTAAGAGTTGTTTTTGATATGTAAAATGCGGTAGGCAATAATGCGGTAGATAGAGATGCGGTAGGTAGTTTGCGGTAGATTGAATGTCCGGTAGGTTAAGGTGAGGTAGGTTGAGATTGAAAACTTTGTGTCTTAGAGATTTTTGGCAAATGATAAGTTAGTCAGATTTTAGCTAAGGCAATGAGGTAGACAAACAAACACAATTCACAATTGTTCTTAAATCTGAAAGATCAAACACTAAAAAAACAAATGAGATTAATATGAACAATAATAACAAAATGAACAAGACTTAAGGTAAATTTGCAGAAATGAAAAGTGTAGTAAGTAAATGACACAATGATTTGGAAAGGTTTGATCTGTTAAAAGATCTACGTCCTTTACCAAGATGGTCAGTCTTGGATTTTGAATGAGGTATATATTTGATTCGATTGAGTACAGATTACTGAGATGATGTATTTGAATCAACACCTATTTCTATGAAGAACAATCCTAGACTTAGACCAGTGTATCCTTAATGATTCAATCTATGTGATTGATCAATCGGGGTGAGTGTGTGTGTAAGAATCAAAAGCTCTTTAGAATCTAAATGATTATAGAGCCTAATGAAACTTGTGTGATGAGGCTTGAGATTTGATCTTGAATGTTTCTGGAGACTTGTTGAAGACTTGAAGGATGAGTGCTTGAAGATTCGAAGGATTCTGGAAATCTTGAGTATGATCTTCAATCACCAAGAATTTCAACAACAATTTCTCTCTTAGAATCTCAGTGTGAGTTCAATGAAGAACACAAGGACTATTTATAGCCTTGAATGAGAAACTAGCCGTTAGAAATACTTGAGGTCCAAGTTGAAGGACAATGAGCTGTTGAATTCTAATTGGAGCTCAGTCTGAGTTGTCCTTTTGTTGCAGAGTCATGGTGGTCCAACTGTACTATGATGACAGTTGTAATCAATTTTGAAATTTGAATTTGCAACGTTCTAAACTAACCAAGGTAAGGACACAAGTGTAACCATGATTGAGTTTGAACCAACTTGAATTTCTTCAACCAAGGTTCCATGCGGTAGACCTCATTCATGCGGCAAGGTAGATAGCATGAGGTAACCTTTGGTCATACGGCAGGTGTTGAGCTATGCGGTAGATGTTTCTTGTGGTAGACAGGGGCCTTACGTCATATCTCCAGATTTAGAAAAATTGAGGGTCCTAATCTGCTAAGCCTATTCAACTATAAAGTGGACTTTTCTAAACGAAGTACAAGTACTTCTTGCAATATATCCTAAAGTCCACAAAGGGTAAAATAAGGTTATGGGATTAATCAAATTAAGGTAATAGGAGTGGTTTATAATAGGCATACCCAATAGGGTTGCTGATTGTAAAGCCCCTAGGATGCCTTTGATGCCAAACTTTGAGTGAATGGCATAGCCCCAAGATAAATCAGCTCTTGGCCTATTCGAGTAAATTGCCTTTTGTTGTTGGCGTGAGTAAGCCCCAAGAGAAGATTATTGATACCAAGTTTTTAGAGATTTGTTAAGCCCCAAATGTCATGTACTTGTTGTCTGCGAGCTTGGAGATGGTGGATTGTGAAGACCTTTTGATACAAAGCCCCAAATTATCTTTGAATCGACTCGGCATTGAGAGCGGATGCACTGTCGGGTAGAATTATTGATAGAGATCTCCTTCTTGCGCTTACTGGGGAGATGAATGGCCTCATTGTGGTCGGTACCCAAATGTCTTGTGGTGCCGTCGAGGTCGCGGATAATAAGGTCTTGGTGTGATAAGGTCCCCAAATGGGTATGCTTGCTTGAGTCTTCTTGTGTTGAACTAATAACAGATCTTCAGATACAACTTGTGCGGATGCAACTTGTGCGGATGCAACTTGTGCTTTTGCTCTCAGAGAAGGGGGTGCTGAATTGCAGAAACATTGGGATTGGCCATGGCATTTCCCGCTATAACCCTATTTTGATAGAGTTTAGCATATTGAATCTTTTCCTTTTCTCTAAGACTTTCTTCATAACCTCGTCGTAAGTCACAACATAAGAATCATCAAACTCATTCATAACATCGGAGCCCTCCTTTCAAACCAAAAGACCTTTTGACGTGAAGTACCAAGAGACCCTTGAAGATTGTTTGGTTCCATGAAGACTATTCCCCATATTGAATTGCTCGGGTATCATCCCAAAAAAGATTGCCAATTGCGAAGCCCCAATATTTCCGTTTGCTCGGATTACTGTTATGCCGTAGCCCAAAAGATATTAGATTGTGAAGCCCCTTGAGACATTCGGTGCCAAACTAATTGAGGAAGCTTTCAATGTTGTACATGACTTTGCTAGGGCCATTGTTGGGAGGTGACGCGAATTAGTTTTTTCTGAAGGAGCCTTTCAAACTCGAGTGTAGTCCCTAGAGTGCCACCATTGATTGCAAGTGGAGCAAGAAAAACATATCCTTGATTAGAGGAACAGACACGAGCACACATTACATGAAGGCTTTTCGACATTCCTCTTGAGAGACTTTGAGGGTAGTCTCACACATCTTTCTTAAGCATAGCCCCAAGGGATCATTAACTGTCAAATGAAGAAGAAGAATCTCTCGTTCTTTAGTCACATAGCCCCTAGGGCGTCATCATTTGTCGAGCAAATACAGAGACTCGTTCTCATGCAGGGGAACAAACATAAGAGGATATGGCAAGAGCTATTCTATTCTCGGGAAGCCTTTTAACATAATGTAGGGGCACATACTTGGAGAAGCTTGAAAACTGAGTCACCTGTTGTTTCCATTTGCTGCCCAAACCAATTGACTTACTGGGGACTATTTGTGCAACCTTGTACCCCTCAATGATGGGCTCATTCTCGGATGGATCTTGGTTACCATGGGGCTTCTTTCACATGAACCCAAAAATAGATATTAAAAGAACAACCTTTCTTATGCCAATAACCTAAGACAACCTTTGATTATGCCGTAACTTGTCGAGCCTTTTGCAATTCCGAAGTTGAATCGGTGGGGAATTGACTTGCTGAGAAGATTCAATGTAGAACTTCTGTAGTCATCTTCTTTTAGAGGCCGAGGATCTCCATTTCTCTTTCCCTTCTCTCTCTCACTCTTTCATTTTTTTTATGACGCACCCTGTTTTTTGCCTAGACCACCCTTTCGGGTTTTCAATCTAGCGGGTATCTCTTTTGCGTCTTCATTTTGACTCGATTAATGAGGAAGTGTACATTGACTCTAGCTGAGGAGAGAGACATGTGATTTTGCGGTGGAGACCTTTTGTCACTAATGATGAGTGACATTGACTCGACTAGGGAAGTGGTCCCTAGTATTGACTTCATGTATTTATATATATATTTTTGAATGACTCGCGAAGGCAAGTAAGTCATTAAGAGAGAAGAGAAAGACAGCCCCAATTTGATTGCAAGAAACTGGGAGTATCGCTGAAAGATAAGAAGCCCCTAGACTTGACAAGCAACGGAAAGCGATTCCAAATCTAGGAAAGTTTTTCAATCTTGAGGTGATTAATTCATTGGCAAATGACTCGTACAAAGTTGTCTTGACAAGTTCGAGATGAAGGCCAATCACCATAACGCACTAGGGCTAAACATATCTTCTTTCTTGTATGAGACCGGACCTGCAGGTTGCCTACGTTCCTCCAGTGTAGAGGCTCAGGTCACCGTAGTTCTTGTGAATGCTCCTTTCGTTGAGATGGTTGTTGATAATTATTCGTCCTTCGTTTGGTGGAATGGAATGATGATGTTGTTGTGAACTTCTTTGAATGAGGGGGGAATTTTTTTTTTGTGCTCTAACTTTTGTCTAGGTTGTTTTGAAGAGTCAACCTAGCGAGTTTTTTTTTTTTTTTTTAATCCCCCTTTGAAAACTTTGCTTGATTTCTCCATGGCTGTTGCTCCACCTTTCTTTGTCGCTTGATGTCTTGGATTTGATGTTATCGGCTTCGTCACGATGTTTATCCCCTAGGCGTTCAAGTGATGGCCTTCGTTCTAAAACTTGTTTATACATCTTTTCATCATTTTGCCAAGAATTAAATTGAACAACTTGGAAGAGTGTATGAGGACAAGAAGGAATTTTATTAAGACCGACTCAAATTTTAACATTGACGAGTGGGAAGAAAACTTAATGCACACAAAAGAGGACTTTGGACTCTTTTTTTTTATTTATATATATATATCCTATTTCTAGGTATAGAAGGAGAAACGGAGATTGCTGTCGTCGTCCTTGTCGTTGTGGTTCTCCTTGTGGAATGATCTCTTGTTGAAGCCCCATTTCAAAACCACGCCTCTTCTTTGATGAGTTCTTGCATGTTGTCACTCTCTAACGGTTGCTCTTCACCAACAGTAAATTCACCATTGTCGATCAAATCTTGAATGATGTTACGAAGGACAAAGCATTCCTCGGTAAGATGGCCACTATGTTGGTGGTAGTTGCACCATTCATCATATGCATGATTTTTACGTATCGTCTTCGGCTTGTACCCTTCTAAAGCTTAACCTTTCCCTTTTCTACCAAGGCTTCAAATGCTTCGACTCGGGTTACTCCTAGGAGAGGAGTGAAAATTCGGTTGTTGGCGGCGCCTTTTTGACTTTTGAGGGATGAACAACTTGAGCATGTTTTACTGTTGACCTTTGTCTTGTTGTCGGTGAATTCTTGCAAACGGGCCTTGAGTTTGGACACTTCTTCCTTGTGAATTCTTCTTTCATAATCAAGATGGGCCTTGAGTTCGGAAACCTCTTCTTTGTGAATCCTCTTGTCGATATCGAAACGGGCTTGCCACAAATTGTCTTTACGGCGGGCATCCTCGACAATTCTATCCATTTGTTCCCCCATTGATTTCATTATGTTGCGCAACCCTTCGTTGGACACGAAATCACTCCCACCATTGTTGTTGTTGCCATTCGAAGCCATTGGACCTATTGAAAGAGCACGATTGATCTTAGATTGGCCCACAAACACCTTTTGAGTAAAATAATTTCACCCACAAACAAGGAAATGACTCAACCACATAAAGAAAAATACTCTTTTTTTTATTTAAAAAATTCGGAAGGACGGAATCCTTTTTAGGGTTTCTAGAAAAATAGTGTAATCGTCACACTAGTATATAGACCTTCTCGCGGTCCCATATACTCATCGGATTCCACCATGCTTGTGATACCTACATGTTACGGGATTAAACTAAATTAATGTCATAAAGCATACATGCGGGGACAAAGTTTTATTTCGTCCATGATAACCACTTGGGGACGGAGTTTTATTTCGTCCATAATAACCACTTGTTTATTTTGGAAACGACATGTATGATTTGATGACATTAGTTTAGGGAAATCTCGACACATGAAAAACCGACTTAGTCACGGAGTGTTAGAACCTATACTAAGAATGTGTTGGCTTGTGCTCGTTTAAAGAGAGGCTTAAGGTCACCCCCGGCATGTAGTCGTGAACTACGCCACGGGTTGAGGTTTACCGCTTCGAAAGAGTCAAGGTCGGGTGGAGCTTGAAAATCCCTAGGACGGGCCTCGACGGGTTTGGGGTTGGACTTGTGCGACTCGATAGTGAGCAATTCATAAGAATATGTGCATGTAGTGTGAGGTCAAGCCAAATGACTAAAATATTTTTTTTTTCAAAAGAAAAGGAAAAAAAAACAAATAAGCACATATTTACAACTTTCAAATCACCCATGTGACCGATAAAATAAACATAAAGTAAAATCATTCATGTGCAGGCCCGACGCCCACACACTGTCAAAACTGTTCTGTTTTGTGCATTGTTTCTGTTCTGGAAATGCGCCCAGAAGCGCGCGCATTGGGCTACCTACTCGGGAGGCGCGCGCGTTAGACAAAGAGGGGCAGAGGCGCCCGAATCTGGGTAAAACCTGCAAATTCATGGGTTCAAGGGATTGCCTTGACCCTAAATAATAAAACTTTCCCCTGCAGTAATTGTTAGCACAGAAACATGAAATGAAAGGACAAGAAGGAAGGCGAGCGATTCTGGTAATTGTGGTCGGACGCGCGCGCTTTAGGCCAAGAAGGCCAGAGGCGCGCGCTTCCAACCCTTTTTACCAGAATGCCCAGAAAATAGAATAAAAGAACACCAAAAGCAGAAACGCAAGTTTCTAAGAAGTCCCCAGCAGAGTTGCCACTATAGATACCCCGGGAAAACCACAACTTGGCTAGAGCGGTGGATTGTCCTAGGATGTCTAATTGATTTTATTTTGTAGAGTCGCCACCTATGTTTTTAAAGGCACATAAGAAAAACCTAGAGAAATAGCCTAAATTAATATACAAAACCAGAGATTCGGGAAGAGAAGGGTTCGGGGGGTTAGGTGACGGAGTGGGAAGTACTTAAACACCCACTCCGCCCCGCTTACGCGGGTCTTGCTACTATTGGTGTTCTAATGCTAAATGTCCTTCAATTTATTAATTTAAAAGTGCTAATAATTACAATGAAAAGAAATGGGAAATTGCAAAGGGAAATAAAACAGAATTGTTTTATTACATTAATGATAAAGATTACATGTAGCAATTACATTAATATGAAATGGGGAAATTAAAGTAGAGTTGGAATGTAGGGAGATAACCTTAACCAACTTTAATGTAATAAAGTGATTAGTTGGTCATGTCCCATTTGATGGGGATTGCATACATAAAAAAAGACATGTAAAATAGAAGAAGAAAGAATAAAGTACCTTTAGAAAAAGAAGAACTTCAAACTTTAACTTGGAGATGGAGTTGTTGTAGAGAAATTATTGTGTAGAAATTTGTGTAGAGTTTTGTCGCTAAAACTCTTGTTGGGAGAATTTGTGTATAGTTAAAGTGTAGAGAAAGTTGAAGTCCCTTTTCTAAGGTAAAAAGAGGAGGTTTTTATAGGTGAAAAAGAGAGGAAAAGATGGCTTTTCAACCAATAAGAAAATAAAAAAATTAAATAATAAAGAAGAAATCAAATAAAATAAAGATCAAATATTTGGCTTTAAGGAAAAAGGCTAGAATATGGGATTTGGGAGTTATAAATAAGGGGGGATGAATGTGGATGTAAAAAGAGTTCTTTGTGATCAAGAAAAAAAATGAGGGAAAAGACTGCAATCCGTAACTTCCATAATGGGAGGTGCGCGAGTCTGGCTTTAGGGGCTAGACGCACGCACAGCCCACAAGCAGTGTCGGAGGCGCCCGCGGGTGGAAAAGACAGAATGACAGAAATGACTCTAAATTTAATTATGTTATGCAGTTTAGTCCAAAACTAACGGAATCAGTTAGGAACTTAACCGAAGTAACAGAAATTAACAAAAATAAGTTAAATAAAAATACTATGTATGCAATCGGGGTGAGAGGTCCACAAGGAGGGGTGTCTACACCTTCCTGTGCAATCTCCAGATCACCGCATGCAAACCCGACTCGCGAAAAGCCATGACCTCATATGTCTAATTAGTCATCTAAGACAAAGGCAGCACGAGTATGTCAAAACAAGTCCAAACGAGAGGATGACTAAAGACAGAAGTGGGATGAATAGAAGAAAGGGTAAACAACATACACTGGCATGACCCACCGGGATCTGAAACTCTAGAGCTACCTCACTCTCCTCATGCTGCACCCACTGAGGGTTGCGGTGGTCATCTGTATAGTCATACAAAGGAGCTCTAAAAACCCTATCAAAGGAAGGACCTGCCGGGCCCGACGCCACCGACTCAACATGCCTCTGCCCCATCTCCGCAGTTTCTCCTCTATCACAGCGCGTGAGCCCCAAGGCGCGTCCCAACAAAGTCATCATACGAGGCTCCCTCTACAAACAAACTGTCTAAGCATCAGGGCCCTCGGTCAACCTAACCCAGTCATGCAGAGACACTAGATCAGTCATGAACCACGGAGGATCCACCGAAACCAAGAAGACACTTCCTGCCCCACACTAGGGCTACTTGTGAACCACAAACCGGTAATAGCCGTAAAATCAGAAGGGGTCACCGTCACCTCTCCCCAACCAAAGTAAAATGTATGGGTGGTGTCCCACTAGTTCTCCCGCAGTGCCATAACAAGGTCATTACTCTTGGTCAGCTTTCCCTGACCAGACAAACTCTCGAAGAATAAGCCCAAGCCGGTGGCCCGCACCCTGCTCCGAACAGTCTCTGGAGTCCTCTCCCACAAGTCATATACGACGCCGCATGAGCCCCTCGACTTCAAAGGCGGCAACACAACCTTCAAAACACCAACATGTATACACAGCTCAGGTATGAAATTAATCTAGCAAGTTATTTCATAAACATGTGTAAATATAAACTGTTGCATTAGGAGGATCCCCAAAATTCCCAACAAATACTTTGGTACATATACGTTGTAGGCTATTCATCTAACAATTAAAACCCTAGTCTACCTAGGATAACTCAATCCCAAACAAGTTCAAAACATTTCAATAATTAACGAACAAAAATATAACTTCATCCAGTGAAACACTAATATACATTACACTCTAACAAAAGTCAAGCAACACAAAAAACACTTTTAACAAAGTCAACCAAGTAAAAGATCGTTCAAAGATTATAACATTTTCGGACCAAAAGTTACTTAACACCAAAAATCGCGTTTTTTAACAAAACCACCAAAATCAATACATTATACATACTACAGATAAATCAATTAACTTGGGTCGAAATCTACAAGTTTCATGATAAGCCCAATTTAAGGTCTTTAAGCCCTAAGTACAAAATTAATCAATCAAACCCTGTAACTTTGGGTAGATTTCAATTAAACCCCTCATTCAAAACAACTTACAACTAAGTCCCTTGTATTCTACATTCAATTCGCTCAAACCTTCTCATTCGAAGTAATTAACAATCAAACCTTCTCATTTGAAGTAATTAATAATCAAACCCTTCATTCAAGGTAAATTACAGCAAATCCCTCGTGTTTAACGTTAACATATTCAAACCTCCGACCTTGGGAAAATTACAATCACAACTCTTACAAATCTACAAGAATTAACTTAAACCCCAAACTTGGGTTATTTACAATTAAAATCTTCACGAACAACATAAAATCTACTTAAACCCCAAACTTTGGGTAACTCACAACCAAATCCATCATTTGAAAAACTTACAACCAAAACCCCATATCTTCAACTTAACATCATCCAAATCCAAACCCCGTACCTTGGGTAAATTACAATCTAAACCCCATACCTTGGGTAATTTACAAATCCAAACCCCATACCTTGGGTAATTTACAATCAAAACCCCATACCTTGGGTAATTTACAATCAAAATCCCAAACCTTGGGTAATCCTCAACCAAATTAACAATAATTTATTCGAAACCCCAAATTTGAGTACATTTCAATCAAGCCCCTCACTAAAAAATGATTTACAATCAAATCCTCTATGTTTAAACCTTAATATACTTAAACCCCAAACAAGGGAAATTACAAAAAAATAACCATTTAAAACCCCAAAGCTTGGGTAAATCACAATCAAAAACTTGACATTCAAAGTAAGATGTAAATAAACCCCGAATTTAGGTAATCTACAAATTAAAACTCTTTGTAATCTGCATAAGATTCATTTAGACCCCAAACTATGGGTAAAATACAACTAAATCTCTACAAAATTCACTTAAACCCCCCACACATTGGGAAATTCACATCCAAAACATCTCTAAACTCAAACAATCAAAGCTCAAACCCTAGACTATAGGTAATTTCACTCATATTTCTCACTGCTTAAAACCTAAACAATAGGTATCTTTACATCTACAAGTCTCCAAACTTTACGCACTCTCTACTTCGATCCCTCAAACTCGCAATTACTCACAAATGCTCATACTAAAAATCTAAAAGTGTTACAGTCATACACTCATAGTAAAGCATATTGTGAAAACACCGCAATCTTTAGGACATGTCCTTAGTCCGTCCCTTTGGTCTGGAAGATCGCGTAAATTACCGAACTTGGTCCGGAAGACCACGTAAATTACCAAACTTAACAAAACATGGTCCGAAAGACCGTGTAAATCACCATCCTTGGTCCGAAAAACCGCGTAAATTACCAAACTTAATAATTGGTCCGAAAAACCACGTAAATTACCAAACTTAACAAAACTTGGTCCGAAAGACCGCGTAAATCACCATCTTTGGACGGAAGACCGCGTAAATTACCAAACTTAATGAATTGGTCTGGAAGACCGCGTAAATTACCAAACTTGGTCCGAAAGACCGCGTAAATTACCAAACTTAATGAATTGGTCCGGAAGACCACGTAAATTACCAAACTTGGTCCGGAAGACCGCGTAAATTACCAAACTTAAATGAATTATTCCGGAAGACAGCGTAAATTACCAAACTTGGTCGAGAAGACCGCGTAAATTACCAAATCAATCTATAGTGAAGGTGGGAAACGTCTATAAACCCCTAATTTATGATTGGAGGTGGGAAACGTCCATAAACCTGAAGACGGATTAAGGAAACCGTCGTAAAATCCTTAAATAACCAAATCAATTTATAATTAGAGGTCGGAAACGTCCATAAACCCTAAAGATTATAATTGAAGGTGGGATGCATCCATAAACCCTTCATGTTGAGAAAGTTATTTGGCATAACCCGTGCGAGCTCGAGGCACCAGTGTCCCGATGTACCGTCTGTGTTACCGATTACCGAATTCTGCGGTCCTGAAGACTATACCTCTATAGGCACCATAGTTTACCGAAAAAGTTATGTGATTCACGCGTGATGTAAGATGGCTTATTCAAACCGTGTGTCTCATGTTTTGGCGTAACCCGTGCGAGCTCGAGACACGTGTTTCCCGATGTACCGTCCGTGTTACCGATTACCGGATTCTGCGATACTGAGGACTATACCTCTATAAGTACCGTAGTTTGCCGAGAAATTATTTGATTACGCGTGCTCTATAGAAAGTTAGAATTCATACCTAATTTTGTTCTTGATTCTTTAAACTTCTTGTCGAACCGTGCGTATAGCCTCACCTCTTTTCCCCAATAGAGTCCATGCAACGACTTTATTGCTAACGACTGTTCGGTATTTATAAAGGATAGTGCCCGTAGGATTGTTATCCCCAGCCGGAGTCTGATGTCTCATCTATTTTTTCCTTTTTCCCCAGTAGGGTCCACGCGAATTTATTGCTTTACGAATGTTTGTCTATCTCTAGAGAAAGACAATGTCTCGTTTCTTTCTCCCCCATGTTCTCGAACTACGATTGGCTTGATTCCCTTTGGATACGTAAGTAGCCTAACTTAGGTTCAGCCGTTTGACCAACATGGTCACCATTATTTCTTTTCCCCCGATTTGGAACACTTGTTTCAGATCGGTTCATTTCTTAATCGACGACCCTCCATGCCTTGCAAGAAGCGTCGCCGAGGGGCTACTGTTAGTACCCGATCTGAAGATTTAGGACATTCTAGACGTTTAGGAGCCTCTAAGGACCTTTTAGGCAATACAAAACCTGACAGGGACCTATCCGACAACTTTGCAGAGTTCTAGATTGACGAAACCAGTTATAGGTCGAATTCTATCAGGATAATGACCTAATCCTGAGAATAAATTGATAAGATCTCATCGATATCTAGATAACCATGCATTCCGGAAAGACTGGCCATGCGACCAGTCTAGGAGTTTCCGCGTGGCCACTTATGCCGGCCCAAAACCCCTATAAATAGGCCTCTCCTCCCAGCCTATTGATGACAACAATAAACCTACGGGAAAACCCTCATAGAAGCTCTTCCCAGCCTCTCTTCCTCCCTCTCAAAACCCTCTCACACCCTTTCTTTGATCTTGGTTTGATCATCAAAGAGATTCAACACCGCCATCAACCAAAGGAGTGAAGTTTCAACCTTCCAAGTCTCTTTAATCAGTTTGGTAACGCGTTCTTACTACTTAACTGCTTAAATCTATTGTATTCATTCATATATTGTTAGATCTAGGGTTTTGTTCATCGTTCGTATTCTTGACACCTAGAACTTGACTCTCACACACATGCACGCACGTAGAATAATTGCACTACATACCCTATAAACCCGGGTCCCAATCGGAGGACGGATGTCGGTTAGCACCCCCACTCTATGAGTGCCCTCGCCGGTCTCTCTAAAGATGGTGTACTCACTCCGTGACACGCTCCTAGACTGTGTTCTTGGGGAGCCTTAGCCATAAACCCTGCAGTAACCTCATGCATACATACTAGTCAATAGGACACTCCTTGTGAACGGTCGGTTTGATTCTTAGGGTTATTTTAATCTTTGCCCAAGATAACGCTTTTCATACAAGGTCCCTTCGAAAAATTGTTGAACAAAGGGTTCCGATGGTGAGATGAGAATTTTTCTATGAGGATTTGAGTCTAGTCTCTCTCACCGTCAAGATCCTGCATTTGACAAAGTCCCTTTCGGTTGTCCCTTACAAGAATTCATAAGGTTTGATTACATAAATGGCATTGTTTAACAAAAGGCAAAACAATTACAGAATCACTTAGGTTTGGCTAAATTGAATGGTGGATTCTGATGAGAATATGGGACCTTTTCCCAAATTGTCCGTTTGGGAGAGTGCAATATAGGTGAAAAACAAGGGGCTCATATTCTAGGGTGACATAATCCACTATTCCAGGATATTAGATAGAAACCCCCCAAAACGGATTAAGTTCCATCTGACTAAAATTAGGATTAAAAAAATGAATTTTGTGTTCTGTGCTGGATGCCTCGTACGAGACATCCTTGTCTCGTACGAAACATCTTATTTTGCCCGTGTCAGTTTCTGTGCTGTGCTCGTTTGGTCAACCTACACTCACTCCTAAGCCTATACACCTCATAAAGCTGACTTATTGGGACCTTAATCTGGGTTTAACGCAATCTCTATACCATTAGGTCCGTCCGAATTGCAACTAGATTGTTCCGAACTCTTCCAACACCATGTCCGACACTAAGTCTATGCAAGAGGCCCGTGATCTCAAGACTCGAATAGAAAGGAAATTAAGTCAAATGATTGAAGTAGGCGCCACTGCCCTATACACTCACTTCAAGCGGAATATGGAAGGAGAATTCATGACTCGCTTACAAATCCAAGGGGATTACTATGAGAAAGAAGTCACAACCCTTCACGGTCACCTACAAACCCAAGAAGAGTGTCACAAGAAATAGATTGAGGCATTCCAAACCCATCTACAAACTCAAGAGGAGTCCTACGAGAGTAAGATCAACACACTTTAAGCACGCTAGCAAGCTAAAAAGGAATGCTATAGAAAGGAGGCCGAAGCCCTTTGTGAAACAACCACGCCTAAGAAGAAGAGGCGGCTCTGTGACCCTAATATATCCAAATTTACATAGATGGGAATGACAAGGCACTACAATAATCTTGAAGGGGGTACTCAAGAGGGCCTCCTTGACATCCTCTTAAAAGAAGGCAAAATAAAGCCTGAAGAAGGGACTACTCACAGGGTGAACTATCACTACAATCGTATCCCCTTATTCTGCAAGTTCCATAGAGCCACCGGCCATGACACCAACTCTTGCTGCCGCTTAAAGGATGTCATCCAAGATCTCATTGATAAGAAGGAAATAGAGATACCAAGTGTTACTATCAACCCTATCCCTTTCTCCCTAGAAATAGAATAGGTTTTAATTTCCTAGTATGAACTCGAAGAGTCGTTCTGTCATTCTAGTCCATCTCCCCCTTCTCTAGTTTGTGTCAACTAAACTATCGAGTCTGTTTTGAATTTTAGTTATTAATAAAAGTCATTCTTATTCTTATACACTATTCTAAGGTCGTTCTACCTTTTGAATTTATCTCTAATTCATGAAATGGATCCGCAAACAATAATTGTCATTAATCTAAAACCTTGCAATTGATAATAGAAATGTCTAAACAAGTTTTGAGAAGAAGGTCTAGGGGCTACACATTACTATCACCGTGCTCATGTCAGAAGTTGAAGGACCACAATGGAAGAAAGTCAAAGGCATTATCATTCCCAAACAAAAGTGGAAGGACCATAATGGAAGAAAGTCAAAGGTATTATCATTCCCAAACAAAAGTGGGGCTACTCAATTCAAGCTTTGAGAGTAAAAAAAAAAACTCTCAAGCTTTCATAACCCCACAAAGGAGTTTCAACCACACATAAAGAAGTAAAAAAAAAAAATGAGGCCTCTCATCTCCTCTTACAACGAAGATCAAACCCAAATGAAGAAAAAATGAGACTCCTAACTTGAAGACCATCTCCATCATCCGTAGATATCACTCATGAAGAAATCCAAAGGGCGCACTAATGATTAGGCCTTTTCCTCAAAACTTTTCAAGACATTTCTAGATGATTCACTTGGAAAAATAATTGAACAAACAATTAAGACATCAAAAATAAATACTAGGGTCCATTAAAGGTAGAACTATCTTTCTTGTACTTTGAGCCAAGTAGCGTTCTTCGTTGAGTCTAGGGGCTTCCTCTTCCTCACCCTCTTAAACTTTCTTCAAATCCAAGTATCAAAGCTAGGGGCTTTTGATCCTTTCCTTCCCTAGTCTATTCATTCTCAAAACGTACGAACTCATCAAGGTAAATCCACACTAGGGGCTATCCTCTTCGCCTCTAACTCTCATTATAAAGTGCATTATCCTCACTGAGTCAATGCTTGGAATACACTTCCCGAAAGCCAAGTCGATAGCTAAAATGCCTAATACATTCAAACCCAAAAATCTTGCATGTCTCTCCCCCAATAAGAGACAAAATTACTCTCCTCTCTGAGTCATCTTCGAGCACATACTCTGTCAAAAAAAAAAGGGACGCAAAAGAGATGTCCGCTAGATTGAAAACCCGAATGGGCGGTCTAGGCAAAAATCAGAGTGCGTCACAAAATAAAAAATAAAAAAATAGGGAGAACATTCTTCAAATCATTTCTTCTTCAACCTTCCTCTTTCATTAAATCAATCAAGCGGGAGAGCACTATTTTTCAAGTAAAAATAGCCTCATAAGCCTGTTCACGAAGTCATCTACAACATACAAGATTCTTGGGGCTTGACTTAGACCAAAGCATGAGATAAACTTGGGGGAATAGAATGCGCCTCTCATTACCTTCACCAGAGATTTTCGGACATGGAACTCTAGAGTTGTCAACAAAGTACGCTCGGCCTACTTAGAGCTTGCACATTGATCAATATCATTGGTTGTCGGACAAATAGTCATCACCCCTGACACGACATGACTAAAGGAACGATATGGACGGATCATCTTGCACAAGGCAAATGAATCTCACATGAGATAACCATCAGGGAAACTCCGTGGCACATCATCTCTGCAGAAAACCTGATTAGGTCTCAACTTGTCAAAACAGGTCCCCTTACACACACATAAATCAACACATACAGTTCATCACTAATAAACATCCCATCGCGAATCCATGCTATTCACACTACTTACACCAAGGTTGACTGACCAGGCATGCACATAAATTTTTCACCGCTACATAAGTCCAATTATAAACTAAAATCAAAGCTAAATTGCTTGCTAGAATAGGTTCTACTTGTTGTATTTACAGGTACAAGAACCAATCCATTCTCAAAAAATCCAAGAGAGATCAAATGATCCCCACAGAAATCAAAGTTTCAGCATCCAGTACTGGCATGAAGTCCTACACTGGCATGAAGTCCTACACTGGCGTGAAGTCCTATACTGGCATGAATTCCTACACTAGCGTGAAGTCCTACACTGGCATGAAGTCCTACACTGGCACCAATGAAGTCCTACATTGGCGAGCAAGTAAGTCCTACATTGGCGAGCAAGTAAGTCCTACATTGGCGAGCAGGTAAGTCCTGACTGGGCACCGTAGACTGCAACACTCCATCAACAACAAAGGGTATATTCAGAATTGGGTCAAGGACATTGATTCCTCAGTATGGGTTACTCTCTAAACTCTAAAACTTTACTTACCGCAATATTGCTTTCAAAATGATTTTCAAAATACCTCAAACTTCCGTTTTTGCGTGTTTTTAGAGTCGAATTACGTTTGGTCTGATTTCCTTCTGAGGAATACGTAGGCAGCTTTATAGCATGACCATACCCAAAGTTCTAAATGGTCTCTTTTCTATCAACGACGTTACTTCTTACATAAGTATCGCAGCCGAGGGGCTCTGTAGACACCCCATTTTGAACATACATTTATGATTACACTACTTTCGTATCTCGCCTTTGTGTTTGGATGAAAACTCGTTAGTTTTATCATGTTTCATTAAGTTTCTAACTGAATCCGTTAGTTAGGGGCTAAACTGAACAAAGGAATTATAGACAAGGACAAAACAGTATTAAAACACTGGATGCCTCGTACGAGACATCAATGTCTCGTACGAGAACATCTTCTCTGTCTGCGAGAATAATCCACTTTCCTTCTCCGTCCCGATCTCTTTCTTGGCCATCACTCTCCTAATCCGGGGAATATCTAATAGGAGACTTCCTGGAGGTTTCCTACTGATTTCCTTACATAATTAAACCTCTCCACCTCCTTGGCTTGGTCCCTAAGCAATATAAACCTATAAATAAAGAGTCTTTTAACCCTAGACTCTCCTAATGCTAGTTAATGGTTCCTAGTCATCCTAATAGAGGTTAACAACTCTCCAATCAGTCTCTCTCTCAAGAATCCCGTTTTTCCCCCTCCCTCACACCAAAACACCATCAAAAACCCATCTTTTCAAGCCAAAGTCATCATAAAACTCTTGGATCATCAAGGCCTTAGTCAAGGCCATCAATTGGAATCTCAAGAACGCATTAGGTAAAATCCTATGCTTTTAATCTCTACTTCTCATCTCTTTATTTATTTAAGAGTGGTGTAATCCCATCAAAAGGATCAGCCTAGAGCCTCTCCAAACCATGGAGATAGTCTCGAAGCACATGATCTGACATTCTAATAATTAAGAAATTAATTATTGGCTTTACTTGTTTTAATTACTTGTTCTTTATTTGATTAAAAATACCTAAGCAAGACCAATCCTAGATTGGGTGGATTGGGTGCTCCTTGACCTTCCCAATCCATAACTTAACCCCCGAACTCAAGAATCTCACGGTCCGTGTTCCGTTCAACAACATGGTGGCGACTCTCAAATCAAAAAAGGAGAGCGGGTATCTTTCTCGAGTGCAAACATGTACCCACTGAGGGTTACCGCTTGCGTCGATATAGTTATAAAGGGGAGCCCTGAAAACCCGATCAAAAGATGGACTTGTTGGGCCTGGTGCCACTGGCTCGACATGTCTCTACCCCATCTCTCTCAGCTTCTCCTCAATCACAACTCGAGGCCCTCCAACACATGTCTGGGAAAAGTCATCATATGAAGCCCCCTCCACAATAAACTGTCTGACATCAAGGCCAGCCGTCAGCCTAACCTGATCATGTAGAGACGCCGAATCAGTCATAAACTGCGGAGGATCCACCGGAACCCGTTGAACACTGTCTGCTCCATACTGAGCACATACCCTCTCGCCCAAATAAAGGGCATCACCACTGTACCCAATCAACAGCCTCCTCTGGCTCGTCGCCTCGATCACTCCCGCAGCAAGCAACTCAAAATCTAACTCCGCCCATGGATAGAAAGTCATGTCCCTCGGCCGGGGTCCGCCCAAAATAGTCTTCAATTGAGCGTAAGTGTAATGCCAAGAAATCGCATCTCCTCTGCTCCTGCAACTTGGCATCCAGTGGCATATGGCGGGATAAGTAGACCGACTGCTAGTCATCCCGAAGCGACTCAAAGCAAGAATCTCATACGCCCAACACTGCATGTAAAAGTCATGAGATATAATCAGAAGTAATCGACAAGATGAAAAGACTGAAATCAGAGATAGACAGACAAAGAAGGATACCTCCAACGTAAAGTGCAAACAGTCAATCGATGCCGACTGTGACCTACAACTCCTGTCCAGAGAACGATACAGCTCGGCTAAGCCCATTGATCCCTAAGCTATCATACTTGCCGCATCCAAATCTGCTAGGCATCCTAGTAAGGGGATCATCACTGTAGTACCGGCGTTAGCAAAAATGGTCTGAGAACGGCCGTACCAAATAAACACCCGGACAGCCACCTCTGTATCACCTCCACTGGCCTCGAGATCCGCCAACATATCCTCATACCTCCTCTTTATGCCCCCAGACGTACACCATACCCACTCATGATATAGATGCAGTCAAATCCGATCAAGCTCTAGAGCCTATCCGCACTCTCTTCGACCAATAATGTATCATCACTCTACATCGGGTTACCAGTGAACCACAATCCTGTAAGAACCGTGAAATCTGATAGAGTCACTATAACCTCCCCCCAACTAAAATGGAAGGTATGGGTGGTGTCCCACCAATTCTCCCTTAATTCCATGAGAAGATTTGTGCTCTTGGTCAACTCCCCCTGACCAGACAAACTCTCAAAGAACAACCCCAAACCGGTGGCCCATTGTAACACCCCAAATAATTGGTCAAAATTACATGCATACATTTGGTACTATCTATGCGTACATTTATGTAATTGAATTATGTTGGGTGTATTTTACAATTAAATTAATTATATTGAATGAATAATCTGATTCATTAAATGATTTTGTTAAAATAAAAGTAGGACTTTTATTCCGGGATGGAGGGAGTATTCTTTAAAAAAAAAGAAAAGAAAAGAAAGAAAAGAAAGAAAACAAGATCAAATTTTTCTCTAGGGGATAAGAATTAGGTGTGGGCCCCATATTTCCATGCACTATTGTTGATTGCCAGCATGTACATTGTAAGTATGGCCATTAGGTGGAGGTGTCCATTAGATGAACATCTTACTTTCTCGGTGGGGTGACTCTTGTTTTTACCCAAACATAGTCAATTCATCACTAAGCAATAAAATAGAAACTAGTGAGAGAACCATGAGTAGAGGAAAGTGTTGGAACAATTTATGATCCCTGAATCCCACACTCATATTCAGAATAAGATTGAGGAAGAAGATGAAGGCAGAAGCGAGATATACCTATTGAATCCATGTTCTTGACTTTAGGGAGAAATGAAGAATAAGAAGAAGATGTAGGAGAATGGATCTTCTAAATGATGAGTGTCTCTTAATCTTTCAAAGTCTTCTAACAATATGAAGTAAATTTAGATGAGAGAAAATAAGAATGTAGTATGTTTTAGGCTTGATGGAAGGGCCTTTAAATAGTAAACATGGTGACACTTCATTTAGGGACCACACCTATTCATCCTAAGCAAATGTTAATTTACCATTTAGCCCATCATAAATAGATAAATTACATTTTTAGGAATTCTACACATTATTATTATTGACTATACTTTATATTAATATTATAGTCATGATTTTATTTATGGAAGTGCTAACTAACTTGTGTTGCAAGCCATCATGTTCTAACAATCTCTCACTTGGGTTGCAAAACAAATTTCTTCCTTTAAATCATGAATATAACATAAATGACAACCCTTATGTGCACTTTGTTGTTATCTATAACAATCTCGTCCATTAGCCATATAAGTATAGGACTAAAGGGGCAGTCGTTGTAATTGATTCGCAACTAAACCCACTATAATCACATATACAAATCCTAACTAAACGACATAGATCAAAAGTATAGATGTGTAGCATGGAACATAATGAATATATACATATTCTCCAACTAGTCCAACTTTAACCAAATGAGATCAAACTTTAAATAAAAGAACAATAAAATGAAGAACAACATAAACTCCCACTATATTAAAGGTTATCAAAAGTTGTTATACCCATATGAGCAACATGCTCGTGAAACACTAAAGGTGATAACGCCTTAGTAAACGGATCCGCTAACATAGAGTTTGTACCAATAAGTTGTATTTCTATTTGTTCCTTTTGTACCCTTTCTCTTACAACAAGAAACTTAATGTCTATATGCTTAGACTTTGAACAACTCTTGTTATTGTTGGAGTACAAAACCGCTGGCCTATTTTCACAATATAGCTTAATAGGTCTTTCGACGCTATCGATAATACAGAGTCCCTCAATGAATTTACACATCCATATAGCTTGATTGGATGCCTCGAAACAAGCAACAAACTCGGCTTCCATGGTAGAGGAAGTTACGAGTTTTTGCTTGGCACTACTCCAAGAATCTGCTCCACCGGCTAATATGAAGACATAACCAGACGTTGATTTACGGCTGTCTTGGCATCCATCAAAGTTGGAATTAGAATACCCAATGATCTCAAGATGATCCGACTTTGAATATGTGAGTATGTAGTCCATGTTGTTTTGTAAATACCGTATCACTCTTTTGGCTGCAACCCAATGTTCTCTCCCCGGATTGCTTTGGTATCTACCAAGCATCCCAACAATAAAGGCAAGGTCTGGACGAGTACATACTTGCGCATACATTAAGCTTCCTACTGCTGAGCATAAGGGATGTTTTCCATATACTTGGTTTCAAAATTATTTTTGGGACATTGATTAAGACTGAATTTATCTCCTTTAGAAACAGGGGTGTCATGTGGTTTACAGTTTTGCATGCTAAACCTTTGTAATACCTTCTCTATATAGGCCTTTTGTGATAATCCTAAGGTACCTCATGAGCGATCATGGTGTATTTGGATTCCTAATACAAAAGATGTCTCACCAAGATCTTTCATTTCAAATTTGTTTGAAAGAAATTTCTTAGTTTCTTTAAAAAGGTTCATGTCATTACTAACAAGAAAAATATCATCCACATATAAGACTAAGAATATAAATTTACTCCCACTGATTTATGGTATATACAATCTTCACCAAGATTCATTTCAAATCCAAATGAAAGAATTACTTGATTAAATTTTAAATACCATTGACGAGAAGCTTGCTTGAGCCCATAAATGGATTTCTTAAGTTTACAAACTAATTGATTTGTTTGTTCCAAATCATCCACCATTTCTGGTTTCTTCATATAAATGGTTTCCTCAATGTCTCAATTGAGAAAAGCTGTCTTTACATCCATTTGATAAAGCTCAAGATCATAATGTGCCACTAATGCCATAATGATTCTAAAAGAGTTTTTAGAAGATACCGGAGAGAATGTTTCTTTGTAATTAATACCTTCTTTTTGAGTAAAACCTTTTGCAACAAGACGAGCCTTATATCTTTCCACATTACCTTGTGAATCCCTTTTGGTTTTAAATATCCATTTACAACCAATAGGTTTCACATCCTTAGGTTATGGGACAAGATCCCAAACGTCGTTGTCTTTCATAGATTTTAACTCTTCATTAATGGCATTGACCCACTTATGAGAATTAGGACTATTAATGGCTTGATGGAAGGTGAGAGGCTCATCTCCCACTAAACCTAAGTGTCCTTCCTTCTCGGCTAGATACACCTCATAATCATCCCAAATGGCACTTCTTCTTACTCTATTGGATCTTCTTAAGGGCACCGGTTCTTCCTCATTTTGAGGTTGTTGAATTTCCTCATTATGTTCAGCATTTTCATGTTGTTCATTATTTATAGGGGAGTCAATATTTTGAATATGTTCCTCTTGAATTTCAGGTACAAGTACTTGATTTTCAATTGGAACTACTATGGGAAGAGGTATAGAAATGGATTCCTCTTCCTCTTCCTCAAATTCAAAATTATTATTCCTAATTTCCCCTCTAAATTCAACATCCTCAAAGAACCTAGCATTTCCCGTTTCAAAAAAGGTTCTAGTTTTCGGGTTGTAAAATTTATAGCCCCTAGATCTCTCGGCATACACTACAAAGTAACTACTAACAGTCTTATCGTCCAGTTTGCCCTCATTAGGCCTATAAGGCCTAGCTTCTGCTGGACAACCCCAAACATGAATATGATTTAGGGACGGTTTTTTATTCGTCCATAATTCATAAGGGATTTTATTATTAGTAGCCTTATAGGGAGCCCTATTGAGAAGATAAGTTGCGGTTTTTAAAGCATCTGCCCATAATGAGTGAGGTAAAGAAGTACAAGAAACCATACTTCTTACCATATCCTTAAGGGTTCTATTACGTCTCTCAGCTACACTATTCATGCTAGGCGTACCCGGCATAGTGTAGTGAGGGACAATCCCACACTCTTCAAGATAGCGAGCAAAAGGACCCGGACGTTGTTCCCCTGAACCGTCATTCCGACCGTAGTATTCACCACCACGATCAGATCTAACGTTCTTAATAGTCTTACCTAGTTGATTTTCAACTTCGGCTTTAAAAGACTTGAAAACGTCCAAAGATTGAGACTTTCATGAAGTAGATAAATGTATCCATATCCAGAGTAGTCGTTTATGAACGTAATAAAGTATTGTTGACCATTCCAAGAAGGAGTAGGGAATGATCCACAAATATCCGTATGTATTGTTCTAAGACACTTGATGCTCTCGAGGATACTTTCCTTTTTGTGTTTGTAAACTTTTCTTTTAGGCATTCAATGCAAAATTCTTTTTCTGAAATATCAAGCTTATTTAAGATTCCCTTGGACACAATCTTGTCAATTCTCCTTTTGGAGATATGACCTAAACGCCTATTCTATAAGGTACAAGAATTTTTGCTTGAAAACTTTCGCTTTTTAGTTTTGGTTTCATTATGATGGTACTCATTTATTGTTTGAGTAGTGTTAAGCAAATAAAGATTATCACTACTTTATAAAGTACTAGTACCAAAAATAATGGAATTAAAATAAATATCACGTCTATTATTACCAAACGAACAAGAGTAACCCTCTTTGTCCAAAACTATGATAGATATTAAATTCCTTCTAAATGAAGGTACAATGAATGTATTATTTAATACAAATAATAACCAGTACTTAATAACAATCTAAAAGTCCCTATGCCTATAACTTCAACTGGGTTCCCAGCTCCCATATAGATGAATCTTTCATCTTCACTAGGTCTTCGGTAATTCAGGCAACCCTGAATAGACATACTTATGTGAGTTGTTGCACAAGAATCCAACCACCATGTATATGTAGGAATTGAAACTAAATTAGCCTCAGTACAAACAAGACCAAATGACATACCTTTCTTAGCACGCCAAGCGTGATACTTAGGGCAGTCATACTTCATGTGCTTTAGGTCCTTGCAAAAGAAGCACTTATTTTCTTTACGATCATCAGATGATCCTTTAGGCTTCTTATTGCTTATTACCGCAATTTGTTTCCCTCTTCTCTTTGTCCCATGAGAAGAGGTAGATGCTAAATGAGCACTTTCTATCTTACATTGCTTCAACCTATCTTCCTCTTGTGTCAAATGTGAAATTAATTCATTAATATTCCACTTATCTTTTTGACAATTATAGGTCACCTCAAAGTGACGAAAATGAGGAGGAAGAGAGATGAAAACTAAATGCACGAGATGATCTTCCAATATCTATAACTTAAGTGCTTTTAGCTTTGTCGAAAGGTGAAGCATTTCTAGAATGTACTCTCTAAGATTTTCGGCACCCTTGTACTTCATGGAAACAAGTTTCCTTAGGGTATAACTTGTTTCCGACTTTTCGCTTTTTGCAAAGCGTTCTTCAAGGGTCTCAAGAAAAGTCTTAGCATCAACGTCCTCGGAGACGGTGTTTAAAAAGATCTCCGGGACAACATTTTTCATAATCATTAGGCTCACGCGATTTGAGCATTTCTGTTGGGTTTCGTAGTCACATGCGCAGCGGAAATTAGCATTCAAAATTTTAATGAAACCCAAATCCATAGATCCGTTCATATGATTAAATCAAATACAACAATATGAATACTAGAAAACTAACCCTTGATGACTTTGAATTTGGTCTTTGATCTTGGTGAAGAACTTGAAGCTTTGATCACAAAAGTAAGAACACGAACTTTGAAGATGATAAGCTTCACCCTCTAGCGGTATCCACACCACGAACGAATATCAAGAAACTTCTTGATCTTAGTTGCTAGACCAAATTGTGAAGCACGTTTTCACAATTGATATGAACTATATGGAATATTGGTTGGTGTATTATTTTGTTCTTCAATCTAAGATGTCTTAGAACAAAATAAAACTCTCTCAAACTCTTTGGAGACTTGCACAAAAGCTATCATGTGTTCTGGCCCGAATTTGGCTATTTATATACAAGTTAGACCTATTCCAAATAGTAAACTTGTGTCTAAACCCGTCCAAAATTCTTTTCCAAAACAAATTAGGAAACCAGTCCCGACAAGGTGTGCGACCGTCCAAAACCCTTGTGCGGTCGCACATCTATCTGGAATGTTTCTGGTACATTCTGAGCTAAACTGTGCGGCCGCCCAAGCCCTTTTGTGCGGTCGCACACTTTCCCCAAATTTCCCAAATTTCCAAATTCCAATATAGTTTTTATTTAAGATTCGTTCTATTGTGTGTGACCCTCTAGGATTATACTAAGTTGGCAATGGGTTCAAACATGAAACCATAAGATAGGATTAGGTTCTAGCAAACCGTCATACCTACCCAAATAGTATAACTAGATACAAGTTTGCATTCCTTTAGAACATGTCACAATCCCTTTGTCCACGATGTCTTTGAACGCAAGTCATGGTCACCAAGTCAACTTGTTTTGTTCAATACTTTCAAGATTCCGAATATGTTGATAATACAAATGATATTGATCTAACCAATTCATTTGAGTTCGGCCGAACATTTTCATCAACATCATTCCTACGAGAGGCCCAAGCTTGACATCTCTCCGAAGAGGGACAAATCCATTTAGCTTATTACTCTTCCCTACGTGAATCCGATTATGCCAATCATACCCTTTATAACTTCCCGGTTAAAGGTAGCGTTTGAATATGTCAAACATAATGTTCATCAAGTGGAAGACTATAATAACTTCATGTCTAAGGATTCGAATGACATAAATAATATGAGATATATGTACGACATAGACCATGACATAAATCTCATACAGCGGGTCATGTCCAGTACCTTGTTCCAAACAAGTACCCATAAATCTAACATGATCATCCCATGATCATTTAGCCTTTATACTAGTGCTTAACAAGTACTAGGGACGGAGATTATTATAAGTAAACATGAACGACAATAATAATCAAAACATCTCTTTATTGATATGAAATAAATGATAACAATTACAACGTTTATAAAAACGCGCCTAGGGCACCACTACCAACAATCTCCCACTTGCCCTAGGCCCAATCTCCCATGTATCTAATACCCATGGACCTAACATGACCTTCATGTTTAGCTTGTGGAAGTCCCTTTGTTAGCGGGTCCGCAACATTGTTATCAGTAGGTACTCTGCATATATTTATGTCTCCCCTATCAACGATTTCTCGAATGATATGAAAACGCCTAAGTATGTGTTTGGATTTCTGATGTGCTCTTGGTTCCTTTGCTTGAGCAATAGCACCATTATTATCGCAATAAAGGTCTATTGGATTAGCAATACTAGGAACCACTTCAAGTTCAGAAATGAACTTCTTAATCCAAACAGCTTCCTTTGCAGCATCTGATGCAGCAATATACTCAGCTTCCGTTGTAGAATCAGCAGTTGTAGTTTGCTTGGAACTCTTCCAGATTACAGCTCCACCATTTAACATAAACACAAAACCCGATTGCGATCGACTATCATCTTTGTCGGTTTGGAAGCTTGCATCTGTGTAAGCATTTACCACGAGATCATCTTCCATTCCTCCATAGACCAAAAACGAATCTTTAGTTCTTCTCAAGTACTTAAGAATCGATTTTACAGCCATCCAGTGATTTTCACCGGGGTCGGATTGGTATCTACTTGTCATGCTTAAAGCATAAGATACATCCGGCCTAGTACAAATCATGGCATACATGATGGACCCAATTGCCGAAGCATATGGAACATCATTCATTTTCTCATGCTCATCTTTTGTCTTAGGACATTGAGTCTTTCTTAGAGAAACTCCATGTAACACGGGCAAGGCACCTCTTTTAGAATTTTCCATACGGAATCTTCTAATGACCTTGTCAATGTATGTACTTTGTCTTAAACCAAGTAGCCTCCTTGATCTATCTCTATAGATCTTAATGCCAAGTATGTATGCGGCTTCACCCATATCTTTCATTGCGAAGCATTTTCCTAACCAAGTCTTCACGGACTGAAGTGTAGGAAACCAAACTCTTTGACCGATTCATCAAAACGGAGATTCCAACTCCTTGAAGCTTGCTTCAATCCATAGATAGATCTCTGCAACTTGCATACCTTAGAATCTTGTTCAAAACCTTCTGGTTGTGTCATATACACATCCTCTTGTAGTTTTCCATTTAGGAAAGCGGTTTTGACGTCCATTTGCCATATTTCATAGTCATGATATGCGGCAATGGCAAGTAAAATTCTTATAGACTTGATCATTGCTACGGGTGAAAAGGTCTCATCATAGTCAATACCATGAACTTGCCTATACCCTTTCGCTACAAGCCTAGCTTTGTAAGTATGCACCTTCCCATCCATGTCGGTCTTCTTCTTGAAGACTCATTTGCATCCTATGGTTTTTACACCTTCGGGCGCATTAATCAAATTCCAAACTTGATTGTCTTGCATGGATTGCAATTCAGATTCCATGGCTCCAAGCCACTTATCCGAATCAGGAGAAGACATCGCCTCTTGGTAGGTTGTCGGTTCATCATTCTTAATGATTTCCACCTCATTACTATCCGTTACGAGAAATCCATATCTCTCGGGTTCGGATCGTAACCTATTAGATCTGCGAGTTGCTTGTGTATTTTGAACAGGTTCCACAACTCCTTGTGGTTCTTGTTCTTGTTCCACTATTGGTTCAATGTCATTTTCTGGGTCTCGAATTTCTTCAAGATTTATTTTACTCCCACTGACTTCTTTGGAGAGAAACTCTTTCTCTAGAAAGACACCAGTTCGGGCAACAAAAACTTTGTTGTCCTCACGGTTGTAAAAGTAATATCCTCTTGTTTCCTTTGGATATCCCATGAAAATACATTTGTCAGATTTGTGTGCAAGTTTGTCAGAGACAAGTCTTTTGACATAGGCTTCGCAACCCCAAATCTTCATGAAAGATAAACAAGTTTTCTTTCCGCTCCACATCTCATATGGAGTCTTTGAACCGATTTAGTTGGAACACGATTTAGTGTGAATGCGGCGGTTTCTAGAGCGTAACCCCAAAAGGATATTGGAAGATCAACTTGACTCATCATTGATCGAACCATGTCTAACAAAGTCCAATTTCTCCTCTCGGACACACCATTCCATTGTGGTGTTCCGGGTGGAGTCAATTGTGAAACTATTCCACAATTCTTTGGATGATCATCAAATTCATGACTTAAGTATTCTCCACCTCGATCTGATCGAAGTGCCTTAATACTTTTGCCAAGTTTTTTTTCTACTTCATTTTGAAATATTCTAAATATCTCAAATGCTTCACTTTTATGTTTCATTAGGTAAACATACCCAAATCTATTATAATCATCCGTGAAGGTTATGAAGTATTGAAATCCTCCCCTAGCATTGCTACTTAATGGTCCGCATACATCGGAATGTATCAACCCCAATAAGTCGCTTGCCCTTTCACCTAGATTGGTAAAAGGTGTCTTAGTCATTTTTCCAAGAAGACACGACTCACAAGTATCATATGACTCAAGGTCACATGAACCCAAGAGACCGTCCCCATGGAGTTTTGAGATACGCTTCTCATTAATATGACCAAGACGGCAATGCCACAAATAAGAATGATTTACATCATTAGGTTTAGATTTCTTATTTATATGATAGACATTTTCATTATTTTCATTCTTGATATCCAAGACATAAAGGCCATTAAATGAATTAGCAATACCATAAAGCACATCATTTAAATAAATAGAAAATTTCTTATTCTCAATAAGAAACTTAAAACCTTCATTATCCAAACAAAAAATTAAAATAATATTTCTACTTAAACCCAGAACATAATAAAAATTGTTCAAAACAAGAATTAATCCGGAAGGTAAAGTGACTTCATAAGTCCCTACGGCTAATGCAGCAACTCTTGCTCCATTCCCCACGCGTAGGTCTACTTCACCCTCTTTAAGTAGTCTCCTATTCTTTAGACCCTGCGCATTTAAACAAATGTGAGAACCATATCCGGTATCCAATACCCAAGAATCAGTGGTAGAAAGGAGAATATCTATCATATAGATACCTGAAGTTGACGCAGCCTTGCTGCTCTTCTTCTTCTTTTGCTCTTCCAAGAAAGCTTTGCAATTACGTTTCCAATGACCAATTTCTTGACAATGGAAACAGATTGCATCCTTTTGTGAATCGGGTTTTTCCTCAGAAGCCTTGGCAACCTTTGCCTTGCTTATCTTGGGTTTGACAACTTTCTTACCCTTTCCTTTGGCACTAGCCTTCTTCCCATGATGAACCAAGAGCACGGGAGAACCTTTCTCCGCAATCTTCATCTCCGCAGTTTTAAGCATCCCATGCAACTCGGAGAGATTCTTTTCCATTCCATGCATGTTATAATTCATCACAAACTGATTATAACTTTTAGGCAATGAATTAAGAATGATATCCATGGCTAGCTCCAATGGGATTGGATAGCCAAGTTTCTCAAAGTGCTCTACATAACCTTTCATTTTCAGCATGTGAGGACTCACTTATTGCCCTTCATTCATTTTGCAAGTAGTGAATGCAACAATGGTCTTGTACCTCTCTTGCCTAGCTTGCTCTTGAAACATGGCTCTTAACTCCACGCCTATCTCATAGGCTTCCAAATGTTCCAAACTTTGTTGGAGTTTTAAGCACATGGTAGCAAGCATGAGACAGCTTACATCTCTAGAATCATTACGATGTTTCTTGTAACTGTCTCTTTCTGCCCTAGGGGCAGTAGGTTCTGGTTCAGCAGGAAGTGGCCCATCGAGAATGTACAACTTATCTTCTTGCCTTAGAACAATTCTTAGGCTACAGATCCAATCCATAAAGTTAGTACCATTCTCTTGGAGCTTATCCTTCTCAAGGATCGATCGCAACGAAATTGATTGAGTGTTAGTAGTCATTATCTACAAATATGCAAAATTTCCAAAATTTAATAAGTACCAATTTTCATTAAAGAAATAAACAATGTATTTTTTAAACAAAATACTCCCACTAAATTATATAACCTTCACATACATCCAATGTATAATATAATTTAATTGGGCTAAGATCTAACTTTAATTTAACTTTTGAGTCCACGGACGCGGACCGCTCAAAACTAAATTAATTATGTAGACAATCATGTCAATCATATCCCATATGATTCTTAGATTCTTTTATGAGATTTCTTGAGAAATCCAATTTCAAAAAGCATGTTTAATCTCATCTTTTGCCTAGGCCCAAAACTGTTTTGACGCCTAATTAAGTTCAACCATTTTAAACGTATAGGAACCATTCAATTTAATGCACCTTGCGGAGGCAAGCCCACATTGAATTAATGAAACTCATCTTGCTCATACATGAATAAAATTAATGCACCTCGCGGAGGTGAACCCACATCAAAATCACCCATGTATAAATAAGTGTTTTAATCATGGCATGGCAAAAAGAACTTAAAACTTTCTTTGAAGGTTCATCACATATAGCATACAACACATTTATGAGCACATAATATAAACATGTTACGCATCAAGTTTAGCCACTAAATTAATCTCCATTAATTTAAGCATAATATTTATGTGTCATTAGTTTCTCTATAATTATGAGGATGAGACTATTTCAACTTTGGTCATCATCTTCCAAATCAAGACAACAAGAAGTGCGGCCGAAACTAAGCCATAAGGCATCCACAATTCCGCACTAATTCAAGAAACCAAGAAAGTAGTCCATGTGGCCGAAACTAAGCAATAGATGGTCTCGATTAACGTAGGCCAATTGCATCCACAATTCCACATGGATCTCCAATCATTGAATCAAGAACTTTTTTTCTCAATTTTAGCAATTATGAACTCTTCATAATTCTAACTTCCTTTTATCTTTGAACCTTTGATTACGATCAAGTTTGGGAAACACAATCTCGATGAACGTAGATTAGCCATCCAAACCTTGAACCAATCTTAGAGTCACAAGACTAAAACAAATAGGAAAATCAAACCCCAAGATCCACACCCAAACCAACTACCCAAAACCCATTCCAGATTAGCAGGTCTGGTCTGGTTCTGTCACTGGTTCGGTTGGACATCTCGAAAATTCCAAATTCTGATTTTTAACAAAAATCAGAGATTCTGATCATTGTGTGCGGCCGCCCAAGAATTACTGTGCGGTCGTCCAACTTTTGTGCGATCGCCCAGGTCATTCTGTTCGGTCGCACAGTGAGATCAGAAGGTAATTTTTCAGTTCGAAAATTTGTCTCAAAATTGTTTTTCCCTGATTATTAAAACCATGATCCAATCAGAATTAATAATCAAACAATTCAGAATCCATCATAATATTAATTGCGATAGAATCGTGCGATTAAAGTTTGCAAAATAATAAACCACATAAAATCACATAACACATAAACATCATATATCCAATATTCATATCATGTTAGGCACATAAACAATTTATATACACACAACATGATCTAGGTATTTAATTAATCAACATGAACCGGGCTCTAATACCACTGTTGGGTTTCGTAGTCACATGCGCAGCGGAAAATAGCATTTAAAATTTTAATGAAACCCAAAGCCATAGATCCGTTCATATGATTAAATCAAATACAACAATATGAATACTAGAAAACTAACCCTTGATGACTTTGAATTTGGTCTCTGATCTTGGTGAAGAACTTGAAGCTTTGATCACCAAAGTAAGAACACGAACTTTGAAGATGATAAGCTTCACCCTCTAGCGGTATCCACACCACGAACGAATATCAAGAAACTTCTTGATCTTGGTTGCTAGACCAAATTGTGAAACACGTTTTCACAATTGATATGAACTATATGGAATATTGGTTGGTGTATTATTTTGTCCTTCAATCTAAGATGTCTTAGAACAAAATAAAACTATCTCAAACTCTTTGGAGACTTGCACAAAAGCTATCATGTGTTCTGGCCCGAATTTGGCTATTTATATACAAGTTAGACCTATTCTAAATAGGAAACTTGTGTCTAAACCCGTCCAAAATTCTTTTCTAAAACAAATTAGGAAACCAGTCCCGACAAGGTGTGCGGCCGCCTAAAACCCTTGTGCGGTCGCACATCTATCTGGAAGGTTTCTGGTACATTCTGAGCTAAACTGTGCGGCCGCCCAAGCCCTTTTGTGCGGTCGCACACTTTCCCCAAATTTCCCAAATTTCCAAATTCCAATATAGTTCTTATTTAAGATTCGTTCTATTGTGTGTGACCCTCTAGGATTATACTAAGTTGGCAATGGGTTTAAACATGAAACCATAAGATATGATTAGGTTCTAGCAAACCGTCATACCTACCCAAATAGTATAACTAGATACAAGTTCGCATTCCTTTAGAACATGTCACAATCCCTTTGTCCACGATGTCTTTGAACGCAAGTCATGGTCACCAAGTCAACTTGTTTTGTTCAATACTTTCTCGATTCCGAATATGTTGATAATACAAATGATATTGATCTAATCAATTCATTTGAGTTCGGCCGAACATTTTCATCAACATCATTCCTACGAGAGGCCCAAGCTTGACATCTCTCCGAAGAGGGACAAATCCATTTAGCTTATTACTCTTCCCTACGTGAATCCGATTATGCCAATCATACCCTTTATAACTTCCCGGTTAAAGGTAGCGTTTGAATATGTCAAACATAATGTTCATCAAGTGGAAGACTATAATAACTTCATGTCTAAGGATTCGAATGACATAACTAATATGAGATATATGTACGACATAGACCATGACATAAATCTCATACAGCGGGTCATGTCCAGTACCTTGTTCCAAACAAGTACCCATAAATCTAACATGATCATCCCATGATCATTTAGCCTTTATACTAGTGCTTAACAAGTACTAGGGACGGAGATTATTATAAGTAAACATGAACGACAATAATAATCAAAACATCTCTTTATTGATATGAAATAAATGATAACAATTACAACGTTTATAAAAACGTGCCTAGGGCACCACTACCAACAATCTCCCACTTGCCCTAGGCCCAATCTCCCATGTATCTAATACCCATGGACCTAACATGACCTTCATGTTTAGCTTGTGGAAGTCCCTTTGTTAGCGGGTCCGCAACATTGTCATCAGTAGGTACTCTGCATATATTTACGTCTCCCCTATCAACGATTTCTCGAATGATATGAAAACGCCTAAGTATGTGTTTGGATTTCTGATGTGCTCTTGGTTCCTTTGCTTGAGCAATAGCACCATTATTATCGCAATAAAGGTCTATTGGATTAGAAATACTAGGAACCACTTCAAGTTCAGAAATGAACTTCTTAATCCAAACAGCTTCTTTTGCAGCATCTGATGCATCAATATACTCAGCTTCCATTGTAGAATCAGCGGTTGTACTTTGCTTGGAACTCTTCCAGATTACAGCTCCACCATTTAACATAAACACAAAACCCGATTGCGATCGACTTTCATCTTTGTTGGTTTCGAAGCTTGCATCTGTGTAAGCATTTACCACGAGATCATCTTCCATTCCTCCATAGACCAAAAATGAATCTTTAGTTCTTCTCAAGTACTTAAGAATCGCTTTTACAGCCATCCAGTGATTTTCACCGGGGTCGGATTGGTATCTACTTGTCATGCTTAAAGCATAAGATACATCCGGCCTAGTACAAATCATGGCATACATGATGGACCCAATTACCGAAGTATATGGAACATCATTCATTTTCTCACGCTCATCTTTTGTCTTAGGACATTGAGTCTTGCTTAGAGAAACTCCATGTAACACGGGCAAGGCACCTCTTTTAGAATTTTCCATACGGAATCTTCTAATGACCTTGTCAATGTATGTACTTTGTCTTAAACCAAGTAGCCTCCTTGATCTATCTCTATAGATCTTAATGCCAAGTATGTATGCGGCTTCACCCATATCTTTCATTGCGAAGCATTTTCCTAACCAAGTCTTCACGGACTGAAGTGTAGGAATATCATTTCCAATGAGTAATATGTCATCCACATATAAAATCAGGAATAGCACTATGCTCCCACTAATCTTCTTGTATACACAAGGTTCATCTTCGTTCTTGATGAAACCAAACTCTTTGACCGATTCATCAAAACGGAGATTCCAACTCCTTGAAGCTTGCTTCAATCCATAGATAGATCTCTGCAACTTGCATACCTTAGAATCTTGTTCAAATCCTTCTGGTTGTGTCATATACACATCCTCTTGTAGTTTTCCATTTAGGAAAGAGGTTTTGACGTCCATTTGCCATATTTCATAGTCATGATATGCGGCAATGGCAAGCAAAATTCTTATAGACTTGATCATTGCTACAGGTGAAAAGGTCTCATCATAGTCAATACCATGAACTTTCCTATACCCTTTCGCTACAAGCCTAGCTTTGTAAGTATGCACCTTCCCATCCATGTCAGTCTTCTTCTTGAAGACCCATTTGCATCCTATGGTTTTTACACCTTCGGGCGCATCAATCAAATTCCAAACTTGATTGTCTTGCATGGATTGCAATTCAGATTCCATGGCTCCAAGCCACTTATCCGAATCAGGAGAAGACATCGCCTCTTGGTAGGTTGTCGGTTCATCATTCTCAATGATTTCCACCTCATTACTATTCGTTACGAGAAATCCATATCTCTCGGGCTCAGATCGTAACCTACTAGATCTGCGAGTTGCTTGTGTATTTTGAACAGGTTCCACAACTCCTTGTGGTTCTTGTTGTTGTTCCACTATTGGTTCAATGTCATTTTCTGGGTCTCGAATTTCTTCAAGATTTATTTTACTCCCACTGATTTCTTTGGAGAGAAACTCTTTCTCTAGAAAGACACCAGTTCGGGCAACAAAAAATTTGTTGTCCTCACGGTTGTAAAAGTAATATCCTCTTGTTTCCTTTGGATATCCCATGAAAATACATTTGTCAGATTTGTGTGCAAGTTTGTCAGAGACAAGTCTTTTGACATAGGCTTCGCAACCCCAAATCTTCATGAAAGATAAACAAGTTTTCTTTCCGCTCCACATCTCATATGGAGTCTTTTGAACCGATTTAGTTGGAACACGATTTAGTGTGAATGCTGCGGTTTCTAGAGCATAACCCCAAAAGGATATTGGAAGATCAACTTGACTCATCATTGATCGAACCATGTCTAACAAAGTCCAATTTCTCCTCTCGGACACACCATTCCATTGTGGTGTTCCGGGTGGAGTCAATTGTGAAACTATTCCACAATTCTTTAGATGATCATCAAATTCATGACTTAAGTATTCTCCACCTCGATCTGATCGAAGTGCCTTAATACTTTTGCCAAGTTTTTTTTCTACTTCATTTTGAAATATTCTAAATATCTCAAATGCTTCACTTTTATGTTTCATTAGGTAAACATACCGAAATCTACTATAATCATCCGTGAAGGTTATGAAGTATTGAAATCCTCCCCTAGCATTGCTACTTAATGGTCCGCATACATCAGAATGTATCAACCCCAATAAGTCGCTTGCCCTTTCACCTAGCTTGGTAAAATGTGTCTTAGTCATTTTTCCAAGAAGACACGACTCACAAGTATCATATGACTCAAGGTCACATGAACCCAAGAGACCGTCCCCATGGAGTTTTGAGATACGCTTCTCATTAATATGACCAAGACGGCAATGCCACAAATAAGAATGATTTACATCATTAGGTTTAGATTTCTTATTTATATGATAGACATTTTTATTATTTTCATTCTTGATATCCAAGACATAAAGGCCATTAAATGAATTAGCAATACCATAAAGCACATCATTTAAATAAATAGAAAATTTCTTATTCTCAATAAGAAACTTAAAACCTTCATTATCCAAACAAAAAATTAAAATAATATTTCTACTTAAACCCAGAACATAATAAAAATTGTTCAAAACAAGAATTAATCCGGAAGGTAAAGTGACTTCATAAGTCCCTACGGCTAATGCAGCAACTCTTGCTCCATTCCCCACGCGTAGGTCTACTTCACCCTCTTTAAGTAGTCTCCTATTCTTTAGACCCTGCACATTTAAACAAATGTGAGAACCATATCCGGTATCCAATACCCAAGAATCAGTGGTAGAAAGGAGAATATCTATCATATAGATACCTGAAGTTGACGCAGCCTTGCTGCTCTTCTTCTTCTTTTGCTCTTCCAAGAAAGCTTTGCAATTACGTTTCCAATGACCAATTTCTTGACAATGGAAACAGATTGCATCCTTTTGTGAATCGGGTTTTGCCTCAGAATCCTTAGCAACCTTTGCCTTGCTTATCTTGGGTTTGACAACTTTCTAACCCTTTCCTTTGGCACTAGCCTTCTTCCCATCATGAACCAAGAGCACGGGAGAACCTTTCTCCGCAATCTTTATCTCCACAGTTTTAAGCATCCCATGCAACTCAGAGAGATTCTTATCCATTCCATGCATGTTATAATTCATCACAAACTGATTATAACTTTTAGGCAATGAATTAAGAATGAGATCCGTGGCTAGCTCCAATGGGATTGGATAGCCAAGTTTCTCAAGGTGCTCTACATAACCTTTCATTTTCAGCATGTGAGGACTCACTTGTTGCCCTTCATTCATTTTGCAAGTAGTGAATGCAACAATGGTCTTGTACCTCTCTTGCCTAGCTTGCTCTTGAAACATGGCTCTTAACTCCACGCCTATCTCATAGGCTTCCAAATGTTCCAAACTTTGTTCGAGTTTTGAGCACATGGTAGCAAGCATGAGACAGCTTACATCTCTAGAATCATTACGATGTTTCTTGTAACTGTCTCTTTCTGCCCTAGGGGCAGTAGGTTCTGGTTCAGCAGGAAGTGGCCCATCGAGAATGTACAACTTATCTTCTTGCCTTAGAACAATTCTTAGGCTACGGATCCAATCCATAAAGTTAGTACCATTCTCTTGGAGCTTATCCTTCTCAAGGATCGATCGCAACGAAATTGATTGAGTGTTAGTAGTCATTATCTACAAATATGCAAAATTTCCAAAATTTAATAAGTACCAATTTTCATATAACCTTCACATACATCCAATGTATGATATAATTTAATTGGGCTAAGATCCAACTTTAATTTAACTTTTGAGTCCACGGAGGCGGACCGCTCAAAACTAAATTAATTAGGTAGACAATCATGTCAATCATATCCCATATGATTCTTAGATTCTTTTATGAGATTTCTTGATAAATTCAATTTAAAAAAGCATGTTTAATCTCATCTTTTGCCTAGGCCCAAAACTGTTTTGACGCCTAATTAAGTTCAACCATTTTAAACGTAGGAACCATTCAATTTAATGCACCTTGCGGAGGCAAGCCCACATTGAATTAATGAACCTCATCCTGCTCATACATGAATAAAATTAATGCACCTCGCGGAGGCGAACCCACATCAAAATCACCCATGTATAAACAAGTGTTTTAATCATGGCATGGAAAAAAAAACTTAAAACTTTTTTTAAAGGTTCATCACATATAGCATACAACACATTTATGAGCACATAATATAAACATGTTACGCATCAAGTTTAGCCACTAAATTAATCTCCATTAATTTAAGCATAATATTTATGTGTCATTAGTTCTCTATAATTATGAGTATGAGACTATTTCAACTTTGGTCATCATCTTCCAAATCAAGACAACAAGAAGTGCGGCCGAAACTAAGCCATAAGGCATCCACAATTCCGCACTAATTTGAGAAACCAAGAAAGTAGTCCATGTGGCCAAAACTAAGCAATAGATGGTCTCGATTAACGTAGGCCAATTGCATCCACAATTCCACATGGATCTCCAATCATTGAATCAAGAACTTTGTTTCTCAATTTTAGCAATTATGAACTCTTCATAATTCTAACTTCGTTTTATCTTTGAACCTTTGATTACGATCAAGTTTGGGAAACACAATCTCGATGAACGTAGATTAGCCATCCAAATCTTGAACCAATCTTAGAGTCACAAGACTAAAACAAATAGGAAAATCAAACCCCAAGATCCACACCCAAACCAACTACCCAAAACCCATTCCAGATCAGCAGGTGTGGTCTGGTTCTGTCACTGGTTCGGTTGGACATCTCGAAAATTCCAAATTCTGATTTTTAACAAAAATCAGAGATTCTGATCATTGTGTGCGGCCGCCCAAAAATTACTGTGCGGTCGCCCAACTTTTGTGCGATCACCCAGGTCATTATGTGCGGTCGCACAGTGAGATCAGAAGGTAATTTTTCAGTTCGAAAATTTGTCTCAAAATTGTTTTTCCCTGATTATTAAAACCATGATCCAATCAGAATTAATAATCAAACAATTCAGAATCCATCATAATATTAATTGCGATTGAATCCTGGGATTAAAGTTTGCAAAACAATAAACCACATAAAATCACATAACACATAAACATCATATATCCAATATTCATATCATGTTAGGCACATAAATAATTTATATACACATAACATGATCTAGGTATTGAATTAATCAACATGAACCGGGCTCTGATACCACTGTTGGGTTTCGTAGTCACATGCGCAGCGGAAATTAGCATTCAAAATTTTAATGAAACCCAAAGCCATAGATCCGTTCATATGATTAAATCAAATACAACAATATGAATACTAGAAAACTAACCCTTGATGACTTTGAATTTGGTCTTTGATCTTGGTGAAGAACTTGAAGCTTTGATCACAAAAGTAAGAACACGAACTTTAAAGATGATAAGCTTCACCCTCTAGCGGTATCCACACCACGAACGAATATCAAGAAACTTCTTGATCTTGGTTGCTAGACCAAATTGTGAAACACGTTTTCACAATTGATATAAACTGTATGGAATATTGGTTGGTGTATTATTTTGTTCTTCAATCTAAGATGTCTTAGAACAAAATAAAACTCTCTCAAACTCTTTGGAGACTTGCACAAAAGCTATCATGTGTTCTGGCCCGAATTTGGCTATTTATATACAAGTTAGACCTATTCCAAATAGGAAACTTGTGTCTATAGGAAACCAGTCCCGACAAGGTGTGCGGCCGCCCAAAAACCTTGTGCGGTCGCACATCTATCTGGAAGGTTTTTGGTACATTCTGAGCTAAACTGTGTGGCCGCCCAAGCCCTTTTGTGCGGTCGCACACTTTCCCCAAATTTCCCAAATTTCCAAATTCCAATATAGTTCTTATTTAAGATTCGTTCTATTGTGTGTGACCCTCTAGGATTATACTAAGTTGGCAATAGGTTCAAACATGAAACCATAAGATATGATTAGGTTCTAGCAAACCGTCATACCTACCCAAATAGTATAACTAGATACAAGTTCGCATTCCTTTAGAACATGTCACAATCCCTTTGTCCACGATGTCATTGAACGCAAGTCATGGTCACCAAGTCAACTTGTTTTGTTCAATACTTTCTCGATTCCGAATATGTTGATAATACAAATGATATTGATCTAATCAATTCATTTGAGTTCGGCCGAACATTTTCATCAACATCATTCCTACGAGAGGCCCAAGCTTGACATCTCTCCGAAGAGGGACAAATCCATTTAGCTTATTACTCTTCCCTACGTGAATCCGATTATGCCAATCATACACTTTATAACTTCCCGGTTAAAGGTAGCGGTTGAATATGTCAAACATAATGTTCATCAAGTGGAAGACTATAATAACTTCATGTCTAAGGATTCGAATGACATAAATAATATGAGATATATGTACGACATAGACCATGACATAAATCTCATACAGCGGGTCATGTCCAGTACCTTGTTCCAAACAAGTACCCATAAATCTAACATGATCATCCCATGATCATTTAGCCTTTATACTAGTGCTTATAACAAGTACTAGGGACGGAGATTATTATACGTAAACATGAATGATAATAATAATCAAAACATCTCTTTATTGATATGAAATAAATGATAACAATTACAACGTTTATAAAAACGTGCCTAGGGCACTACTACCAACAATTTCCACTTCTCAGAATGTAAGCGGTCTCAGGAGTGCTTTCATCATTAAGAGGAATAGGAAACGGCTCCCTAAATGCGAGATCTATGTCCATACAGCCAAAGATCATGGTTATATTATTTTTCCAAGTTTTAATGTTTGTCCCATTAAGCATCGGAATAGTACTCATCCCAGCAGTAATAGAAGAAGCATTAAGTAAATCTGTTGGGATTGAGAACAAGAATGAATACAAAAAAATTATAAGTAACTACATTATGAATAAATGATTAATTATATCAAAATGAAATCCATCAATAAGACAATTAACATGACATCAAAACTAATCTTTGGATTGCGAGTTGATTCATAAATAATTGCCTTTGATAACAAATAATTTGAACAATATTTGATTAAATGCTTAATCTTACTTTGGGTAGTCTTAAGCATTTAACAAAATGACTTAATGTTCATTTTATTTGTCATCACATGAATGTTTAAGTTTAGTCAAATGTCAAGATCTTCTTTGGAAAATTCAAGTCATTCACATATTAACTTAAACATTCAACACTTTAACAATTTTGGATTTAAATAACGTTAATCACTTAGGCGATAATATTATTTAAACAATGAATAAAATTGTTTAAGAATATAATTAATCAAGACTTTTAAGGTTTGAAAAAAAATATATGTTTTGTTTAAAAAGGGAAAAATAGTGCAAAATGATGAATAAACAAGGCTGTGAACAGTAGAGGCCCAGCAAGACTTTCCTTAGGTCCGACCGGACCTCAACCTACACCCGCCCAGAATACCTTTTACAGAAACTATGTTTTTTCTCGACACACATTGCACGACCGTACAAAGACAAATGCACGACCGTGCAAGCCTTGAGGTCCTCCCGGGTTAAGACTAATACCCGCCCGGATTTAAGCAAGGGGTCCGACCGGACTCGACCAAAGATCCGGTCGGACCATGCCCTTTCAAACATATCGTTTCAAAACCCTAATTGGTCCGACCGGACAACATGAAGGACCCTCCCGGACCACCCAACTCCAGTAGCACCGTTTCAATCTGTTCTTGCTGCACTTTTCCAAACTTTTGTCCAAAATTTTCCCAAAAGGCATGAATAACAAGTAGATCCACATGGTATATATTTAAAACATAAAACCACGCTATTTAGGATAATCTTTATTTTAAAATAAATAGAATCAAATAAGTAGATCCACATGGTATGCACTAGACATAAAACCATGTTATGAAGGGATAGTCAAACTTGAACCATTGAGTTTAATGAAACAAAACTTTTCAAACCATTTTTTTAAAACTTATATGATGAATATCAGCACTATATGAATGAATTAGTGCTTCTAAACAACATCAAAACTTGATGATTCAATAGGAAAAATGAATCAAAAAGCGTTTTAAGGCTTTCCAAAAGAACTCAAACCAAAATATGAGCGGGCTCTGATACCAATTGTTGGAATAATTTATGATCCCTGAATGCCACACACATATTCAGAATAAGATTGAGGAAGAAGATGAAGGCGGAAGTGAGATATACCTGTTGAATCCATGTTCTTGACTGTAGGGAGAAATGAAGAATAAAAAGAAGATGTAGGAGAATGGATCTTCTAAATGATGAGTGTCTCTTAATCTCTCAAAGTCTTCTAACAATATGAAGTAAATTTAGATGAGAGAAAATAAGAATGTAGTATGTTTTAGGCTTGATGGAAGGGCCTTTAAATAGTAAACATGGTGACACTTCATTTAGGGACCACACCTATTCATCTTAAGCAAATGTTAATTTACCATTTAGCCCATCATAAATAAATAAATTACATTTTCAGGAATTTAACACATTATTATTATTGACTATACTTTATATTAATATTATAGTCATGATTTTATTTATGGAACTGCTAACTAACTTGTGTTGCAAGCCATCATGTTCTAACAAAAAAAAAAAAAAAAAGGAAAAAATGAATAAATGTTTAAAGAAAACAGAGGAAAGGCAGGGAAAGAAGGATAAGCAAAGTCAAAATCATTGGAATTGTAAGTATATGATAGTAAATTTTGCGTGTGTACTCTGTGTAATATGATGAGTGTATTTATTTAGCATTTTGGCTTAGTTAGACTGATTGGGTGTTATTTTATCTTAAAATAAATCAAGTGTTTTGATTGTAAGTATATTAGACTCTGTTTTTTTTTTTTTTTTATTTAAGCATAGGGTTCTAAGTAATGATCAAGGTTGCGCATAAATGAAATGACAGAAGGACGAGAGTAGGGGGAAGCTCCTAGACTCGGAAGAAGTATGCATGCTCACACATTGAAATCAAAGACTCAAGACTTGAACAAGTGTTAATGGTCAAGTGCCTCAAAATCATATGGACCCTTCTAGAATTGGATTAGCAATTTAATTTTGATTAAATTAGCTTGACAAATCATTTGAACAAAAATTAGACCGTGCCAAATTGACATGAGAACATCGTTGGGCAAGTGTTATGATTCGCGCTGCAGTTTGACCTCATTTGGTGAGAGGCCTTTTTCGTTGTCTCGCTTTCCAAGATTAAATATGTCATTAGAGGCCGTATGTATTTTAGTTCTGGGCTCCCTCAGTGTAAGGGGGGTTGGTAGAGCACGTTGGTCTCCAACATAAATCACCAGTTGTCGTCGTTGATGGTGCTTTTCCCAAAGTTGATAGAGCGAGATCTTCTTAGTGAAGATTAGCCTCGTATGTGCGGTGCTTCTTGAAACTGATGATTTCATATGAGATTGTTGACCCTCAGTCTATGTCTTGTCTTTCTGTAATGAGCGATGAAGTCTTCAGTATGAACTGCCAACTGCCGTCGTTGAGGGCGTACACATAAACTTGAAGTGTCGGGATACCTTTTCCAAAACAATTGAATTTAAACAACAAGATGAATGTAATATGTACAAGAATAAAATAAACAATGCTTTTCTTTCTTTTTCTTTCTTTTTCACTTCCCTTTTTTGCACTCTTTCGTGTTTCTTTCTTTTTTTTTTTTTTTTTTTTTTTGCGCTCAAGAAGAAACATAATAACTTCTGAAATATAACAAATTTACAAAATACAAGAATTTACAATGCATCATACATTAAAAGAAAATCGCCGACACTTACACTGGCATAGGCGTGATAATCTTCAGCCTCTTTCATTTTATTGGCCTCTCTGAACATGCCCTTGATTACACCCTGAAATCTTTGTTCGTCGGGTGACTATGTCGAGTGCCTTCGTGAACTTCGTTGATTGCCTTCGGCCCTAGTTCTCATCTCAATTAATCACAGTCTAAAATTTGTTCAGATTTCATTGATTGCTTTTAATTAAGTGAGATTAATTGTTTGCGGGACCAGATCTACAAGATACGTGATTAAGAAGGCACTTGGTTATAAGGAAAGTTCATTGAATGAAAACATATAGTCCCTCCGTCCCATTTTAAGAGTCAATAAATGGGTGGATTCAAGAATTAAGGAAAAGGTAATGTGTTGTGAGTGTTGATAGTTGGGTAGGGGGAGAAAGTGGGGTAGAGAAGAGCTAGTGGATAATTGTTGTGAGTATGACATGTAGGACCCACTTTCCATTTTAGGATTTTAACTCTTAAAATGGGACGCCCTTTTAGGAATTTTTTGACTCTTAAAATGGGATGGAGGGAGTATTACATGACAAACAAGAAAATAAAAGCACGAAGACAGAAACGTACTCTAGACATAGAAGAGGAAAAAAATGCGAGCACATTACGAAGTGGTACGTAAGAGGAACATGATTAGAAGTTAAGGCCGTGAGCCCAGTCACAAGCAAAAGAAACACGACCTTACTAGTCAACACACTTCGGTCATTAGCAAAAGAGGAACTATTTTCCTCGGGGTTGACGAGCTCCAATCATTATTCAAAGGGAAACACCTTCCTCAGGGGTCGATGAGCCCCTAGGATAAAATCAGACTTTTGGTGATGGTTTTGGGATGTGTCGCGCCCCTACCCAGGGTCCTACTTGGCCCCCACGATCAGGACACGCACAGAAGACGTCATTTATCACATTTTATTTTCGAAATGTCCTTTCATAATTATTCATTATACCACAACTTGATACACTTTAACAACTTCCAAAAACCACATTTACAAACTACACAAGATTTAAAATCCATAGCCTTAAAGGCTTACACACTTTACTTACAATATTTAAAAACTCTAGAAGTGTACCAAAATAGTGATATACATCAAAGTCTCGGGTATACTACCCATAGGTTACATTTACATAATGCAACCCAAAACAACTCCTTCCCAAAATGGCTTACCAACTCGACGTCCTCCCCAAGCTCAACGTGTCCTAGCCCCTGGCTCGCCCTTATCTAAGGAAAACAATTAAACAAGGAACGGGGTGAGATAAATCTCAATAAGTTACTAATATGCAACTACATGTCATGCTATACATGATAACTTCAAATGAGCATTCAATAAGCAATCACATAGCACATAACATGAGAGGCTCCCTATCGCCAACCGTCTCATTCCGGTTGGAAATAACGACCAACTCATCATACAGCACATTAAACTGAAATAAATACGTTAAAAAGGATACTGAGCCAAGGTTTTCCTAAAAGGATATAACAATCTGAGCAGTATCAACAGAGCAGCATCAAAGAGCTGAATCAGGGGTTCTGGAACCAAACACAACAAGAACAACGGTGGGAAAATGACACAAAGTCATAATCCTAAAACGTGAAGCTATAATACTCACACAAGGGAGCTAGCTCATCCCAACCACATAATCAGGAAGGGGAAAAAGTGGGTTACCAGTGATGAACATTATACTGAACTTGACTCGTATGCCATTATAATATTCATCACTGCCGAATCAACCAAATAAGACCATCTGGACCTTTTTTAACTATGGCACAATCGGTGTATGATTCTAAAAGAGGGAACCATACTAGGTACATCACAAAGATGATAAACTGCCCATAAAGAGCTCAACAACCAAGTATGTTAAACACATTTCTCCCATAAGGGATTTCAAAGAAGGAAACCCCACGAAAGCATCATAAAGATGGACCACACCCAGAATGAACCTAAATGGTTACATCATTCCAAACTCGATCACAAACGGACCAATTCTACCAATTTGGTGGTCCACAATAACCCTCTAGGTATCTTTGGATATCACCTAAGACCTAGACCAAGATTAAACTCTAAATCAACTAAAATGGAACATCTCATCTTTTTTAGCATCCTGGGCGGTCGCCCACACCCACCTGTGCGGCCGCCCAAAACCTGCCTGACCAAGACCAAAACCAGCCAGAAAGATGTACGGCCGCACGCCCATTTTGGGTGGTCGCCCAACACACTTCGTAGGCCAAAACCGAAATAAATTATACTCCTTCTGTTCCACTGTCCCAAAAGTACTAACACACTTTCATTGCTACTGAATATGAACCAAAACAACAACCCAATTTCACGTCATGAACACAACCAAGAACAACTTCCATAAATACACATCACAAAGCAACATTCACCACACAAAGTACCATATAATATGTATATGAACATTTTAATAATAAATGGGGGAATAGTAACTTACCTACTATCAGGAAAGTATAGATGAAACTATTTTCTAATCGGCTATAAACGGTCAACACCCTGAACATTTAGGTGTAATTAGATTTTAAAATAGAGAAGTAATTAAAAAGAAAGAAAATTAAATTGTGATGAACTCACCTTCTTTTCCATGGATAATGAGAGAGAATTGGGAGAGTAAGATTTTTATGAGAGTGTGTATGCATAATACGCAGAGAGAGAGAGGGTGATAAACCCTTAAACTCAAATTTAACTTTAACCATTTACCTCCTAAATGATATAATCTAATAAATTAAAACTAACACAAATAATCAAGCAAATAATGCTAAGCAAATAATAATATGCAACACAAATACACACAAGCTTAATTTATTTTTAAAATAGTGTCGGGTTTTTGGGGTCGTTACAGTCACTTCCCCTTATAAAAAAAAATTTCGACCCGAATTTTGAAAGATACTTACCGAGATTATCAAATAACCACGGATACATTCGCTCAATCTCTTCCCGAAGTTACCAAGTCGACTCTTCCACATCGTGATTCTTCCATAACACTCTAACAAGGGGAATACTCTTGTTTCTCAACTCTTGGACTTTGGTATCGATCACCTGAATTTGTTGCTCCTCGTAAGACATATTTGGATCAATCTCTTCCGGTACTTCAGAAAACACATGAGATGGGTCATACACATACTTACGAAGTGCTGAAACATGAAATACACTATGCATCTTGCCCAGAGAAGGCGGAAACGCAAGACGATAAGCAAGATTTCCAACCCTTTCTATAATCTCAAAAGGCCCGATATACGTTAGAGCTAGTTTACCCTTTTTTACCATACCTTTTAATTCCCACCATTGGAGAGACTTTCAAAAACACCAAGTCACCTGAATGGAACTCAAGATCTCGCCTCCTGTGATCGGGAATAGCTCTTTTGCCAAAATCGAGAAGTAAACCTGGGATCACGGTCTGACACAATACTAACAGGAACTCCATACAATATCACAATCTCATGAATATACAAAGTCGCAAGCTTTTTCATCGAATAGCCAATATCAATAGGTAAGAAATGAGCAGACTTTGTCAATCTATCCACGATTACCCAAACTGCATCAAATTTTCTACGAGTACGAGGCAATCCAGTTACAAAATCCATCGTAACATGCTCCCACTTCTACTTAGGTATCTCTAAAGGTTGAAGTAAACCTGCGGGTCTCTGATGTTCGGCTTTAACTTGTTGACAAGTCAGACACTTAGACACATAATATCCGATTTCCCGCTTCATATTGTTCAACCAAAAATGTTGCTTCAAATTCTGATACATCTTTGTATTCCCGGGATGAATGGTATATCTAGACTTGTGGCCCTCATCAAGAACTTGGCATTTGATCCCATCGACATTAGGCACACACAATCGACCTCTATAACTCAATACTCCTTCAGAACTGAGAGAAAAATCTTCAAAATTTTTATCGTTGATTTTATCCACAATCTTCATTAACTCGGGATTGTCCTTCTGAGCATCCTTTATCTGTTGAATGAAAGTTGGCGATAACTTAATACTCACAAATATAGCTCCATGATTCGACTCAAAGGGACACCAATCTCGTGCATCCTCTAACATCTTCCATTCTCGAACCATCAATGAAGCTACATATGACCTCCTTCTAGTAGCATCTGCAACCACATTTGCCTTGCCCAGATGATAAGAAATGGTACAATCATAATCCTTCAGAAGCTCCATCCATCTACGCTGTCTGTTATTCAACTCTTTCTGAGAGAAAAGATATTTCAAACTCTGGTGATATGTGAAAATTTCAAACTTTGCTCCATAAAGATAATGCTTCCATTTATGTAACTCAAAAACAATCGCAGCAAGTTCCATATCACGAGTCGGATAATTCTATTCACTAGGAGTTAACTTCCTCGAAGCATAAGCAATTACCTTCCCATTTTGCATCAAGACACACCCCAAACCTTCCTTTGAAGCATCACTGTAAATAACCAAGTCATCATTCCCATTAGGTAATGCAAGAATAGGAGCGGTGGTCAAGCTCTTCTTTAATTCTTCAAAACTGCTTTGACATTTCTCATTCCACATATATGGTACATTTTTCCGAGTCAACTGAGTCAACGGTGTAGCAATTCTTGAAAACTCCGCAACGAATATTCGATAATACCCCGCTAAACCCAAGAAACTTCGAATCTCAGTTACTGTTCCTGGCCTCTTCCAATTAACAATGGCTTCAATTTTAGAAGGATCAACAGATATCCCTTTATTCGAAACAACATGCCTCAGAAAAGAAACTTCATCAAGCCAAAACGTACACTTACTGAACTTTGCAAATAACTGTTTCTCCCATAGCACAGACAAAACCATTCGCAAATGTTGTTCATGCTCTACCCGCGATTTAGAATAAACCAGAATATCATCAATAAATACCACCATGAAAGTGTCAAGTCCAGGCTTGAAACCCGGTTCATGATGTCCATAAAAACTGCTGGCGCATTTGTTAACCCAAATGGCATGACAAGAAAATCAAAATGACCATACCTGCTACGAAAGGCAGTCTTGGGAATATCTTCTGAACGAACCTTCAACTGATGGTAAGCACTCCTCAAGTCAAGCTTTGAAAAGACTGTTGAACCTTGAAGTTGATCAAACAATCATCAATATGAGGCAAAGGATATTTGTTCTTCACAGTTACCTGATTCAGCTTCCGATAGTCGATACACAATCTCAAAGATCCATCCTTCTTGTTAACAAACAAAACTGGAGCTCCCCACGGTGAGACACTGGGTCGGATGAATCCCCTATCGAGCAATTCTTGTAACTGAACCTTCAATTCTTTTAACTCTGCCGGAGCCATTCTATACGGTGTCTCAGATATTAGAGCTGTACCTGGAAGTAAATCAATACAAAACTCGATTTCCCTATCGGGAGGCATAGCATACTCTGTAGAGAACACATCAGGGAACTCTTTAATCACATGCACATCCTCTAACCAAGGAAACTCTTTCGTAGTATCCAATACACTAGCCAAATACTCAACACAACCACGACGCAATAACTTTCTAGCTTTCACATAACAAAATAACACGTATATCCCTACCCGAAGGAATGGCCTCAAAAATAAACTCAGGCATATTAGGGACGGAAAATGTAACAACTTTCTTATGACAATCAACTGAAGCACGATACTAGCTTAACCAATACATACCCAAAATAACATCAAAATCTTGTAGTGGTAACACTACTAAATCAACATGTAACACATGATCACATATAAGCACATCACAAGCACGTAACACCTTATCAGTAATCAAACATTCTCCTATAGGAGTCGATACTTCTAGCACATAAGGCAAAGACTCAGAAGAAGAATGCAATCGAGATGCAAAATGCAAAGAAACATATGAATGCGATGAGACAGGATCTATAAGTGCGCGTGCTCTCAAACTCGATATAAAAATGATACCTCCTATTAATGTTGAGGCATCCGACGCCTGTTGCTGATTGATGGCAAAGACACGCCCTTGAACTTTAGGCCTCTCTGAAGCATCTCTTTTTTGACCCTGTGAAGTCCCGGTACCACTCCCAGATGGTTGACTCTTTGGTTTAGGAAAGTCTCTTTGAAAATGCCCAAACTGCCCACAATTCACACACTTCCCTTGTTTCTTCCAACATCTTTCTTCCGTATGCCCTGCCTTCTGACAATAAGGACATATCATCTTATTCTGATTCCCTGAAGTACTACCTTGATTTCTAACATTTGGTTGCCCCTGTGGTTGTCCTCTAAACTGTGATGGCATTCCTTGTCCTCCTCGATTATCCCCAGGTGGTTATTATCTTCCTTGCCCTCCTTGCCTTCCAACATTTAACAATTCAGTTTTCCTCTTATGCTCCTCAATGTCATGCTCTACCTGATAGGCACGATCCACTGCATCTTGGAACTCTTGAAGTTTATGAGACACTAACTGAGTTCGAATCACAGTCTTCGATCCTTTCACAAACCTCATTGCTTTCCTCTCTTCTGTTGCCACTAGATGAGTACAATACCTGGATAGCTCGGTAAACTTAGCTGCATACTGACCCACGGACATAGCATTTTGTTCCAGGTTAAGAAATTCCACCTCCTTTCTATCTTGATCAACACTAGGAATGAAATGCTCCTTGAACTTCTTCAGAAAATTTTCCCAAGTATAAGGTACATGAGCATCATCCCAACTAGTTTTCAATGCTTTCCACTAATGTTCTGCAGCCCCAGTCAGTTTATAAGTAGCCAATCTCACTCGATCTTCATCAAGACATCTCAAAACATCAAAGATCTTTTCCATTGCTTTAATCCATCTTTCGACTTTAGTTACATCCGGTTCACCATCATAACCAATTGGTTTCATCTTCAGAAACTGTTCAAGTCCATACCTCGGAGGTGCTTGATTTCCTCCCTATCTCTGATCATTTATAGCTTTCATCGCTACTTCAAACATTGCTTGAAACATATTCCAATTCTCATCCCTCACATTTTCCGGATCATCATCAGTTCTCACCATTTTCACTGAGTACCTGCATAAAACACTCAACATTACTCACTCCACACACAACTACCCTCCTAGGTCAGATAATCATTCTAGACTATCTACAACCTAGCTCTGATACCATCTGTCACGCCCCGACCCGGGGTCCTACTTGGCCCCCATGATCAGGACACGTACGGAAGACGTCATTTATCACATTTTATTTTTCGAAATGTCCTTTCATAATTATTAATTATACCACAACTTGATACACTTTAACAACTTCCAAAAACCACATTTACAAACTACACAAGATTTAAAATCCATAGCCTTAAAGGCTTACGCTTTACTTACAATATTTACAAACTCTAGAAGTGTACCAAAATAGTGATATACATCAAAGTCTCGGGTATACTACCCATAGGTTACATTTACATAATGCAACCCAAAACAACTCCTTCCCAAAATGGCTTACCTACTCGATGTCCTCCCCAAGCTCAACGTGTCCTAGCCCCTAGCTCGCCCTTATCTAAGGAAAACAATTAAACAAGGAACGGGGTGAGATAAATCTCAGTAAGTTACTAATATGCAACTACTTGGCATGTTATACATGATAACTTCAAATGAGCATTCAATAAGCAATCACATAGCACATAACATGAGAGGCTCCCTATCGCCAACCGTCCCATTCCGGTTGGAAATAATGACCAACTCATCATACAGCACATTAGACTGAAATAAACATGTTACAAAGGATGCTGAGCCAAGGTTTTCCCAAAAGGATATAACAATCTGAGCAGTATCAACCGAGCAGCATCAAAGAGCTGAAGAAGGGGTTCCGAAACCAAACACAACAAGAACAACGGTGGGAAAATGACACAAAGTCATAACCCTAAAACGTGAAGCTATAATACTCACACAAGGGAGCTCATCCCAACCACACAATCAGGAAGGGGAAAAAGTGGGTTACCAGTGACGAACATTATACTGAACTTGACTCGTGTGCCATTATAATATTCATCACTGCCCGACTCAACCAAATAAGACCAGCTGGACCTTTTTTTAACTATGGCACAATCGGTGTATGATTCCAAAAGAGGGAACCATACTAGGTACATCATAAAGATGATAAACTGCCCATAAAGAGCTCAACAACCAAGTATGTTAAATACATTTCTCCCACAAGGGATTTCAAAGTAGGAAACCCCACGAAAGCATCATAATGATGGACCACACCCAGAATGAACCTAAACGGTTACATCATTCCAAACTCGATCACAAACGGACCAATTCTACAACTTTGGTGTTCCACAATAACCCTCTAGGTATCTTTGGATATCACCTAAGACCTAGACCAAGATTAAACTCTAAATCAACTAAAATGGAACATCTCATCTTTTTTAGCATCCTGGGCGGTCGCCCACACCCACCTGTGCGGCCGCCCAAAACCAGCCTGACCAAGACCAAAACTAGCCAGAAAGATGTGCGGCCGCACGCCCATTTCGGGCGGTCGCCCAACACACTTTGTAGGCCAAAACCGAAATAAATTATACTCCTTCTGTTCCACCGTCCCAAAAGTACTAACACACTTTCATTGCTACTGAATATGAACCAAAACAACAACCCAATTTCACTTCTTGAACACAGCCAAGAACAACATCCACAAATACACATCACAAAGCAACATTTACCACACAAAGTACCATATAATATGTATATGAACATTTTAATAATAAAAGAGGGAATAGTAACTTACCTACTATCGGGAAAGTATAGATGAAACTATTTTATAATCGGCTATAAACGGTCTACTCAACACCCTGAACATTTAGGTGTAATTAGATTTTAAAATAGAGAAGTAATTAAAAAGAAAGAAAATTAAATTGTGATGAACTCACCTTCTTTTCCATGGATACTGAGAGAGAATTGGGAAAGTAAGATTTTTATGAGAGTGTGTATGCATAATACGCAGAGAGAGAGAGAGAGGGTGATAAGAATGAGTTGATTTTTTACAAGTTTCACATAGGCCCCTCCACTTTAACTTTAAACACATAAACCCCTAAACTCAAATTTTCACCAAGGCCCCTAAGGTTTTAACTTTAACCATTTACCTCCTAAATGATATAATCTAATAAATTAAAAGTAACACAAATAATCAAGTAAATAATGCTAAGCAAATAATAATATGCAACACAAATACACACAAGCTTAATTTATTTTTAAAATAGTGCCGAGTTTTTGGGGTCGTTACAGGATGAGTTCCTTGTCGATGAGGTTCTGGATGGCGTGTTGAAGTGAGAAACAGTTGTCAGTGTGTGCCCGCCTTACTGATGAAAATCACAATATGCTGAGTGGTCCCACCGTTTTGGCAATGGGTTTGGTGGCTCATAACCTTCCATAGGTTTCAATAAAACTTGTGCAGTTAAACCTTTGAGTATCGTACTCATGGGGGCATGCAACTCGTAAAAGTGCCTATCGTGATGATTGAACCTTCTTCATGAGCCGCTTTCTTAGTGGTTCTCTACTGCATTGTGTAGATACCCCGGGGTGGATCCCACGGCTTTAGGCTAGAGCGCGCGGATTATCCTAGGATGTCTAATTGTGTTTTAGAGCCGCCACCCACGTTTTTGAGGAACGTAAGAAAACCTAATGTTTATGAGCCTAAGTTTGATTTACGAAAATAGAGATTCTTTGGGATGAGGGGTTCGGGGGTTAGGTTATGAAATGGGATGTACTTAAACACCCATTTCGCCCGAGCAATGTCGGTCTTGTTTGTTCATAGTTCACTTTAAAGATAGATGTGTTCTTCCTATTTGAATGATGATAAAAGGGGGGTTTTATAGTTTAGAATGTAGGGAGATAACTCCTAGGCCAATTCAATATAATGAAAGGGCCATTGGTGTCATGTCCCAAATGGTTTTGGGGTGATTGCACATTTGATTGAAGGATAAGAAGAATTAGAATTAGAAGAAGAAGAAGAAATAAAGAATAAAGTTAAGACATTTTACCTATAATATCCTTCAAAGAGAACCTCTTGAAAAACTCTTGAAGAAGAGGTTGAATACTTGGAGAGAATATTGTAAATTGCCTAGAGCTTTGTTTAGAGAAAAGTCTCAGGTCGAAAAGTCCTCCTCCAATGATGGATTGGAGGGGTTTTTATAGTTTAAAATGTGTGTGTTTTGGAGCCAAACGGAGTCTCCAAGAAATCTTTTCCGGGCAAAATCATGTATAATGAGCAAGGGAGAGATTCTTGGGCAGAATCTGTAACTGACACCCCCCAGAAGCGCGCGCTTCCCACCTAGGCGGCGGAAGGCACGCGTCTGGCCTCAAGGGGCGGAGGCGCGCGACTCTGAAAGGCAAATTTTGACAGAATGGACTAGAAAGTTAGAACTGTTATTCATTTTAGTCCCTGGACTTAACAGAGCCCGTCTGGAACTTAACCAAAGTAACAGAAACTAACAGAAAACACTTAAAAGTGGGAGAAACATAAAAATCAAGTATGCAATCGGGGTGAACGGTCCAAGGCGGGATGTCTACAGAGCCCCTCGGTGGCATGGATTGCAAAGCAAACGCCCCTACGAAAGACAGACATCCGCCTAGGACATCACCATGAAAAAGAAAAGATTCGATAAAAGCAGGAATTTAAAATTGCAAGGGATAGAGGTGCGCTCCTTGTGTGAGCAGCTTGGGTGATAATGAAAGGTTCGGTGGCACGAAGTGGCCCACCGTGGCCGATAGCGGAACCTAGGGGTACGTTTGCTGGAAGTGGGACCTGTCTGCTGGTAGCGAGATCCGTTTGCTGGAAGCAGGACCTGTTTACTGGTAGCGAGATCCGTTTGCTGGAAGCGGGACCTGTCTGCTGGTAGCGAGATCCATTTGCTGGAAGCGGGACCTATTTACTGGTAGCGAGATTCGTTTGCTGGAATAGCGGGTACCGAGGGACCGTCTGCTTGAATGCGGGACCCAGAGGACCGTCTGCTTGAATGCGGGACCCAGAGGACCGTCTGCTTGAGTGCGGGACCCGGAGGACCGTTTGCTTGAATGTGGGACCCGGAGGACCGTTTGCTGGAAGCGGGACCTGTCTGCTGATATCGAGATCCGTTTGCTGGAAGCGGGACCTGTCTGCTGATAGCGAGATCCGTTCGCTGGAATAGAGGGTACCGAGGGACCGTCTTCTTGAATGCGGGACGCAAAGGACCATTTGCTTGAATGCGGGACCCAGAGGACCGTTTACTTGAATGCGGGACCCAGAGGACCGTTTACTTAAATGCGGGACCCAGAGGGCCGTTTGCTTGAGTGCGGGACCCAGAGGTCCGTTTGCTTGAGTGCGGGACCCGGAGGACCGTTTGCTTGAGTGCGGGACCCGGAGGGCCGTTTGCTTGAGTGCAGGACCCAGAGGACCGTTTGCTTGAGTGTGGGACCCGGAGGACCGTTTGCTTGTAGATCTTGCTTGATAAGGAGGTGGTGATTTTGTGGCTCACCCAGGACCAAGTTGTTGCTGTGAGTCGTACTTTGATGTTGACTGTTTGACTTTGACTTTTAGTGGGGTGTGGACACAGTTCACTGTGGAGTGCTTTCTGCAAGAAGGACACCCTAACTTTTTTAGTGAGAATTCCTGTCCTACTTTCAATTTTAGACATGCCTTAAGGGCGGACCAAATTAACGTGTGCCCAACTGGGTGCTCAAGGATTGGAGCTGCATCTTGATTTGGGCGGAAATTTCTTGCATAGTTTTCCTGACAAGGCTTTACTGAAATGATCATGGCTTGGGAAGCGCACGCCTCCCTTTGTAGGCGTGTAATGCGCGCGCTTTGCGCACCGATAACGGGTGGTGCGCGCGTCTGGGGTGCAGAATTCCGGGCTTGACTTTTGCTGGCCAAAATATCCCCCAACAGCTATAATATCAGCTTCTGGTCGACAATTTGATTTTAACAGCTCTCTTCTGCCATTTTTGAACACCGTTTTATTGCCCAATTTTGCTTGCAATCTTCTTTCCCATGGCCTCTTACCTTTTCAGTCTTGATGCCGAGGTTGTTAAGAGTTACGAGAAGGATTTGTCGACATTCGTGTATTCCTTCAAGACTCATCCCAAGAAGGCTTTCATTAAAGATTTCGGGTTTCGAATTCTTTTTTACTTTGCAGACATTGAAGCCGGATTGGGATTTGTTAAAGGTCGCTGCAGCCTTTTGGGATTGTGATAGACATACTTTCAACTTTTCGTCTAATGAAATGGTGCCGACTGTCTCTGATTTTGGGGCCATTCTTGGTATGCCTTTGGCCGGTCGGATTGCCGTCCCTAAGTATCACCACGGTGTTGTTGACTCTTGGGTTGACCTTCTGAATCTCCATGTGGGAGAGGTGAAGAAGATGATGCACGGGACTGTTGTTGACATATCTGAGCTTTCGATGTTTTTCAGCTTGCATTCGGAAGATGTCGCGGTTCAATCCTTTAAGAGAAATGCCATGGCTGTCTGTCTTTTCAGCAAGGTTCTGCTCGTCGCTCCTCTGGGTACTGCGGATGCGCAGTTGGCTGAGATTGTGTTGCAGGTGAAGGAGCAACGATTCAGTATAATCCCTCTCATAGTGGGGGAAACTTTGCATGGTCTGGACGAATTGCATCGTACGGGCGAGATGCGACGAGGAAGCCCCTTGATTTTGACCATATGGCTTCGAGAGCATTTCAGGCTTTATGCGTCAGACGGCGACCTCTCTCCTTTTGCTGTTCATAGGCGACGGTTGCTGATTAGAGATTTGATTGAAGAAAATTGGCATAAGTTCTTCGCTTCCCGTGCTTCGGCTGATATTGAGTGGTGTCCCTCTTCTTGGGGTCTCCTTCCTTTCATGGAATGGACCTTCGGTTTTCAGCATGTGGTCTTACTCGGATTGAGAGACTCTTCATTTTATCAACCAGAACGGGTTTTGAGACAGTTCGGTCACCAGCAAATAATTCCTTTTCCAAGGAATGGGATATTTCGTCCAGTTTCTTATATGGGTCCGGACTTCTCGAGTGAGCTTCAGTCGGCTTGGGGAGATGATCGCCATCGGTGGGCTTCCGTCCCTCTGCATCGGGGTAGTATCTTTCTTCCTGAGAGTTACTTGGATCATTTGTTTGGTACTGTTTACCGCGGCATTATTTGGGTAGATGCTCTTCGGGCTGAATTGTTAGGGAAAGACTTTGAGCCTAGCAGTGCTTTGAGATACAAGGAAGCTGCCGCTGATGTGAACAACATTCTGGTTGACCCTTTCGGCACCCCTTTGGATGACTTTTATGCTCGGAGGCGTTCTGTTGCGCAAAAGGTTTCGGTCAGTATCAGTGTTCCTAGACCTCCCAAGAAGAGTAGGATTGATGGTCATTCGGGTGGCCCTTCGAAGGCCAAGAGAAAATTAGATTTTTCCTAGTACCCCAAGAGATTGCAAGTAAAATAGACCACTTTGTTTAGGATTTAATGTTTTATGTCTTTTAATAGCTCAACATTTCCATTGTAATGATCAAAATAATTCAGTGAATGAATAAAAATTGCATCTCGTTAATTTGAAATGATATGGGTATTTGTTTATATTTTAGACCGCACCCGAAGGTTTCCTACGTTCCTCCAGTGTAGAGGCTCAGGTCTCCGTAGTTCAAACAAACGAAGACCATTTTTTTTGTGTGCACCCTGTTTTTTGCCTAGACCGCCCTTTCGGGTTTTCAATCTAGCGGGCTTCTTTTTTGCACGTGCTCTAATTTTTGCCTAGGCCGTCTTTGCGGGTTTTCAACCTAGCGAGCCCTCTTTTTTTTTTTTTTTTTTTTTTTTTTTTTAGTCTTCGTTTATTAAGCGTAGAATCTCTTCAGCTTGTCGAGGTTGACTTCCTTTGGCAGCTGATTTCCATCTAAATCCACGAGTCGGACTGCACCGCCGCTTAGTATCTTCTTGACCACGTACGGACAGATCAATCGGGGTCCCCATTTTCCAAGGGGGTTCATGGTGTTAGGAGGATGTTGTCTTAAGACCAAATCTCCCACATTGATGTTTCGAGGCTTCACCTTTTTGTTGAAAGCCCTTGCCATTCTTTGTTGATAGGCTCTCGTACGTTCGAGTGCCTTTAGCCTTTTCTCGTCGAGTAGAGCTAGCTGTTCATATCGACTTTGCATCCAATTGATTTCATTGACTTGGTTCTCGAGGAGGACCCGTAGGGATGAGACTTCAAGCTCTATTGGGAGTACAATTTCGGAACCATACACCAGTGCATAAAAAGTTTCTCCAGTTTCTGTCCGTATTGACGTGCGGTAGCCCCACAATGCTAGAGATAGCTTTTCAGGCCAATCCCTTCCGGTGGAGGCCATTTTCTTCACAATGGTCTCGATTGTCTTGTTAGCTGCCTCGACCGCGCCGTTTGCTTGAGGTCAGTATGGAGATGACTTGTGCTTGGAAATCTTGTATTCTACCAGGAGCGCGTCCATCTCTTTCTCAAAGTGAGAACCTTTGTCTGAGATGATTTGATGAGGAACGCCGTACCGGCACATGATGTGGGTCTTTACAAATTCGGCCACTTTCTTGGCGTTGAGAACCCGGTAAGCCTGTGCTTCGACCCATTTTGTGAAATAGTCCATGGCTACTAGGACAAAAGATTGTTCATTGCTGCCAGTGGGGTGAACTTTGCCGATGATGTCTATGCCCCAACAAGAGAAAGGCCATGACGTGGTCATGTTGTAAAGTTGTGAGGGTGGAGCATGCTGTAGGTTGGCATGGAATTGGCATTTGGTGCACTTTTTGACTTTCTCGATGCAGTCTCTTTCCATGGTACTCCAATTATAACCCATGCGGAGTATCTTCTTGGTCAACATAAACCCGTTCATGTGGGGCCCACATTCACCTTCGTGGATCTCATGCATTATTTCTTGAGCTTTAGTCTCATTTGCACATAGGAGATTGATCCCTTCGTGGTGCCTTTTGTAGACTCGGTCTCCAATCAGTACATATCGAGAGGCTAGCCTTTGCAAAGCCATCTGATACTTCTTATTGCTATTCTCGGGATAAGTGCCATTCCTGAGAAAATTCATGATATCTGAATACCACGGAGAGTTTGCTTGGACCTCGTTGATCTCGATACTCATGCAGTAAGCCGGACTGTTCCTTCGGGAGATTTAAAGGGCTTCACCATTTTTCCCTCGGGCATTTCGACCAGTGAAGCAATGGTGGCTAGTGCATCAGCGAAACGGTTCTTGTCCCTTGGCAGGTAGTTGAAGGTGATTTCTTGAAACTGTTCAACCAACTCCTCGAGATGTTGACCATACCGTTGCAGAGTTGAGTCCTGAATCTTCCATTTTCTAGATGTCTGATTGATGATGAGTAAGGAATCACCAAATACCTCTAAGCTCGTGACATTTCTCTCGAGGGCCGCTTCGATCCCCGCTATGCATGATTCGTACTCGGCGATGTTGTTGGTGGCCTCAATAGCAATTGGAGTATAGATGTCCTTTGGATCAACAAGTGACATCCCTATGCCATATCCATGCTTATTGGCCGCGCCATCAAAAAAAAGTTGCCACTTATCTTCCTCTGTTGTAGCACAAATTAAATGCTCGTCGGGGAACTGTACATCTTCCCCCTTCACTTCGTCACACGGAAATTCAGCAAGCTGATCACTGAATACTTTCCCCCCTGATGGATTTGAGTGTGACGTAAGTGATATCGTAGCCGGCGAGCATGAAGTACCATTTGGCTATTCTTGTTGACATGAAGGGCTTCTCAAAGATGTAGTGGAGCGGGTCCACTTTTGCTACCAACTTGATTGGGAAGGCTTCCTTGTAATGCTTGAGCTTTTGAGTAACCCAAACCAATGCCGCACAAGACTTTTCTAAGACAGAGTAGTTCTTCTAAGCCCCTTGAAACCGGCGGCTGACAAAGTAGATAGCATTCTCTTTTGTGGAGTTTCGTTGTTCTTGTGCTAACATAGCCTCTAGGGCATCATCATTGGCAGTGAGATAGAGCAAGAGAGGCTTCTCTTTGTGCGGTGGAACCAAAACTGGAGGGCACGTCAAGTAATGCTTTACTTGGTCGAAGGCTTCTTGGCAAGCATCGGTCCATTCTAGAGCCACATTCTTGTTGAGTAGCTTGAAGATCGGCTCACACATGGAAGTGAGTTGGTGCACAAACCGACTGATGTATTGAAGTCTGCCCATGAAACCTTTGATTTCTTTCTGCGTCTTTAGGGGAGGCTTGTCAATGATTGCCTTGATCTTGGAGGGATCGTCTTCAATTCCCCTCTCAGTGACCATGTAACCGAGAACCTTTCCTCTGATGACCCCAAAAGTGCACTTTGCGGGATTGAGTCTCATGTTGTGTTGTCGGAGTCGTTCAAAGAACTTGTGAAGATCGATCAAATGTTGACCGTTGGTTCCCTTTTAATGGATGATCATGTCATCTACATAGACCTCGATCTTTTTATGAATCATATCATGGAACAGATCTGTAACAGCCCTTTGGTAGGTAGCCCCAGCGTTCCTTAGCCCGAACGGCATGACTGTGTAGCAGAAAGTACCCCATGATGTTGTGAAAGCTGTCTTGTGTTGGTCCTCCTTGGACATGAGAATCTGATTGTAACCGGCAAAACCATCCACAAATGAGCGGACTTCATAGTTGGCAGTCGAATCGACAAGCATGTCGATGTTTGGTAGCTGAAAATCATCTTTCGGGGAAGCTTTGTTCAAATCCCGGAAGTCCACACAAACTCAAACCTTGCTGTTTTCCTTTCTGACTGTCACAATGTTGGCTATCCAAGTCGGATACTCAATGACTTTGATGAAACCCACACTGAGGAGCTTTTCAATCTCTTCTTTGATTTGTAGGGACCATTCTGGTTTGATCTTTCTGAGCTTCTGCTTTACTGGCTTGGCGTCCTCTCTGATCAGAATTCTGTGCTCTACGACCTTTCTGTCTAAACCCGGCATGTCTTTGTACGACCATGCGAATACATCCATAAATTCTTTAAGCAGTACAGTCAATCTGTCTCTGTCTTCCCCCTTGAAGAAGCTGCCTATCTTCGTTTCTTTCGGTTCTTCGTCGGTACCCAGATTAACAACATGCAATTCCTCATCAGCCCCTGGACCATTTTCACCACGACAACGAACCTGTTGAGCTAGTTCATTTAGGTATGTTATGTTTTCGTGGTCTAATTCATCATAATTTGAATCGTTATTAACTTGTTCATTAAGTTCGTTATTAGTTAATTCATCATTTATGATGTTTGCAATCTCGGGGTACTCAGAAATATCGAATTTTTCATTAGCAAAGAAAAGAAACACACGCTCGGCTATGGCCTCCATATCCTCTTGGGTGAGGGTATTAGAAACACTCTCAGACTCGAAAGTAAGTGTGATTCGTTCTTCCTTTGTTGATGTGAGGGGTATGCAACCCATTTCTCGGACTAGGAATTCCTCGGATACCATGGTCCCCTTCGTAGACTACCAGTTGTTGATTGGCTCAGAGCTTGGCTGGATCTCGCTGATAGATGGACTCTCCATTTTTGTGTTGTCGGAGATGGTGTTGACTTGACAATCGTCCATGATGGCAAATTCCTCGAACATGGAGGCTAGATCGGACAGTCCTTTCCCCCACGGTAATCTCTACCTCGGACTCTATAGTCACTTTTTTGGCCCACCACTCTCAGGGTGACATTGGAATAGGCTCCCTTTCTTGTGTCGGAATTTCACAATCAGTGAAGATCTCAAGACCGGGCTTTCTGACGCCCTTGTTGTTAACCCATGGCTCAGGAAAGATTATGTACGGGACATCCTCCCCTTGGCGAACAAAATAACCGTTCAGTGTGTTGCGGTAAGGCCTCAAGCTGGGGATTTCATATTGTCGACCTTCTTTGCGAGCTCGGTTCTTTTGATTCTTGACCGCTTGCTCGTATTTTAAGTCATCTTCGGTAGGCTTGTATACCAAACCAAACTTGTTTCTGACAAAAGGAACCTCTACGGGGTGCAATGTTCCTTGTCGATGCTTCCCTAGGCCTAGACCGGGAAAGTGAGTCATGTTCCTCATCATGCGGAGGATCTTAGGATTACCGAGGGTCCATTGCCCACTTCCCCCTTCTTTGTCGATGGCGTTGACGCCGGAGAGAGTGAAATCTTCTATCCCGTGTTGAACTTGGTGGACGGGTTGTCCCTTATTTCTGTGGATGGTGACATTCTCGGCCATGAAAGTGACTATCTCGTCCCTATTTCTGATCTTGACACACTGATGGAGAGTGGAAGGGACAGCATTGGAGCTGTGGATCCATGGTCGGCCCAAAAGTAAGTTGAACGAAGACGGGACATCAAGTACTTAAAATGGGACGGACATAATCATGCTCCCAAATTCGACATCAACTTCTAGCATTCCCATGACTGTACGGGACGTTCTGTCGTACCCTCTAATGACTTGGGTAGAAGGTTGTAAATCGGAGCTTTTGAGCCCCAATATGCCCATGACTCGGCTAGGCATTAAGTTGAGTGCGGAACCACCGTCTACTAAAACTCTTGAAATGGGTCTCCCCCTTGCCCTTACTTTGAGGTAGATGGCTTCATTGTGATTGGGCCCAAATGGCGGGAGGTCCATGTCGGCAAAAGTGATGACATTGCCAAAGTGAATGTGACCTATCATTGCTGTGAGGTCTTCGGGAGTTGTGTCAGGAGAGACTGATGTGTCATCCAAGTTCTTGATGACGAGGTCTCGTTGCTTCTTTGATGATGCAATAAGGTCCAAGATGGATATGTTGGCTTGCGTCTTCTTGAGTTGTGTCAATAAAGGGTCTTCAGGTGCATCTTGTGCTTTTGATCTTTGAGAAGAGGTGTTGGTTGCTATATTCGTGGGAACCGAGGCGCTCGCTATTACCCGGCCACTGCGGGTGAGCACATTCACGGACCCTTGGATCTTCTTCTTCCTATTCTCTAAGACCTCCCTCATAACTTCATCGTAAGTCACAACATAACAAGAATTGTCAAGTTTATTCATATCATCGGAGCCCTCATTCACAAATGGGATCGAATGAGTGGTTCCTTCAAACTCTCCAACCTCTATTACATTGATACCACCCTCATTGGGGATTATGAATTCCTTCTTATCTATAAGGTCTTGGATGGTGTTGCGGATGGAGAAGCATTCCTCGGTGAGGTGGCCGGTGCATTGATGGTAGTCACACCACTTGTGGTGGGCATGGTTGGGACGGAGCGGTTGTGGTTGCTTTTACCCTTGGAGAGGAGTGATTTTCCCCTTGGCTTTTAGAGCTTCATAGGCCTCGGTGATGGTCATGCCATTGAGAGGAGTGTAGACGAGGTCGTTTTGGAACCGCTTGCCTTGTGGTAGAGGGACCTTTTTGTAATTCCCCTTGTCAGTAGTAACGGCATTGACATAAGCCTCTTTGTTTGAGCTAGAGGCGGCCTTGTAACAGAAAGTAGGAGTGGCTTTCTTTATCTCCTTGAGCAAGTCATCCATGCGTACCCCCGCCTCATACATTTGGGAGAAGTCGGACTAGCAAGCCCCACTTAGGTGGGTGCGGAGATCAATCTTGAGACACTTGAGGAAGATGTCCGTTTGCTCTTTCGTGTTTGGCCTTTCGACAATTTCAGAGAGCTTGTCATTCCATCTCCTTGTGAAGTCAATGAAGGACTCGTTGTCTCTTTGAGTGGTGTTCTCGAGCTCTTTCCTTGTGGGCCGATGAGTGGTGTTGCCTTGATATTGATTTTTGAAGGCAAGTATAGCGGCATCCTGTAGACACCCCGCCTTGGACCTCTCACCCCGATTGCATACAAAGTATTTTTATGTAACTTATTTTTGTTGATTTCTGTTACTTCGGTTAAGTTCCTAACTGATTCCGTTAGTTTTGGACTAAACTGCATAACAGAGTTAACTTTTAGGGTCATTCTGTCATTCTGTCATTTTTCACCCGCGGGCGCTTCCGGCACTGCTAGTGAGCCGCGCGCGCGTCCCGCCCCAAAAGCCGGACCCGCGCGCTTCCCACTTTGGCAGTAACGGATTGCACCTTATATCCCTCCCTTTTCTTATTTACAAACATCTTTTCTTGATCACAAAGACCACCTTTTTACATCCACATTCATCCCCCCTAGTTTTGTAACCTCCCAATCCTTTATTCTAGCCTTTTCATTAAAAACAAAATATTTCTTTTTTGATTTTCTTTTATTTATTTCATTTATTATTTTATTTATCTTATTTTCTATTGGTCAATTCCATCTCACATGGATTGACCAATTTCCCTCTCTTTTTTACCTATAAAAACCATCATCTTCTACCTTAGAAAAGGGAGTTGGAACTTTCTCTCTACACAAATTCTATATCATTTTCCCTACACGAATTCTCCCAACAAGAGTTTTACGCAACGAAACTCTACACAAATCTCTACACAACAACATCATTTTCAAGTCCAAGTTTGAAGTCTTCTTTCTAAAGGTACAAGTCTTCTTTTTTTTATTCTATTCATGTTCTAGTCAATGTATGCAATCCCTATTAATGGGACATGACCACTTCACATATTGAAGTTAGTTAAGGTTATCTCCCTACATTTTAATCTCAACTTTAATTCACCATGTTAATTTCTCTTCATCTCTTAATGTAATTCTTTAACATTACTTGGTACATGTAATCTTTATCATTAAATAAATAAAACAATTCTATTTTATTTCCCCTTTTCTTCTCATCACAATTGTTAGCACATTTCTATTTAATTAATTGAATGACATGTAAATATTAGAACACCAATAGTAGCAAGACCCGCGTAAGCGGGGCGGAGTGGGTGTTTAATTACTTCCCACTCCGTCACCTAACCCCCGAACCCTTCTCTCCCGAATCTCTGGTTTTGTACATAAATTAGGCTATTTCTAGGTTTTTCTTATGTTCCTTTAAAAACATAGGTGGCGACTCTAAACAATCTAAAACAAGTTAGACATCCTAGGATAATTCACCGCTCTAGCCAAGTCGTGGTTTCCCGGGGTATCTACAGTGGCGACTCTGCTGGGGACGATTTAGAGGGTTAAACTTGCGTTCTTAACTTTTGGTGTTCTTATTACTGTTTTCTGGGCATTCTGGTAAAAAGGGTAGGAAGCGCGCGCCTCCGGCCTTCTTGGCCTAAAGCGCGCGCGTCCGACCCTTATTACCAGAATCGCCCGCCTCCTTTCTTGTCCTTCAATTCCATGTTTCTGTGCTAACAAATTCTGCAGGGGAAAGTTTTCTTAATTAAGGGTCAAGGCAATCCCTTGAACCCACTGATTTGCTGGTTCTCACCCAGAAGCGGGCGCCTCTGCCCTGCTTCCTCTCACGCGCGCGCCTTCCGCATAGGCAACCCAATGCGCGCACTTCTGGGCGCATTCCCGGAACAGAACAGTGCACAGAAACAGAACAGAATGACAGTGTGTGGGCACCGGGCCTGCATACAATTTCTTTTACTTTCTGTTTATTTTTATCGGTCACACGGGTGATTCGAAAGTTGTAAATTACGTGCTTATTTGTTTTTTTTTTTTTTTTATTTCCTTTTAAAAAAAAAATGTTTTGTCACATGTTAGACCTCACACTACATGCACATATTCTTATCAACTGCTCACTATCGAGTCACACAAGTCCAACCCCAAACCCGTCGAGGCCCGTCCTAGGAAGTTTCAAGCTCCACCCAACCTTGACTCTTCCGAAGCGGTCAACCTCAGCCCGTGGCGTAGTTTAAGACTACATGCCGGGGGTGACCTTTAAGCCTCATATTCAAGCCAAGCACAAACCACACAATTCTAGTTAGGGTCTAACACTCCGTGACTCAAGTCGGTTTTCATGTACCGAGATTTCCCTAAACTAATGTCTTCAAATCATACATGCCAATTTGTTGCAATGGACGAAATAGAAATCCGTCCCCAAAAGTGGTTATTTTGGACGAAAATAAAAATCCGTCCCCGCATGTATGCTTTACTACATTAATTTAGTTTAATCCCGTCACATGTAGGTATCACAAGCGTGGTGGAATCCGATGAGTATATGGGACCGCGAGATGGTCTATATACTAGTGTGACGATTCCACTATTTTTCTAGAAACCCCAAAAAGGACCACGTCCTTCCGACTTTGTAAATAATAAAAAAAAAAGAGTCGTTTTTCCTTATGTGGTTGAGTCTTTTTCTTTGTTTGTGGGTTAATTCATTTTATCCAAAAGGTTTTTGTGGGGCCAATCTAAGATCAACCTTGCTCTTTCAATAGATCCAATGGCTTCCAACGGCAACAACAACAACGGTGGAAATGATTTCGTGTCCAACGAAGGGTTACTCAACATAATGAAATCAATGAGGGAACAAATGGATAGGATTGTCGAGGATGCCCGCCGTAAAGACAATTTGTGGCAAGCCCGTTTCGATATCGACAAGAGGATTCACAAAGAAGAGGTTTCTGAACTCAAGGCCCGTCTTGATTATGAAAGAAGAATTCACAAGGAAGAGGTTTCCGAACTCAAAGCCCGTTTGCAAGAGCTCACCGAAAGCAAAGCAAAGTTCAATGATAAAGCATGCTCAAGTGGCCCGACCCTCAAAAGCTACAAAGGTACCACCAACAACCAAGTTTTCACTCCTCTCCAAGGAGTAACGCAAGCCGAGGCATTTGAAATTTTGGTGGCAAGAGGGAAGATCAAACCTTTGGAGGGGTACAAGCCGAAGGCGATACTGAAAAATCATGCTCATGGTGAATGGTGCGGCTACCACAAGCATAGTGGCCACACTACCGAAGGGTGCTTCCTTCTCCGAAACATCATCCAAGATTTGTTCGACGACGGCGAATTTACTGTGGGTGAAGAGCAACCGCTAGAGAATGCAACATGCAAGAACCCATCAAGAAAAAAGCTTGGTTTTGAAATGGGCCTTCAACAAGAGATCATGCCGCAAGGAGACTACAACGGGAAAGACGACGACAACAATCTCCGTTTCTCTTTCTCTACCTAGTAGTAGGAATAAAAGAAAAAAAGAGTCAAAGTCCTCTAATGTGTGCATTAATGTTTTCTCTCGTCCTATTTTAAATGTTCGAGTCCATTGAGTCATCAAATAAAAGTCGTTCTTGTCCTCATACACTCTTCCAAGTTGTTCAATTAATTCTTGGCAAAATGATGAAAAAATGTCTAAACAAGTTTTGGAATGAACGCCATCGCTTGAACACCTAGGGGCTAAACATCAACGACGGCATCAACAACGAAGACATCAACAACGACGAAATCAAGACAAAGAAAGGTGGAGCAACAACCATGAAGCAAAGTTTTCAAAAAGGGGATTAAAAAAAAAAAAAAAAAAAAAAAAAGGGCTCGCTAGGTTGAAATCATCAAATCAACCTAGGCAAAAGTTAGAGCACAAAAAAAAAAAAAAATCTCCCTCAATCAAAGAAGTTCACATCAAGATTAACATCATCCACCAATGGAGGACGAAGCTACACAACGAAGCAACAATTCATCACGAAGAATGGAGAATCCACAAGAACTACGGTGACCTGAGCCTCTACACTGGAGGAACGTAGGCAACCTGCGGGTCCGGTCTCATGCAAGAAAGAAGATATGTTTAGCCCTAGCGCGTTATGGTGATTGGCCTTCATCTCGAACTTGTCAAGACATCTTTGTACGATTCATTTGCCAATGAATTAATCACCAAAAAGATTGAACAACTTTCTTAGATTTGGAATCATTTCGCGCTCCTTGTCGAGTCTAAGGACTTCTATTCTTTCTGCATACTCCCAATTTCTTGCAATCAAATTGGGGCTTTCCTTCTCTTCTCTCTTAATGACTTACTTGCCTTCGTGAGTCATTCAATTCAATAAAAAATAAATAAAAAAAATAAATATATGTCAATACTAGGGACACTTCCCTAGTCGAGTCAATGTCACTCATCTTTAGTGACAAAAGGTTTTCACCGCAAAATCACATGTCTCTCATCCTCAGCTAGAGTCAATGCACACTTCCTCATTAATCGAGTCAAAAATGAAGACGCAAAAGAGATGCCCGCTAGATTGAAAACCCGAAAGGGCGGTCTAGGCAAAAAACAGGGTGCGTCATAAAAAAAATGAGAGAGAGAAGGGAAAGATAAATGGAGATCCCCGACCTCTAAAGAAGACAAGTTCTACATTGAATCTCCTCAGCAAGTCAATTCCCCACCGAGTCAACTTTGGGATTGCAAAAGGCTCGACAAGATATGGCACCATCAAAGGTTGTTTTGGGTTATTGGCATCATTCTCCAGCAGTGTGCATTTTTGGGTTCATGAAAAGAAGGCCCGTGGTAACCAAGACCCATCCGAGAACGAGCCCATCATAAAAGGGCACGAGGTTGCACAAATAATCCCTAGCTAGTCAATTGGCTTGGGCAACAAATAGCAACAACATGTGTCTCAGTTTTCAAAGCTTCTTCAAGTATGTGCTTCTAAAGTACGCCGAAAGGCTCCCGAGAAATGGAGTAGCTCTTGCCATGTCCTCTCATGTTTGTTCCCTCGCACGAGGATGAGTCACTCTTTCTTTGCTCAACAAATGGTGACGCCCTAGAGGCTATGTGACTCAAGGATAAGGACTTCTTTTGCTTCACTTGACAATCAATACGCCCTAGAGGCTATGTTCAAGAAAGATGTGTGAGACTATCCTCAAAGTCCCTCAAAAGGGTTGTCAAAAAGCCCTCTTGTCATGTGTGCTCGTGCTCGTTTCCCCAATCAAGGGTGGACCTTTCTCGCAATCAATGATGGCACTCTAGGGGCTACGGTCAAGTCTTAAAGGCTCCCTCGGCAAAGAGCAATTAACTCCCCAGCAGTATCCCCAGTCGAGTCATGTGCAACATTGGAAGATTCCTCAATTCGGCACCGAAGGTCTCAAGGGGCTTCGCAATCTACAATCTTTTGGGCTACGGCATTACAGTAATCCGAGCAAAGGGTAATATTGGGGCTTCGCGACCAACAGTCTTTTGGGCAACAATGCTCAAGCAATGCAATGTGGAGTAGTCTTATGGCTCCATGAAAGAGATCAAGCTTCAAAGGTCTCTCAACACTTCAAGTCAAAGGCCTCTTGGTTTTAAATGAAGACTCCGATGTTATGAATGAAGTTGATGATTTTTGTTAGAACTTTCAACGAGATCATGACGAAAGTCTTAGAGAAAAGGAAAAAGATTCAATATGCTAAACTCTAATCAAAACAGGGTTATAGCGGGAAATGCCACGGCCAATCCCAATGTCTCTGCAATTCAGCACCCCCTTCTCCAAGATCAAAAGCACAAGGTGCAGCTCAGATAAAGTTAGGCCACAGCACTAGTTGCATCCGAAGATCCGTCATTAGTTCAACTCAAGAAGAGTTAAGCAAGCATACTCATTTGAGACTTTATCACGCCAAGACCTTATCCTCCGCGACCTCGACGGCACCGCAAGACATTACTGCATCCTTTGACATAAGCCCTCAGCCATTTGGGTATCGACCATAATGAGGCCATTCATCTCCCCAGTAAGAGCAAGAAGGAGATCTCTATCAAGAATTCTACCAAACGGTACATCCGCTCTCAATACCGAGCCAATCACGAGATAATTTGGGGCTTTACAATGAAAGGTCTTCACATCCCACCATCTACAAGCCCACGACACTTGGGACTTTGCAATCTCTCGAAGCTTGGCATCAACGATCTCCTCTTGGGGCTTGCTCACTACAACAACAAAGGGCGATTTACTCGAATGGGCCAAGAGCTGATTTATCTTGGAGCTATGCAAGTCCCTCAAAATTTGGCATCAAAGGCATTCTAGGGGCTTTACAATCAGTAACCCCTCATCTCGGCATCAAAAGCCTTTTGAAGCCCCATAATCGACAAATCTCTTGGGGCTAGACATCAATCTTCGTTGGGCACACCAGCGGCAACAGAATTCAAGCGAGGCAATCCGGACTTCGACTGAGCATGACTTGATCTTGGGTTGGATTTACAAACACACAATGGCTAAAATGGTTCACCCACGAACTAAAAAAAAAAAAAAAAAAAAAAGATTTTTTCTTTCTTTTTCTCCTTCTATGTGCAAAATTATGTGCTTTACTTTGCTTTGCTCCTAGCCTCTCCTCCAGCGTTCTCCATAATCCTTGAACTACGCTGGTTTGATTCTCTTAAAGGGATACGTAGGCAGCCTTTTGGCACGACCAACCCATCATCCAGAGTACCATCTCGCCAACCCAACATCAAGGGCATTCTCTCATCAACATCTAAAGAATGGACATTCTCCATCAAAGCATCCTCCGCGGACATCAAGAATCCATCTCCACTCAAGCGGCAATGGTAAGTGAAGGTATGAATACACCCAATGCTTTCCTCAAACTCACACCGCACACAATATCACTTTCTACATTCTTACTTCTCTCTCATTACAAAGGTGCTTTCAAGATCACATCACACCACGGGCACAATTTCTCTCAATCATCATATTTCATGCATGTCCCTGCACAAGCACATATACCTGCAAAGCACATAACAGGTACCACCGCAAAGCCAAACAGCATCCACTACTCAAGGCACTTCATCCCTAACAGAAAGTGATTCACAGTCAACTATGCCTGCATCCCCATAAAATCAAGCAACCACACGTCATCAGCAACCAAGCATTCCCCAGCAGATTTCAATCATCAACTCGCTCGCAAACGGGAGCATGTATCAAATCGCTCGCAAACGGGAGCGTTTTCTACCAACTTGCTCGCAAACGGGGGCATGTTATCTCTGACAGCTCGCAAACGGGAGTTCGTCGTCAACCGCTCGCAAACGGGAGCGTTTTCTACCAACTTGCTCGCAAACGGGGGCATGTTATCTCTGACAGCTCGCAAACGGGAGTTCGTCATTAACCACTCGCAAACGGGAGCATTTTCTACCAACTTGCTCGCAAACGGGGGCATGTTATCTCTGACAGCTCGCAAACGGGAGTTCGTCATCAACCGCTCGCAAACGGGAGCGTTTTCTACCCACTTGCTCGCAAACGGGGGCATGTTATCTCACACAGCTCGCAAACGGGAGCGTGTATCAAACCGCTCGCAAACGGGAGCGTTTCCTATCAACTTGCTCGCAAACGGGGGCATGTTATCTCAGACAGCTCGCAAACGGGAGTTCGTCATCAGCCGCTCGCAAACGGGAGCGTGCATCAAACCACTCGCAAACGGGAGTATGTTATTAAGTTGCTCACACAGGGAGTGCACCCCCATCTTTAACAATTTCAAAATTCCCCTCTTTCTTTAAATTGCGGCCATGGTGGGCCGCCTCAAGCCACCACACCTTTTTAAATTTTTTGTGGCCGTGGTGGGCCGCCTCAAGCCACCACACCTTTTTAAAAAAAATTGTGGCCGTGGTGGGCCGCCTCAAGCCACCACACTTTTCTAAATTTTTGTGGCTGTGGTGGGCCGCCTCAAGCCACCACACCTTTTTAAAAATTTTGTGGCCGTGGTGGGCCGCCTCAAGCCACCAGACCTTTTTGAAATTTTGTGGCCGTGGTGGGCCGCCTCAAGCCACCACACCTTTTAAAAAATTTGTGGCCGTGGTGGGCCGCCTCAAGCCACCACACCTTTTTAAAATTTTTGTGGCCGTGGTGGGCCGCCTCAAGCCACCACACCTTTTTAAATTTTTGTGGCCGTGGTGGGCCGCCTCAATCCACCAAAAAAAAAAAAAAAAAAAAAAAAAATTTTTGGTCGTGGTGGGCCGCCTCAAGCCACCACACCCTTTCCATCCGCGAAAGCCGCTCACACAGGGAGCGCACTCCTATCCTTTGTAATTTCAAATTCCTTCTTTATTGAGTCTTTGTTTTCTCTTGTCGATGTCCTCGGCGGTTGTCTTTCTTTCGTCGACGCGTTTTGCTTCGCAATCCACGTCGCCGAGGGGCTCTGTAGACACCCCGCCTTGGACCTCTCACCCCGATTGCATACAAAGTATTTTTATTTAACTTATTTTTGTTGATTTCTGTTACTTCGGTTAAGTTCCTAACTGATTCCATTTGTTTTGGACTAAACTGCATAACAGAGTTAACTTTTAGGGTCATTCTGTCATTCTGTCATTTTTCACCCGTGGGCGCTTCCGGCACTGCCAGTGAGCCGCGCGCGCGTCCCACCCCAAAAGCCGGACCCGCGCGGTTCCCACTTTGGCAGTAACGGATTGCACCTTATTTCCCTCCCTTTTCTTATTTACAAACATCTTTTCTTGATCACAAAAACCACCTTTTTACATCCACATTCATCCCCCCTAGTTTTGTAACCTCCCAATCCTTTATTCTAGCCTTTTCATTAAAAACAAAATATTTCTTTTTTGATTTTCTTTTATTTATTTCATTTATTATTTTATTTATCTTATTTTCTATTGGTCAATTCCATCTCACATGGATTGACCAATTTCCCTCCAACCTTTCCCTCTCTTTTTTACCTATAAAAACCATCATCTTCTACCTTAGAAAAGGGAGTTGGAACTTTCTCTCTACACAAATTCTATATCATTTTCCCTACACGAATTCTCCCAACAAGAGTTTTACGCAACGAAACTCTACACAAATCTCTACACAACAACATCATTTTCAAGTCCAAGTTTGAAGTCTTCTTTCTAAAGGTACAAGTCTTCTTTTTTTTATTCTATTCATGTTCTAGTCAATGTATGCAATCCCCATTAATGGGACATGACCAACATGACTACTTCACATATTGAAGTTAGTTAAGGTTATCTCCCTACATTTTAATCTCAACTTTAATTCACCATGTTAATTTCTCTTCATCTCTTAATGTAATTCTTTAACATTACTTGGTACATGTAATCTTTATCATTAAATAAATAAAACAATTCTATTTTATTTCCCCTTTATTTCCCCTTTTCTTCTCATCACAATTGTTAGCACATTTCTATTTAATTAATTAAAGGACATGTAAATATTAGAACACCAATAGTAGCAAGACCCGCGTAAGCGGGGCGAAGTGGGTGTTTAAGTACTTCCCACTCCGTCACCTAACCCCCGAACCCTCCTCTCCCGAATCTCTGGTTTTGTACATAAATTAGGCTATTTCTAGGTTTTTCTTATGTTCCTTTAAAAACATAGTTGGCGACTCTAAACAATCTAAAACAAGTTAGACATCCTAGGATAATTCACCGCTCTAGCCAAGTCGTGGTTTCCCGGGGTATCTTCACATCCCAATCAAGACAGGCAGTGAGCGGGAGAGTTGCATACCAATCCTTTGCCGCCCCCTCGAGAGTGAGAGGAAAGCATTGAGCCATCACTTTTGGGGAGACTTTCTTTGGAACCATAGCCCAAATGTAAGTCTCGATGTGAGCTATCGGGCATGAGTTGCCCTTGAACTTGCTAATGTCGGACATTCTGAACTTGTCGGGGAGAGCGGCCATCGTGCTCATGAGAATGGATGACTGATAAAGGCTTGTGTTGGAGCCTTTTCCCATGTTGAGGCCGTCAAATTTCTGATCAATGTAGGACATGATGGAATCGACCATTTTGTGGTTGTTGTTGTCGGTGCTTGGCTCCCCCACATTTTTTTGGTACGGGCACTAACATATGGGCTTTCAAACAAACCTTGGGTCCATTCGGATTCCTCATTGTCGTTCACCCCCTTATTCTTGGAGAGCTTGATGAGCTTGGCTTTCAATTGTTCGACCTCGGCCTCGTGGGCCGCTTGTTGACTGTCAACATGAGCTTGCCATAAGCTCTCCTTGGTTTGAGCCTCTTGGTTAAGGGTAGAGACTTGTTTTTGGAGTGCTTGAACCATGGCAGAGAGTTGTTCGAGAGTCATGGCGTTGTTGGTGCTGGAGTCGCCGGCCATTGATGATGTAGAAGCTGTTGGAGTGATCGGTTCACGGACAAGCCTGTTGGATGAATCCTTGTAGACGCGGAGAGTACCAATCGGACCTATAATTGGAGAAGTAGCCCTTGTCAGTCTCGGTTCACACTTTCGGTCCATGAAGAGGTTGAGAACACACATTGGGCACACGACTCGAACCACATAAGGAAAAAGACTCTTTTTTTTTATATAAGTCGGAGGGACAGGGTCCCTTTTGGGGTTTCTAAGAAGATAATGGAATCGTCACACTAGTATATAGACCATCTCGCGGTCCCATATACCCATCGGATTCCATCACGTTTGTGAATCCTACACGTATCGGGATTAAACTAAATCAATGTAGTAAAGCATACATGCCGGGACGGGTTTTTCATTTTCGTCCAAAATGACCACTTTTGGGGACGGATTTTTATTGCGTCCGTATCAACAAGTTGGCATGTATGATTTGAAAACATTAGTTTAGGGAAATCTCGGTACATGAAAACCGTCTTGGTCATGGAGTGTTAGACCCTAACTAGAATTGTGTGGTTGGTGCTCGGCTAAAGAGAGGCTTAAAGGTCATCCCCGACATGTAGTCTTGAACTACTCCACGGGCTGAGGTTGACCGCTTCGAAAGAGTCAAGGTCGGGTGGAGCTTGAAACTTTCTAGGACGGGCCTCGACGGGTTTGGGGTTATGGACTTGTGCGACTCGATAGTGAGCAATTAATAGGAGTAATGTGGATGTAGTGTGAGGTCTATCACGTGACAATTTTTTTTTTTTTTTGAAAAGAAAAGATAAAAAAACACATAAGTACGTAAATTACAACTCCCGAATCACCCGTGTGACCGGTAAATAAACACAAAATTAAGACAGTCCAAAGGTCCAATTCTGCTCTGATGCAGGCAACTGTGCCCACACCCCACTGTTCTGTTCAGTCCCTGAAACCTGTTCTTGTCCTGGAAATTGGCCCAGAAGCGCGCGCCTCAGGCTGGTGTTGTGGGAAGCGCGCGCCTGGCGCATTGTTCATGGGAGGCGCCCGCTTTTGGGCTGACCTGCAGATTGTCAGAAACTTATGGACTCAGGGGATTGCCCTGGTCCTGATTGTGTAATGAAACCCCTGCAATGTTTGTTAACATGAAATAATAGGAAGAATGGGAAGAACACATGGAAGGTGGGTGATTCTGGAATGTGACGTGGGACGCGCGCGCTTTGGACCATGAAGGTCCGAGGCGCGCGCTTCCCATATCAATTTCCAGAATGCCCAGAAAAGTGAATTATGAACAGAAATACAAGTTTAACCCTCAAGCTGTCCCTAGCGGAGTCGCCACTGTAGATACCCCGGGGCGGAGCCCACAGCTTTAGGCTAGAGCGCGCGTATTACCCTAGGATGTCTAATTGTGTTTTAGAGTCGCCACCCACGTTTTTTAGGAACGTAAGAAAACCTAATGTTTATGAGCCTAACTTTGATTTACGAAAACAGAGATTCTTTGGGATGAGGGGTTCGGGGGTTAGGTTACGAAATGGGAAGTACTTAAACACCCATTTCGCCCGAGCAATGTCGGTCTTGTTTGTTCATAGTTCACTTTAAAGATAGATGTGTTCTTACTATTTGAATGATGATAAAAGGGGGGTTTTATAGTTTAGAATGTAGGGAGATAACTCCTAGGCCAATTCAATGTAATGAAAGGGCCATTGGTGTCATGTCCCAAATGGTTTTGGGGTGATTGCACATTTGATTGAAGGAGAAGAAGAAGAAATAAAGAATAAAGTTAAGACATTTTACCTATAATATCCTTCAAAGAGAACCTCTTGAAAAAGTCTTGAAGAAGAGGTTGAATAGTTGGAGAGAATATCTTTTGTAAATTGCCTAGAGCTTTGTTTAGAGAAAAGTCTCAGGTCGAAAAGTCCTCCTCCAATGATGGATTGGAGGGGTTTTTATAGTTGAAAACGTGTGTGTTTTGGAGCCAAACGGAGTCTCCAAGAAATCTTTCCTGGGAAAAATCATGTATAATGAGCAAGGGAGAGATTCTTGGGCAGAATATGTAACTGACACACCCCAGAAGCGTGCGCATCCCACCTAGGCAGCGGAAGGCGCGCGCATCTGGCCTCAAGGGGCAGAGGCGCGCGACTCTGAAAGGCAAATTTTGACAGAATGGACTAGAAAGTTAGAACTGTTATTCAGTTTAGTCCCTGGACTTAACAGAGCCCGTCTAGAACTTAACCAAAGTAACAAAAACTAACAGAAAACACTTAAAAGAGGGAGAAACACAAAAATCAAGTGTACAATCGGGGTGAGCGGTCCAAGGCGGGGTGTCTACACATTGGTTAAAACGTCGCACGCACCATGAGAATCCTTAATGTTTGAGCCTTTCGTTGCGGATTCTTGAATAGCCCTAGTACGCATATCTTCGTCGATATGAGAACCCACATCTAGAATAGAGGCGAAGTCCGGGAACATGAGATACTTCATCTTCTCTGCATAAATGGGATGGAGATTCTTGAGGAAGATGCGGGTTTGCTCGGCACTATCGGGCCTATCTAAAGCTTGAGCTACCTTTTCCCTCTACCTATCAGGAAACTCAAAAAATGTTTCTTTTTCTCATTAGTACATGCGTCAAGATCGTGAAGGCTTTTCACCCAGACGGAGTTGTCTCTGTACCTTTTTTGAAATTCATCAACAAGCTGTGAATACCCCTTTCCGAATGCGGGCGACGCACGGGAAGTCTTTCTTTTAATTTATCTTATTTTATCTTTTCTATGGGATTAGGATATTCAAGTTGGCATTTAACCTTATTAAGAGTCGCCACGTTGTTTTTATCGAGCAAAAACATTGAGAAAAGCTAACAGAAAGGGTTTAGGGGTCAAGTTACGATAAGAGAAGAATATTAAGTTATCACTCCTATCACCCGATAGATCGTACTTTCTATCATGATTAAGGTGTTAGTAGTGTGTTAGTGATTGAGACCGGATCCGAAGATTACCTACGTTCCTCTCGTGATGAAAAGCTCAGGTCGACGTAGTTCGCACATAATCGGAATAGAGAGAAGAAGAGGGATCATGTATAATGAGGGGGGGAGGAGAAATAATCATACAAGATGACCACATCCTAGAATAATGATTATACCATTGATAGGATCAATGTGTAGTCATCATATTCATCATGGGAGAGTTATTGATCATGGGAATAATTACCTAAAGTTAAGGGTTTAGAAGTAGTTCCTAGATCTCGTGGATCATCATTGGCTATGCATATGAATAGGGCTTAAAACATTAGATCTAGCATGCTACGCATGATAAGTTGTAGATCTAGCATAATAATAAGAACATCATGAAACATGTATAAAATAACACATAAGCATGAAGATCGCTAACCTAGTTATAGAGCATGATATGAATTCTAGCAAGAACATGTTATGAATCATATGAATATAGGTGTATAAACATAATGAAAGTAGCATAAATCTGATCTAAACTAAGAAAACATGTAGAATCCTCACCAATCTTGACAAGAACGAAGTCGAATCTCTCCGTGGATTCGCCGGACCTTTAGGATTGCTAGAAAGGCTTGGAGAGAGAGTTCTGCCGTCAGTATTGGCTGTGGAACTTGGGGAGAGAGTTGTTGTTTTTCTTGATTATAAACTGAGGTCACCTATTTATAGGATTTCTGACCTGGAGGAAGTGGCCGCCCGGCCCCTCCTTGACTGGCTGCCCGGCCAAACCAAATGTTTGGCTCGGTTCCCAATGCTCTAATCAGCTTGCACTCTAGAGAAAACCCTAGATAACGTCTATCTTTGCAGCTCATCTGATCAGGTCGTCAATATCTTCTTATCTGGGCTTTTTGGGAATTCCGGATAAGTCCTGCGCGTCTTGTAAATACCTGGGAGGTCCCTGTGAGTTCTAGAATGCCTAATAACTCATTTTCAGGTTGGGTACTAATAGTATCCCCTCGGCGACGCTTCTTGCAAGGCATGGAGGGTCGTCGATTAAGAGAAGGAACCGATCTGAAACATGAGTTCCAAATCGAGAGAGGAATGAGAAGAGGAGACCTAGGTTGGTCAAGTGGCTGAACCTTTGTCAGGCTACCTACGTATCCAAAGGGAATCAAGCCAATCGTAGTTCGAAAACTGGGGGAGAAAGAAACGAGACATCATCTTTTTCACTAGGGATAGAAAAACATTCGTCGAGCAGTAAAGTCGCGTGGACCCTACTGGGGAGAAAAGAAAAAGAAATGAAACATCGTAGATCAATAAAGTCGTTGTAGATGGACTTTATTGGGGAAAGAGGTAAAAAGGAAGAAACCAAAAAAAAATGAAACATCATAGAGCAATAAAGTCGTTGCAGATGGACTTTACAGAAACGAAACATCGTAGATCAATAAAGTCATTGCAGATGGACTTTATTGGGGAAAGGAGTAGAGGTCATACGCACGGTTCGACAAGAAGTTTAAAGAATCGAGAACAGAAATAGGGATGAATTCTAACTTCCTATAGAGCGCGCATAATCGCATAATTTCTCGACAAACTACGGTACTTTGAGAGGTGTAGTCCTCAACATCGCAGAATCCAGTAACTGGGAACACCGATTGTCTAGAGCTCGCACGGGTTATGCCAAATAACTTTCCCAACATGAAGGGCTTGCGAATGCATCCAACCTCCAATTATAATCTTTTGGGTTTACGGAGTTTCTGACCTCCAATTATAAATTGATTTGGTTATTAAAGGATTTTACGACGGTTTCCTTAATCCGCTTTCGGGTTTATGGATGTTTCCTACCTCCAATTATAATCTTTTGGGTTTACGGAGTTTTCGACCTCTAATTATAAATTGTTTTGGAATTTTAGAGGCCTTACGGGCCGGGTTTGGTAATTTAGGAGGTCTTTCGGACCAAATTTTGGAAATTTTGGAATCTTGGAGGCCTTCCGGGCCGGGTTTGGGTTAATTTTTGTCAAACTCTGGTTGAATTTGGTTAAGGGTGCTATTTTTAGATTAAAAAATAAGCTGAGAGGCTATTTTGTAATTTTTTTTCACCTGGGGGAATAACTGGCCGCGTGGCCATTCCTGCTGATTGGCTGGACATCGTTGATGAGGATAACTGGTGGGCGCGCGAGATGGGGGCTGAGATTGGCCACGTCGCCTCGAAACACTGGCCGCGCGGCTAGTCCCTTTGCTGGACAGACCCTACAAACAGCCGCCGGCTGTTGCTTTTGTTCTTCACTTTCCTTCTTCCTTGTCGAGTTTTGAGAGAGAAAAGATAGATTTTTGAGCTATTTTGCTGTTGTTTGCGATGGATTTTTAATATCTTTTCGGTACGGAGCAACCTTATGAGCAAGGCGAAGGTGCAGGACCACAATTTGAATAAGGTGGAGGTGCGGGACAACCTCAAGAGGAGCAACATTAACAACGGGCGAGGATGGCTTCTAGGAATTTCCATCCTGATTAATGGAATTTCACGATGGGACAGCATTTTGATTTGTATGTCGGCCTTGACAGACATTGGTCTAGAGGGAGGCTGGTGGAGGAATGAGGTAACGATCTCGCTTTTTATCGCTTTTGGGTCTTTTATTTATATTTGTCGTATTTAAGACACCTTTAAATTAATTAACCGTTTTAGATTATTTAATTTTCATGAGATTGTTGATTATTTGGGGACGGTCAATATATGCGCAAATTAAATAAATAAATCATGTATGAACACTTTAAATATTACACTTAGCATAGAATTGGTATTTAATTGCTAGTCGGTAACATACCTTTGCTTTGTTTACCTGCAGAGAATGAAATCTCGTGGGTCCAGGAAAGCGGTGGCAGAGATATGGCAGAGGTTGCCGCCGGCTGGTGTGGTGAAAGAGAGGATCAGGTCCCTTGGTTTCGGTCCATTTTTTGACACGGTGTATGTCGTGGAGGGAACCAGAAGGTGATGGGTTTAGTTGAGGTGATGAGGGAGTACTTGTTGGGTTTCGTAGATACATGCGCAGCGGAATTTAGCATTTAAAATTTTGAAACCCAAAGCCATGGATCCGTTCATATGATTAAATCAAATACAACATAAGAATAAAGGAATAAACTAACCCTTGATGGCTATCAAATTCTCTTGGTCTTTGGTGGAGGTTTGAAGACTTGTTCACGATCACAAAGCTTGAACACGAACTTTGAAGATGATGATTTTCACCCTCTAGCGGTATCCACACTTCGAACGAATATCAAAGGAGCTTCTTTGATCTTGGTTGCTAGACCAAATTGTGAAACACTTTTCCACAATCAAAAGAACTATATGGAATTTATTTTGTGTATTATTTTGTTCCTCAACCAAGAATGTCTTGGAACAAAATAAACCCTCTCTCAAATTCTTTGAGACTCACAAAATCATTTTTTTTGAGTGCTGGCCGAATTTGGTCTTTTATACACAAGTATGACCTATTCCTAATAGGAAACTTGTGTCAAAATCCGTCCAAAATTCGTTTCCTAATCAAATTAGGAATCTGCCACCTGACAGTACTGTGCGGCCGCCCAGAATTCACTGTGCGGTCGCACAACTATCTGAAGCAAAACTGGTACAAAACTGAGATAAGTGTGCGGCCGCCCAGTCCATTATGTGCGGTCGCCCATTTCCCCAGAATGTCCAGAATTTCCAAAATTCTAATGTAGTCCTTTTTAAAGATTCGTTCTATTGTGTGTGACCCTCTAGGATTATACTAAGTTGGCAATGGGTTCAAACATGAAACCATAAGATATGATTAGGTTCTAGCAAACCGTCATATCTACCCAAATAGTAGAACTAGATACAAGTTCGCATTCCTTTAGAATATGTCATAATCCCTTTGTCCACGATGTCATTGAACACAAGTCATGGTCAAACAGTCAACTTGTTTTGTTCAATACTTTCTCGATTCCGAATATGTTGATAATTCAAATGCTATTGATCCAATCAATCCATTTGAGTCCGGCCGAACATTTCATCAACATCATTCCTTCGAGGGTGTCGCGACCCCGGACCCCGCGGGCCCGAGACCGCGATCTGGACGTCGACTCTAATATCAAAACTGTAAAATACCGAAGTTAAAAATTCCATTTGATACCAAAAAGGGTGATGATCCAAAGTTTTACAAAACCAAGTTTAATAAAAACCAAATACAACTATCATAAACTTCCACAAGTTTATGCCCAACAAAATACAAATGTACAATTCTTAGTGACGTCATTGTTTGGTACAACTATCCCAAAATGGTTACACATTTACATAATGTAAACCAACCTATAATAACCTTCCCCAAAAGAACGGATCCACACTCGACATCCTCTTTCTCGTGATCAGCGAGACTAATCCTTAGCACCTTGGGGGGGGTTAAGGAAAAACAAAGATAAAAGAAAGGGGGTGAGATAAATCTCAATAAGTTACTAATGCAACTACATGACATGCTATGATGCAATAAGCAATAAACCATAATAATTATCACATAGCACATAGCAAATATCATGTATCAGATAGCAGCGGAAATAAACACATAACAAAGGATATAACCAAGGTTTTCCAAACCGGAACATCCAAATAAAGGATCGCTGCGCAGCTTCAATAATCAACAAATCATCATCTTCATAATAGCATGAAAGCCGAAGAGAAAACCCCCGGTACCGGAACCAATAACCAATGAAGTGTCACAAAGGACGGGAGACATGCCACAAAGTCATGCTCCAAGAAGCTAAAATGCACACAAAGGAGCTAGCTCTTCTCACATCCAAGGCCAATCTGGAGGAGGGTAATAATGGGGCAAAACAATGGTCAACATCACAATGGACTTGGCCGTGCCATCATAATGTTTCGCATCGCCCAAACATACACAAAATACCAGCTGGACTTTCACATAAAGGCTAAGTAATAAAATACTAGCACGATAAACAACAAAGGATTCCAAAGTAGGGAATCAATCCAATTAAATCACCACAAAGGTAAACCAATACAAACTGCACATCAAAGGTGAACCACATTCCCAAAAATGATAATTAATCAAACTCCATATCATATTTATTCACAAAGGAATCGAATCCACACAATAAAGTGTTCCACGGTGTTATCTTAAGTTAATTAGAAGCAACCAACCTAAACTAATTAAGCCTTAAGTCTTAAACCAAGCAAAAAGGTCAAATTCCTGAAACAGTGGCGGGCGGGCGTCTGGAATAGGGCAGGCGGGCGCCTGAATCAACAGAAGGTCAGGTCTTCAGAAAGGGGTATGTAGGCGGGCGCCTGGAGGGGGTCGGGCGGGCGCCTGGTCTACGGACTGGGAAGAATTCAGCAGCTGGGTTTCCCAAATTTCCTTACCATTTCATACCAAATTCATAAACACTCAAAATCAACACTCCCTACAAGATTTCTAAGGTACCCAAACATCATTTACAACTAAAATGGGAATCCAAATACACCATTTACAAACCAAAACCAAGAATCAAAACCAACATTCAAGTTTCACCATTTTACCCAAAACTCAAATAAAATTCCAAATAAATTCAAAACCCAACCAAACTTCAATTATAACACATAAAGCATTATCTAAACATGATATGAACATTTTAGCATCAAAATGGGGGAAAAGTAACTTACTTGCAAATTCTCAAAGTTGATGGATTTCGATTCTTTTTGGCTTCCTACGATCCTATCGACGATCTAAACATGGTTCATGTTTTAAGAAATGAGAGAAGATGAGAGGAAGAGGAAGTAAATGAAGAGAGAAGGAAGAGGAAGAAAACTTACCAATACTTGGAGAGAGAGAGAAGTGAGTTTGCTGGAAGAATGGGGGGGGTGGAGTGTGTGAGGGAGAAAGGGAGGAGTAGGGAGGGAGTAGGGAAATAATTCAAAATGTTGCACTTAGGCCCCCTCCACTACACTTCACACAAGCACTACACTCCCTACTAACAATTAAGACCCAACACTTCCACACTAGCCCAAATAACTCGAATACAAAGCTAGGCATAAATATTATAACACATAAATTGCACACATAAATATTTAAATAAATAATAATTTAAATAACTAAATAAGCAAATAATTAAATAAAAATCATTTAATTACTAATAAAATAGAGCCTAGATTTCGGGTCGTGACATTCACTCCCCCTTAAAGAAAATTCGACCCGAATTTTAACGAGACTCACCTTAAACAAAAAGCCACGGAAATTTCCTCTCGATCTCAACTCGGAGCTCCCACGTCGACTCCTCGACATAATGATTCCTCCAAAGAACTCGGACCAACGCGATGCTCTTGCTCCTCAACTCTTGGACTTTAGAATCTAAGATCCGAACTGGTCGTTCCTCATAAGTCATATCGGGCTCAATATCCTCCGGTATCCCCGGTAACACGTGAGACGGATCATGAACGTACTTCCGAAGCATAGAAACGTTAAAGACGCTGTGAAACCGGTCCAAAGATGACGGTAACACGAGACGATACGCTAGAAGTCCAACCTTTCCCAAAATCTCAAACGGACCTATAAACCTCGGAGCCAATTTACCTTTCTTCCCAAACCTACGAATACCCACCTTTGGAGACACTTTCAAAAACACCCAATCACCGGTCTGAAAACTAGGATCTCGCCTTCGGTTATCTGCGTAGCTCTTATGTCGACTCTGGGCTGCTTTCAATCTATCCCGGATAACTTTACTTTCTCAACCGAATCCCGAAGCAAATCAATACCCAAAATCTTCGCTTCACCAACCTCATCCCAACAAATAGGCGATCTACACTTTCTTCCATACAAGGCCTCAAACGGTGCCATCTCGATACTAGCCTGATAACTGTTGTTGTAAGAGAATTCCACTAACGGTAGGTGCGAATCCCAAGAATCAGAAAAGTCTATCGCACAAGCTCGCAACATATCCTCCAAAATCTGAATAGTCCTCTCGGATTGACCATCGGTCTGGGGATGAAAAGCTGTACTGAATCGCAAATCTGTACCCAAAGCTTCCTGAAACGCCTTCCAGAATCTAGAAGTAAACCTCGGGTCTCGATCTGACACAATGCTAACCGGAACCGCATGCAATCTCACGATCTCATCGATATAAAGGGTCGCAAGCTTCTCCATCGAATATCTGATGTCAATAGGCAAGAAATGGGCACTCTTGGTCAATCTATCCACTATTACCCAAACACTGTCATACTTCCTACGGGTACGAGGTAGTCCCGTAACGAAATCCATAGTCACATGCTCCCATTTCCACTCGGGAATCTCTAACGGCTGAAGCAATCCCGCGGGTCTCTAATGCTCGGCTTTGACCTGCTGACACGTTAGACATTTCGAAACATACTCCGCTATTTCCCTCTTCATATTAATCCACCAAAATTGTTGCTTCAAATCCTGATACATCTTCGTACTACCCGGATGAATAGTATACCTCGATTTGTGACCCTCATCAAGAGCTCTCTGTTTAATTCCATCAACATCCGGAACACACAAACGACCACGGAAAGTCAACACTCCACTCGAACTCAATGAAAAATCCTCGAAGTTCTTTTCCTTCAATTTACCCATTATCTTCACCAACTCGGGATCTTCTTTCTGAGCCTCTTTTATCCTCTGAATTAGGGTCGGAGACACCCTAATATTCGCAAAAATAGCCCCATGTCTCGATTCACGAGGAGACCAATCTCGAACATCCTCAAGCATTTTCCATTCACGGACCATCATTGAAGCCACATAAGATTTCCTACTAATCGCATCGGCTACCACATTCGCCTTCCCCGGATGATAAGAAATCGTACAATCAAAATCCTTCAACAATTCCATCCATCGGCGCTGTCGGTTATTCAACTCTTTCTGGGAGAAAAGGTACTTCAAACTCTTGTGATCCGTAAAAATTTCAAACTTCGCCCCATAAAGATAGTGCTTCCATTTGTGCAACGCAAATACAATAGCCGCTAACTCCATATCATGAGTCGGGCAATTCTGTTCACTCGGGGTCAACTTCCTTGAAGCATACGCAATTACTTTCCCATTCTGCATCAACACACAACCCAAGCCCTCTTTCGAAGCATCACTGTAAATCACTAGGCCATCGCTCCCATTAGGCAAACTCAAGATCGGTGCGGTAGTCAACCTCTTCTTCAATTCCTCGAAACTCTTGTCACATTTCTCGGTCCACACAAACGGAACATTCTTCCGGGTCAACTGAGTCATCGGAGTAGCAATCCTCGAAAACCCCTCAATAAATCTTCGGTAATACCCGGCTAAACCAAGAAAGCTTCTAATCTCTGTCACTGATTCGGGTCTCTTCCAATCCACTATTGCCTCTATCTTAGACGGATCCACAGAAATCCCATCTTTCGAAATAACATGACCCAGAAATAACACCTTCTCGAGCCAAAATTCGCATTTACTGAACTTCGCAAATAATTTCTCTCTCGCAAGAACGGATAAAACTGTCCTCAAGTGCTGTTCATGCTCCTCTCGAGATTTTGAATAAACAAGAATGTCATCAATAAAAACCACCACGAACGAATCAAGATAAGGATGGAAAACTCGGTTCATCAAATCCATAAATACGGCGGCGCGTTAGTCAACCCAAACGGCATAACCAAGAACTCATAATGACCATAGCGAGTGCGAAAAGCAGTCTTCGGAATATCCTCCGATCTAACCTTCAACTGATGGTACCCACTCCTCAAATCAAGCTTGGAAAACACAACGGACCCTTGAAGCTGATCAAATAAATCATCGATGTGCGGTAGAGGATACTTATTCTTCACCGTAACCTGATTCAACTTCCGGTAATCGATGCACAATCTCAACGAACCATCTTTCTTTCGCACAACAAAAACGGTGCCCCCCACGGGAAACACTAGGGCGGATAAACCTCGATCAAGCAACTCTTGCAACTGAACCTTTAACTCCTTCAACTCTGCGGGAGCTAACCTATAAGGTGCTTTCGAAATTGGAGTCGTACCCGGCAAAAGGTCTATACAAAAACTCAATCTCACGATCGGGATGCATATCATACTCGGTAGAGAAAACATCGGGAAATTCCCGAACTACCCGAACACTATCCAAACTAAGGGATTCTTTCCTAGTATCAAGAACACTAGCCAAATATCCCTCACAACCACTATGCAATAACTTTCTCGCTTTCATAAAAGAAATTAAGCGAACCTTTCTACTCAGAGGACTAGCCTCAAAAACAAACTTAGGCACATCAGGAATAGAAAAAGTAACAGTTTTCTTACGGCAATCAACGGACGCATGAAACTTGCTCAACCAATCCATACCCAAAATGACATCAAAGTCTTGGATAGGAAGAACTACCAAATCCGCACAAAGGACTCGACCACAAATAACCACGTCACAAGCACGAAAGACTCGATCAAAAATCAAGCATTCTCCTATAGGGGTCGACACCTCTAGCACGAACGGTAAAGACTCGAATGCAGCATTTAACATGGAAGCAAATTGCACAGAAATGTATGAATGAGATGATCCTGGATCTACTAACGCTCGTACGCTCACATTAGACACATAAACAATACCTCCAATAACGGACGGATCATCGGTAGCTTGTTGTTGATTCATCGCATAAACCTTCCCTTGAACTTTGGGCTTCCCGGTAACATCCCTTTTCTGACCTTGATTATTACCAACTCCTGACCCGGATGCTTGTCCTCTACCTCTCGGGCAATCTTTTACAAAGTGACCCATTTGACCACAATTGGTGCACCTTCCTTGCTTCTTCCAACAACGGTCTTCAGAATGACCTTCCTTTTGACAATACGAACAAAGCCTCCTAATTTGGCTCCCTTGGTTCCCGGAAGTGGTACCCGGGTTCCTTGGGATCGGTTGCCCTCGGGACTGAGATTGTCCCCCAAAGTTACCTCGATTTTCGATCCTTGGTTGCGACTTGCTCTGCGCTCCTTGCTTACTCGGGTTGGCCACCTCGGTCTTCCTCTTATGTCCCCGATATCTTGCTCTATCAATAGGCTCGGTCCACCGCATCTTGGAATGTCACAATCCGTTGAGCAATGAGTTGAGTACGGATGGAGGTCTTCAATCCCCGAATAAATCTCATAGCTTTTTGTTCCTCGGTCCTCACCAAATAGTCGCAATACCGGGCTAATTCTATGAACTTAGCCGAGTATTGTGCTATAGACAACACACCTTGATCTAGGTTGAGTAGCTCGATCTCCTTTCGGTTTTGATCAACAACCGGAATGAAATTCTCCTTGAATTTGCGCACGAACAACTCCCACGCATACACCGTGTGAGTATCATCCCAAGTAGCCTTAACACCCTTCCACCAATGCTCGGCGGCTCCCACGAGCTTGTAAGCCGCGAACCGGACCTTGTCCTCATCCGAACACCCAAACACATCATAAATCTTCTCCATCGACTCAATCCACAACTCAGCTTTCCTTACATCGGGTTCCCCATTGAATTCAACCGATTTCAACTTCAGAAATTGCTCCAATCCATAGCGGGGTGGTGCTTGTTCTACCCTCGGACCTTGATCATGTATGGCCTTCATGGCCGCCTCGAACATGCCTTGAAACATAGCACGTGCTTCTTCCCTTGTATCATTCTGATTCTGTGCCCCCTAGTACCTCCTCTGTTTCTTCTTCCAGACATTTGAGTAATTACCTGCATAAGACATCAACCGTTAATCACTCCGCACACTACTACCCACCTAGGTCATACTAGTCCACCTAGACTTATACTTAGATCTAATGCCATAGCTCTGATACCAACTGTCGCGACCCCGGACCCCGCGGGCCCGAGACCGCGATCTGGATGTCGACTCTAAAACCAACTCTAAATACCAAGGTTAAAAATTCCATTTAATACCAAAAGGTGATAATCCAAAGTTTACAAAACCAAGTTTGATAAAAACCAATTACAACTTATCATAAACTTCCCACAAGTTTATGCCCAACCAAATACAATATACACTTCTTACGACGTCATTGTTTTGGTACAACTATCCCAAAATGGTTACACATTACATAATGTAAACCAACCTATAACAACCTTCCCAAAAGAATGGATCCACACTCGACGTCCTCAATCTCGTGATCAGCGAGACTAATCCTTAGCACCTGGGGGGGGTTAGGAAAAACAAAGATAAAAGAAAAGGGGTGAGATAAATCTCAATAAGTTACTAATGCAACTACATGACATGCTATGATGCAATAATCAATAAACAATAATAATTATCACATAGCACATAGCAATTGTCATATAACAGATAGCAGCGGAAATAAACACATAACAAAGGATATAGCCAAGTTTTCCAAACCGGAACATCCAATAAAGATCGCTGCGCAGCTTCAATAATCAACAAATCATCATCTTCATAATAGCATGAAAGCCGAAGAGAAAACCCGGTACCGGAACCAATAACATAAGAGTGTCACAAAGGACAAGGACCATGACACAAAGTCATGCCCGTTAGCCAGATACATTCACAAAGGAACGCTGACTTATCCTTTCCAAGGCCAATCTGGAGAAGGGTATAGTAAAGGGCAAAACAATGGTCAACATTATAATGGACTTGGCTTTGCCATTATAATCCTTCCCATCGCCCGATGCAACAAATATGCCAGCTGGGCTTCCAAATAAATGCTAAGTAATAATAATTTAGCATGAATAAACAACTTAAGGTTCCAAAGTAGGGAACCAATCCAATTAAATTACCACAAGGTAAACCAATGCAAACCGCACATCAAGGATGAACCACATTCCCAAAATGATACTTAATCAAATTCCATTCGTATTTATTCACAAAAGAATCAACACCAATCAGAAAGTGTTACAACAATCTCAATTAACACTTAATTACTTTCAAACACAAACTTCATCACAAAGGACCCAATTCTATCACTAGAGTGTACTATAATGTTCACTAAGGTCAACTAGGAGGACACCCAAGACTTGGACCAAAACGCATCCTTCAATCACACAAAGTAACAAAATGAGAACTTTCAGGGGTTCTGGGCGGCCGCCCAAAGGGGACTGTGCGGTCGCCCAAAATCCTTCAAAACAAGAACAAAAGCCTTCAGATAGTTGTGCGGTCGCCCATACAATTTTGTGCGGCCGCCCAAAGCTCTGAAAAACTGGAAATCGGGAAGAACAACATGGGTTCTTCCATTTTTATACCCAAAACACATTCAACCAAAATCCAACCTTCCAACTTGTATACTAATGTACCAACACAACTAGTAAGTCTAAAAAGACTCAAACAACAACATTTAACAACCAAAATCAAGAATCAAACCCAACATTCAAGATTTCACCATTTTTTATCAAAACCCAAAATAAATTCCCAATAAATTCAAAACCCAACCAAACTTCAAATATACCACATCAAACATCATATAAACATGATATGAACATTTTAGCATCAAAATGGGGGGAAAGTAACTTACTTGATAAATCTCAAAGTTGATGGATTTCAAATCTTTTTGGCTTTCTACGATGCTATCGACGATCTAAACATGGTTCACGTTTTAAGAAATGAGAGAAGATGAGAGGAAGAAGGAGTAAATGAAGAGAGAAGGAAAGAGAAGAAAATGCTTACCAAAGCTAGAGAGAGGGAGGGAGTTGTCTGGGAGAGGATGAAGATGAGTGAGGGAGGAGAGTAGGGAGGTGAGGGAAGTAGGGGAAATAATTCAAAAAGTTACATCTAAGCCCCTCTCTTCCAACTAACGCAAATGCTTACACTCCCGACTAACAATTAAGACTCAACACTTTCACACTAGCCCAAATAACTCGAATAAAATGCTAGGCATAAATATTATAACACATAAAATGCACACCTAATTATTTAAATAAATAATAATTTAAGTAATTAAATAAGCAAATAATTAAATAAAAATCATTTAATTACTAATAAAATAGAGCCTAGATTTCGGGTCGTGACACACTTGATCTTGGTTGCTAGACCAAATCATGAAACACGCTTTCATGATGTATAGAACTATATGGAATAATTATGTATGTGTATTCTTGTTCTTCAATCTAGGGATGTCTTAGAACAAGAAATAAACTCTCTCAAACCCTTGGAGGCTCTCACAAACATAACATAATACTTAGCACTGATTAGGGAAACTAGAGGGGAGTTTTATACTTATTTAACCTATTCCAAATAGGTAACAAGTGACCAAATCCGCAAGAAAAACGGAACAGGAAAGTTCTGGGCAGAAACCCTAGAGGTCCGCCCGGGTCCTTATAGGAGGTCCGCCCGGACCCTCCCAAAGGTCCGCCCGGGTCCTTTAGGAGGTCTGCCCGGACCACCCCTTTTTTCGGTTTTCTCCTCTAGATTCCTAAAATCCTCAAAAAGTCCTTCGACCCAAATTCCAATTAAGTCCTTTTAAGATTCGTTCTATTGTGTGTGACCCTCTAGGATTACACTAAGTTGGAAATGGATCCAAACATGAATCCATAAGTTATGATTAGGTTCTAGAAAACCATCATACCTACCCAAATAGTGTAACTAGATACAAGTTCGCATTCCTTTAGAACATGTCATAATCCCTTTGTCCACGATGTCTTTGAACACAAGTCATGGTCAACAAGTCAACTTGTATTGTTCAATACTTTCTCGATTCCGAATATGTTGATAATCCAAATGACATTGATCCAATCAATCCATTTGAGTTTGGCCAATCATTTCATCAACATTATTCATTCGAGGGGCCCAAGCTTGACATCTCTCCGAAGAAGGACAAATCCATTTAGCTTATTATTCTTCCCTACGTGAATCCGATTATGCCAATCATACCCTTTATAACTACCTAGTTAAAGGTAGCGTTTGAATATGTCAAACATAATCTTCATCAAGTGGAAGACTATAATAACTTCATGTCTAGTATTCAAATGACATAACTAATATGAGATTTATATATGGCATTGACCATGACATAAATCTCATACCGTAGGTCATGTCCAATACCTTGTTCCAAACAAGTACCCATAAATCTAACATGATCATCCCATGATCATTTAGTCTTTATACTAGTGCTTAACAAGCTCTAGGGACAGAGATTATTATAAGCAAACATAAGCATTAATAATAACCTAAATATCTCTTTATTAATATGAATAGAATGATAACACATACAACGTTTAACAAACGTGCCTAGGGCACCAACACGAACAATATCCCACTTTCCCTAGGCCCAATTTCCTAGGTATCCAATACTCATGGACCTAACATGACCATCATGTTTAGCTTGTGGAAGTCCATTTGTTAGCATGTCCGCAACGTTATCATTAGTTGGTACTCTGCATATATATTTACGTCTCCTTTATCAACGATTTCTCGAACGATACAAAAACGCCTAAGTATGTGTTTGGATTTAGGATGTGCCCTTGGTTCCTTTGCTTGATCAATAGCACCTCTATTATCACTAATAAGGTCTATTGGATTAGCAATACTAGGAACCATCTCAAGTTCACCAATGAACTTCTTAATCCAAACAGTTTCCTCTGCAACATCCAATGCAGCAATATACTTAGTTTTAGTTGTAGAATTAGTGACTGTACTCTGCTTGGAACTATTCCAACTTACAGTTCCACTATTCGACATATGCACAAAACCCGATTGCGATCTTTTATCATATTTGTTGGTTTGGAAGCATGCATCCGAGATCATCTTCCATACCTCCATAGATCATAAACGAATCTTTAGTCCTTCTAGAGTTCTTAAGAATTGATTTCACAGCCATCCAGTGATTCTCACCGGTGTCGGATTGATATCTACTCGTCATGCTCCAAGCATTAGATATATTCGACTTTGTACTTATCATGGCATGGTGGATCCAATTTCCCAAAGCAAATGGCATCTCACTCATTTTCTCATGCTCATCTTTTGTCTTAGGACATTGAGTCTTGCTTAGAGAAAGTCCATGTAATATTGACAATTGTCCTCTCTTAGAATTTTTCATGCGGAATCTTCTAATGACCTTGTCAATGTATGTACTTTGGTTTACACCAATTTAGCTTCTTCCTTGATCTATCTCTGTAGATCTTAATGCCAAGGACATATGCGGTTTCACCCATATCTTTCATTGCGAAACACTTTCCCAACAAAGTCTTTTCAGACTGACGTGTAGGAATGTCGTTTCCAATGAGAAATATGTCATCCACATATTTAAATAAGGAGTAGCACTATGCTCCCACTAATCTTCTTGTGTATACAAGGTTCATCTTTGTTCTTGATAAAACAAAATTCTTTGGTTCATCAAAACGGAGATTCCAACTCCCAAAAGCTTGCTTCAATCCATCCAATGGATTTACGCAACTTACATACTATCAAAATCTTTAGGTTGTATCCAATACATCCTTAAGTGAGTTCCCGTTAAGGAACATTGTTTTGACATCCTTTTGTCAAATTTCATATTCCAAATATGAAGATATGACTGTGAGAATTCTAGTAAGTTTCTTGCTACCCATGTAAGTTTTCTTCAAGAAAACTCATTCCTCTCCTTTGTTTTTACACCTTAGGTTAGAATGATCAAGTTCCAAACTTGATTATTACACTTGGATTGCCTCTTAGATATTATGACTCCAAGTCATTAATCTAAATGTGGAGCGAACATTGCATCTTTGATAGGTGGCAAACGTGTCATTTTCAATGAACTTTACCTCAATACTTTCTATTTCGAAATATCCAATATTTCTTGTTATAGATTGTATCCTATCATGTACGCAAGTACTTTGTATAACTTTGAACGGACTTTTCACGACTCCTTGTGAAAACTTGTTCAACTTCCATCTTAGGTTAAATTATATTTTCTAGGTCTCGAACCATTCGAGATATATTTTACTCCCACTGATTCTTTTAGAGATAAACCATTTATCTAGAAAAGTACCATTATAAGCAACAAACCATTTGTTTCTTACGAGTAAAATATTATCCTCAAGTTTCCTTAGGATATCCCATGAAAATATATTTATTAGATTTAAATGTGAGTGTGTCCCAGACAACTCCTTTCCAAAAGGTCTCACGGTCTTAAATCTTTATGAAAGACAAACCGAGTTTTCTTTCACCTTTTAACCTCTTTTAATGGAACTCAAATTAGTGTAATTATGATGGTTTCTAATACATAACCCCAAAATAAATAATGGAAGATCAGTCTGAATTTATCATCCAATGAACCATATCCAATAAGGTTCTATATCTCCACGTAGACACATCATTCCAAATGGTGTTCTTGGTGGAGTTAATTGTGAAATTATTTCACAACCTAAATGATGACTGTCAAGTTCTTGGTTCAATTATTCATCATCTTGATTGAATCAGAATCTTTGAATAGTTTTACCAAGTACAATCAAAATTCTCTTTTAGTATTGCTACTTAATGCACCATATACATCGACATGTATTAGGTCAAGTAAGATATTAGCCTTTTACCAATCATAGTAAAAGATGTCTTGGTCCAAGTAAATGAGATTTGCATAAATTATATGATTCAAAATCATATGACTTTAAAACTCCGTCCCATGGAATTTCAGATATGCATTTCTCATTTATTTGATCAAAATAATAATGCATAAAGAATTTTAACTTATTTATGTTATAGCCTTTATTAATTTGTTCTTCAAGATTTAGGATATAAGATTTATTTGTATGATAACACAATGAAGTAAATCATAATAAATAAAGCACTTTTCTTATCCCAAATAAGAAATAAATATCCTTCATTATCTTATAACAAAATATATTTTCTACTTAATTAGTAAAGTCACTTTACAAGTATTCTACGAACAACGTTACAACCATTGCATCATTACCATTCATAGATCAAGCTTTACTATAAGTAGTCTTTCAATTTACTAATTATTGCACATTTATACAAATGTGGGACCCACATCCGGTATTCAATACCCAATAATTAAAGTTAGAAAGATTAATTTATAACATAATATCCCTAGTGGTAGTCCCACTACCATTCCTTTTGTTGATCATCCAAAATTTTGACTACAATTCTAAATGGTCAATCCAATTGCCACTTTACCAAATTGCATCTATTAGAGTTATAATTTTAACCACAATTATTTCCTTTAGGTTTGACAAGTCTGTCTTACCTTTCTTTTGGCACTTGGCCCTTTTCCATCATGAACCTTGAGCACTGGAGAACTTTTCTCCATTATCTTCATCTCCGCAGTTTTCCAGCATGTTAATGCAACTCGGAGAGATTCTTATTCATTCTAAGCATTTTATAGTTCATCACAAAGTGATTATAACTCGTAGATTATGAATCAAGAATAAGATCCGTGGCTAGCTCCAATCCAATTGGACAGCCAAGTTTCTCAAGATGCTCTACGTAGCCTTTCATCTTAAGCATATGTGGTTTCACTTGTTGCCCTTTACTCGTTTTTCAAGAAGTGAATGCAACAATGGTTTTATACCTCTCTTGCTTAGATTGCTTTTTGAAACATGTAACTCAACTCCACGCCTATCTAATAGGCTTCCACAAGTTCCAAATTTTGTTGGAGTTTTGAGCACATAGTCACGAGTATGAGACAACTCACATCCTTTGAAACATACTCATGGCTCTTGTGATTGTCTTTCTCTGGCATTGGGTCTTTTAGGAATAGGCCCATCAAGAATGTACAACACATCTTCTTGACTTAGAAGGATTCTTAGGCTCAGGATCCAATCCATGAAGTTTGTACCATTCTTTTGAAGCTTATCCTTCTAAAGGATTGATCGCAACGAAGTTGTTAGTTGTCATTATCTATAACTTATGCAAAATTTCCAAAATTTTACAAGTACCAATCTCATTAAAGAGATAAATAATGTATTTTCCAAAAATACTCCCACTAAATTATATAACCTTCTTATACATCCAATGTATAATATGATTTAAATGGGCCAAGACCCAATTTTAATTTAATTTCAAGTCCGCGGAGGCGGATTACACAAAATTAAATTAATTAGGTAGACGATCATGTCAATCATATCCCATATGACTCTTAAATCCTTTTCTGAGATTCTTTAGGAAGTCCAATTTCAAAAATGTTTAATCTCATCTTTGCCTAGGCCCAAAACTGTTTTGACGCCTAATTAAGTTCAACATTTTAAACGCATAGTTAATGTGCCACGCGTGAGCGTGCCCACATTATCTATCTTGCGCATACATAAATAAAGTCAATGTACCTCGCGGAGGCTAATCCATATTGAAATTACTCATATACTAACAAGTGTTTTAGTCATGGCATGGCAAAATGAACTTAAAACTTTTTTGAAGGTTTATTACATATAGCATATAACACATTTATGAGCACATAATATAAACATGTTACACATCAAGTTTAGCCACTAAATTAATAGTCATTAATTTAAGCATAATATTTATGTGTCATTAGTGTCTCTATAATTATGAGGATGAGACTTCTTTGAACTTTGGTTATCATCTCCAAATCAAGACAACAATAAGTGCGGCCGAAACTAAGCCATAAGGCAACCACAGTTCCGCACTAATTCAAGAAACCAAGAAAGTAGTCCATGTGGCCGAACCTAAGCAATAGATGGTCTCGATGAACGTAGGCCAATTGCATCCACAATTCCACATGGATCTTCAATCTTTGAATCAAGAACTTTGTTTCTCAATTTTAGCAATTATGAACTCTTCATAATTCTAACTTCGTTTTATCTTTGAAACTTTGATTGCGATCAAGTTTGGGAAACACAATCTCGATGAACGTAGATTAGCCATCAAACCTCTGATCCAATCTCAGAATCATAAGATCAAAACAAATAGGAAAAGTTAAACCCCGATATCCACACCCAAAACCAACTGCCCAATCCCCGCTCCAGACCAGAAGGTCCGGCCGGGTATTATCACTGGTCCGGTCGGACCCACCTCTGAAAAACCCATAATTTTCAAGTCCAAAAACCAAACGCTGACCCCCGCTCCAGACTAGATGGTCTGGCCGGGTGCCTGCTCTGGTCCGGTCGGACCTACGCTGAAAATCCCAGAATTTTTAAAGTTCGAAAATTTGTCTTAAAATTGTTTTTTCCCCGATTATCAAAACTTTGATCCAATCAGAAATTGATAATTCAAACAATTTTAAATCCAACATAATTTTATTGCGATTGAATAGTGCGATTAAAGTTTATTAAAACAGTAAACCACATAAACGCATATAACATATAAATATCATAATCCAATATTCATATCATGCTAGGCACATAAACAAGCAATTTATATACACACAACATGATCTAGTATTGAAATAATCAACATGAACGGGGCTCTGATACTACTGTTGGGTTTCGTAGTAACATGCGCAGCGGAATAAAGCATTTAAAATTTTCATGAAACCCAAAGCCTATAGATCCATTCATATGATTAAGTCAAATACAACATAATGAATACTAGAATACTAACCCTTGATGCCTTTGATTTTGCAACCTTGAATTCGATGGAGGCTTGAAACCTTGATCACAAACATAGCAAGAATCACGAACTTTGAAGATGAAAAGTTTCACCCTCTAGCGGTATCCACACCACAAACGAATATCAAGAACACTTGATCTTGGTTGCTAGACCAAATCATGAAACATGCTTTCATGATGTATAGAAGTATATGGAATAATTATGTATGTGTATTCTTGTTCTTCAATCTAGGGATGTCTTAGAACAAGAAATAAACTCTCTCAAACCCTTGGAGGCTCTCACAAACATAACATAATACTTAGGACTGATTAGGGCAATTAGAGGGAAGTTTTTTACTTATTTAACCTATTCCAAATAGGTAACAAGTGACCAAACCCGCAAGAAAACGGAACAGGAAAGTTCTGGGCAGAAACCTTAGAGGTCCGCCCGGGTCTTATAGGAGGTCCGTCCGGACCCTCCCAAAGGTCCGCCCGAGTCCTTTAGGAGGTCCACCCGGACCACCCCTTTTTCCGGTTTTCTCCTCTAAATTCCTAAAATCCTCAAAAAGTCCTTCGACCCAAATTCCAATTAAGTCCTTTTAAGATTCATTCTATTGTGTGTGACCCTCTAGGATTACACTAAGTTGGCAATGGATCCAAACATGAGTCCATAAGATATGATTAGGTTCTAGCAAACCGTCATACCTACCCAAATAGTGTAACTAGATACAAGTTCGCATTCCTTTAGAACATGTCATAATCCCTTTGTCCACGATGTCTTTGAACACAAGTCATGGTCAACAAGTCAACTTGTATTATTCAATACTTTCTCGATTCCGAATATGTTGATAATCCAAATGACATTGATCCAATCAATCCATTTGAGTTTGGCCAATCATTTCATCAACATTATTCCTTCGAGGGGCCCAAGCTTGACATCTCTCCAAAGAGGGACAAATCCATTTAGCTTATTATTCTTCCCTACGTGAATCCGATTATGCCAATCATACCCTTTATAACTACCTGGTTAAAGGTAGCGTTTGAATATGTCAAACATAATCTTCATCAAGTGGAAGACTATAATAACTTCATGTCTAAGGATTCAAATGACATAACTAATATGAGATTTATATATGACATTGACCATGATATAAATCTCATACCGTGGGTCATGTTCAGTACCTTGTTCCAAACAAGTACCCATAAATCTAACATGATCATCCCATGATCATTTAGTCTTTATACTAGTGCTTAAGAAGCTCTAGGGACAGAGATTATTATAAGCAAACATGAGCATTAATAATAACCTAAATATCTCTTTATTAATATGAATAGAATGATAACACATACAATGTTTAACAAACGTGCCTAGGGCACCAACACCAACATGTACGACGTTACGTAGTTTAGGGGAGGTAATCTCGGGCGCCCAAGAAGACCAGGGTGGATCAACATAATTTAAACAGGGAACATACGATGTTGCACAGTTCGGGGGAGGTAATCTCGGGCGCCCGAGAAGACCAGGGTGGATCAACATAATTTAAATAGGGAACGTACGATGTTGCGCAATTCGGGGGTGGTAATCTCGGGCGCCCGAGAAGATCAAGGTGGATCAACATAATTTAAACGGGGAACTTACGGCATTGCGCAGTTCAGAGGAGGTAACCTCAGGCGCCCGAGAAGACCAAAGGTAACATCAAATAAAGGTACATCTCGGGCGGGCAGCAAAACCTAGATATCATTAATCAAAGGTACATCCTGGGCAGGCAGGAAGACCTAATCTATCACCAATTAAGGGTACAAACCGGGCAGGCGGAGAGCCCAAAACTATCATCAATCAAAGGTACAACCTGGGCAGCAGGAAGACCTAAACTATCATTAATCAAAGGTACAACCCAAGCAGGAAGACCAGGGGGATAGCAAAGATATTTACAAAGAACTGACGCCTCACGAAGCTCAGGGGAGGTACAGCTCAACATCTTGAGAAGACTAGGGGAATAACAAACAACTGACTATTCGCGCTGCTGGGGGAAAGGTACAAATCAGCATCTTAGAAGACCAAAAGAAAAGAATAACTGACACCTCGCACAGCTCAGGGGGAGGTACAACTCGGCATGTCGAGAAGACTTGGGATAACAAACAACTAACGCTTCATGCAGTTTGGGGAAAGGTACAACTCGGCATCTCGAGAAGACTAAAAGGTAACGACATAATTTATCAAAGGACTGACGCTTCGTGCAATCCGGGGGAGGTACAACTCGGCATCTCGAGAAGACCAACCACATTATTTACAAAGAACTAACACCTCGCGCGGCACCGGAGAAGGTACAACTCGGCATCTCAAGAAGACCAAAAGTAACAAAGAACTGACGCCTCGTGCAGCTCGGGGAGAGGTACAACTCGGCATCTCGAGAAGACCAAGGAAGAACTTTTGATAGCGAGATCAAAATTTTTTCAAACCGGTATTATTTGGGAATTGACTCAGGGCGGTATAATTTCCCAATAGTAAAGGTTACACATTTACAAAAAGTATTAGAGAGTTAACATGTGTAAGTTTTAAGGATACGCTGCATTCTGAGATGTACCCAGATTCTCCTGCTTTTGATTTGCTGTGTGATGAGATTTTTGTGCTTCACTATGTAGTGAACCATTTCTTTCTGTGATCCCTTAGCACTGTGTTGAGTGCCGCAACTTCCTTTTGGAACCCAGTTATCCCTAAAAGGGTTTTTGATTATCCCACGGTCAGGCTTCTCCGCTTTTGGAGTTGCTGTGTGATGAGATTTTTGTGCCCCACTATGCAGTGAGCCATTGCTTTGTGTAATCCTTTGGCACTGTGTTGAGTGCTACAACTTCGTTTTGGATGCGTGTTCAGATCCCTTTCTCTATGACATGAGTCCCAAGTATCTTAGGGGGGCTCAGAAAAGATTCAACTGTCATGATCATTGGCGATTGATGCCGTGCCAGAATCTTCTTGCTTTTACTAAAATCTCTCGTATTTTTGATCATGTGATAAGTTTGAACTTGCTATTTATGACCTGCAGGTTTGCTTTACATGTGGTGGCAGATATGCTGTGCACACATAAATTTGAATCATCTGTTTGAGCACAAGATTATTTCATTTTGAATTCGAGACACTAATCTTTTGACTTAAGGCATTCAGTGAATGGTATTGAATCATGAGATGACATGATAATGATTGAGGTATGATGATGATCATGGATATGATAGTAGTTATGACATGGAAATGATCATAGCATGGTGGAGATTACAACATGATAAACAACATAACAATAATTATGACATGATGATGGGCACGAAGATTGTAGCATGATGAAATGATTATGACATGGAGATGTTATGGCATGTTTAACCATGATGAGATGACTTGACATGATAACTACAAACCTCAGTGATTTTTTGGTGGATTAAGCGTGCGGGGCTGCAAGCTGTTTCCATGCTCGAATATTTGGCTTTGTCATTGCTTTTTGATTGGATTTTTGATTCTTTGCAATGAGCGACCTCTCTGTGAAGCCAAAATGTGATTTTCTGTGTGGTTCCAACTTTGTACCTGCATAAGATTTTTTGCAAGTATGTGGTCGTGCCTGAAGATTCAAGCTGCCTACGTATCTCTTGCGAGAATCAGACATAACGTAGTTCAAGTTTGGAAACCTGAACATATTTTCTTCGAAAAGCCATTGGGAAATCTCATTCCCTAAGCAGAAACATGAGCGTCAATAATGTCGAGGATCCTTCTTGTGGGAAGTATGATGTGGCAGGGTGTGTGATGTGTACCTGCAAGAGATTTTCACGAGCAAGCAAAATATATCTTAACATTAATGTGATCGTATGTGTCATTCATGTGCAGCAAAAGTGTGATACACAAATATTGATTGAAATCTTTAAGATCGAGAGATTGAGAGAAAGATTGAGACAAGAATACACTCTCTTTTCATTTTGCAACCATTTTTCTTTTGAAGGATGAAAGTCAAAGTTCACTTTTTGAATGATGATTTTTTTTTTTTTTTTTTTGCGATGGCTTTTTCTTTTTCTCTCTTTTTTTTATGCATGTTCATTGCTTGCATTTCAAACTTCACTTATTATGAATTAATGAGTGAAAGTTTATGAATGAACAGAGGGATAATCATGAATGAAATGAATTGTGCACTTTATTGTGAATCTTACATTTTTGCGAAAATGAGGAATATGGAGATGTGTATGGTGAAGCAGAGTCGAAAGCCTAGCGCAAGCACTCAAAAGGTCAATTCTGAACACCCATTTGATCAAGACTACTCAATGGTATATCTTCGAATGCTATGGTTGGGTCAGCCCCAGATGCCGGGTGAAGAAACCCCAGATGCCGGGTGAAGAAGCCCCATTTGTTCTTTCGAATATCATACCCAACATTCCTGCTGCATAAGCCCTAATATCTCTTAAGGATCGACCTCAGATGTTAGATATGGAAGCCCCAGTCATGTTATAGGACAAGCCCCTAAATTTGGCATATGAACCATATGTTGCACTTGAAGAGTGAATCTCATGTTGATCCAAATTGTCGTTTTGAGACAACTTCACGCCCTGAGGTTTCAAACTCTAGGGACTTAACTGTGATTGAGAGTTAATCAAACATTCGATACTTTGCTGTTGACCATGATTCACGGGTTCTGACATTCAATAATCATTCTTTGGGAAATCAACTGTCTTTGAGAGTTGTTCGACGGGATACAATCCTGATATTACCGAAGAACGAGCTTTGAGCTTTACGCTTTGCGCCTGTAGATACCTCGGGAAAACCACAACTTGGCTAGAGCGGTGAATTGTCCTAGGATGTCTAACTTGTTTTAATTGTGAGAGTCGCCACCTATGTTTTTAGAGGAACATAAGAAAAACCTAGAAATAGCCTAATTTATGTACAAAACCAGATATTCGGGAAGAGAAGGGTTCAGGGGTTAGGTGGCGGAGTAGGAAGTACTTAAACACCCACTCCGTCCCGCTTACGCGGGTCTTGCTACTAAAGGTGTTCTAATGCTAAAAAGTCCTTCAATTTATTAATAGTGCTAACAATTATAATGTAAAGAAAAGGGGAATTGCAAAGAAAAATAAAAGAGAATTGTTTTATTGATTTTTATGCTAAAGATTACATTAAGAGAAGAATAATAAATTTAAATAAGGATTGAAATGTAGGGAGATAACCTTAACCAACTTTAATGTAGTAAAGTGATTAATTGGCCATGTCCTATTGATGAGGATTGCATACATTAAAAAGACATATATAAAATAAGAAGAAGAAGAAGTAAAGTTGTACCTTAAGAAAGAGGACTTCAAACTTTGACTTGAAAAGAGTTTTGATGCTTGAGTTGTTGTTGGGAGAATTCTTGCAAAGAGAATTCTTGAGAGAATTGTGTATAGTGTCTTTGTGAAGAAATTTCAAGTCCTTTTCTAAGGTAAAATGAGAGGGTTTTTATAGGTGAAAAAGAGAGGAAAAGATGGCTTTTCAATCAATAAGAAAATAAATAAATAATAAATAATAAAGAGAAAATCAAATAATAAATAAAAGAAATATTTTATTTTTAAGAAATGGCTAAGAATATGGGATTGGAAGTTATAGAATAAAAGGGTTTAATGATAGAATAAAACATGTGATGAAAAGAGGTGTTTGTGATCAAGAAAATGGAGGGAAAAGACTGCAGCCCGTAACTGCCAAAATGGGAAGCACGCGAGTCCCGCTTTTGGCGCGAGACGCGCGCGCGGCGCCCGTTGATAGTGTCGGAGGCGCCTGCGGCAGAAAAGGACAGAATGACAGAATGACCCTAAAAGTTAACTCTGTTATGAAGTTTAGCCCCAAAACTAACGGAATCAGTTAGGAGCTTAACTAAAGTAACAGAAATCAACAAAAATAAGTTAAATAAAAATACTATGTATGCAATCGGGTGAGAGGTCTAAGGCGGGGTGTCTACAGAGCCCCTCGGCGACGTGGATTGCAAAGAAAAACGCGTCGACGAAAGAAAGACAACCGCCGAGGACATCGACAAAGAAGAAAGAAGACTTAATGAAAGCAAGAATTTGAAATTGCAAAAGATAGAGGTGCGCTCCCTTTGTGAGCTACTTTTGTTGATTGATGAGGTGGCATGATCCATTTGTAAATCTGCCGGCTGAATCCGTTAGTGAATCCACTTGAATGAATCCATTAGTGAACCCTGTTGACGAATCCGCTAGTGAATCCGCTTGATGAATCCGTTGGTGAATCCATTGAATGAGTCCGTTAGTGAACCCTTGTTGACGAATCCATTAGTAATCCACTTGATGAATCCGTTGGTGAATCCATTGAATGAGTCCGTTAGTGAACCCTGTTGACGAATTCGTTAGTGAATCCGCTTGATGAATCCGTTGGTGAATCCATTGAATGAGTCCGTTAGTGAACCCTGTTGACGAATCCGTTAGTGAATCCGCTTGATGAATCCGTTAGTGAATCCATTGGATGAGTCCGTTTGTGAACCCTTGTTGACGAATCCGTTAGTGAATCCGCTTGATGAATCCGCTAGTGAATCCATGGAATGAGTCCGTTAGTGAACCTTGTTGATGAATCTGTTAGTGAATCCGTTTGATGAATCCGTTGGTGAATCCATTGAATGAGTCCGTTAGTAAACCTTATTGACGAATCCGTTAGTGAATCCGTTTGATGAATCCATTGGTGAATCCATTGAATGAGTCCGTTAGTGAACCCTTGTTGACGAATCCGTTAGTGAACCCATTGGCTGAATCCGTTAGTGAATCCATTTGCTGAACCCGTTCGTGAGTCCGTTGGTTGAATCCGTTTGTGAATCCGATTGATGAGTCCGTTTGTGAACCCGTTGGCTGAATCCGTTAGTGAATCCATTTGATGAACCCGTTTGTGAGCCCCTTGGTCGAATCCGTTTGTGAATCCGATGGACGAGTCCGTTTGTGAACCCGCTGGCTGAATCCGTTAGTGAATCCATTTGCTGAACCCGTTTGTGAGTCCCTTGGTCGAATCCGTTTGTGGATCCGATGGACGAGTCCGTTTGTGAACCCGTTGGCTGAATCCGTTAGTGAATCCAATTGATGAACCCGTTTGTGAGTCCCTTGGTCGAATCCATTTGTGAATCCGATGGCTGAGTCCGTTTGTGAACCCTTTGTTGAACCCGTTTGTGAGTCCATTTTGTCGAATGCTTGTACCTGTTATATGTATGATTTTGTAGATATATGTGCTTATGTGAGATGTGAAATAGAAATTGAGAGAAAATTGTTATTGTGGTGTGATGTGATTTGGGAAGCAGAGATTGCTTGAGAGAGATTTTTCGAGAATGGAGAAATTGCTTTTGTGTGCTGTGTGATTTTTGAGGAAAGTATTAATGAATGATGTTCATACCTTCACTTACCATGGCCGCTTGATTCGGGATGGAGATGTTCTGGCTTTGATGAACTTCTCTTGCTTTCGATGGAATGTTGGTGAGATGACATTCTGAATGATGGTTGGTTGTGCCCAAGGCTGCCTACGTATCCCTTGAAGGGAATCAGACCAGCGTAGTTCAAGGATGGTGGAAAATGCTGGGGAAGAAACTAGGAGCAAATACTTTTACGCAAATAAAGAGACAAGAAAAAGAAGAATAAAAATCTTTTTGTCGTTTTTTTTTTTTTTTTTTTTTTTTTAAGATTAGAAGGAAAAGAATATGTACACATGTGAGAAAAAGTTTTTTTTTTTTTTTTTTTTTTTTTTTTGGTGGTGAACCATTTTAAGCATTGTGTGTTTGTAAAGCCAACCCAAGATCAAGTCATGTTCGATCGAAGTCCGGATTGCCTTGTTGCTTGATTTCTATCGTTGTCGCCGCTGTGCCCAACGAAGATTGATGTCTAGCCCCAAGAGATTTGTTTGATTATGGGGATTTAAAAGACTTTTGATGCCGAGATAAGGGTTGCTGATTGTGAAGCCCCTAGAACGCCTTTGATGCCAAACTTTGAGTGACTCGTGAAGCCCCAAGATAAATCAGCTCTTGACCTGTTCAAATGAATGTCTTTTGTTGTTGACGTGAGCAAGCCCAAGAGAAGATTATTGATACCAAGCTTCGACAGGTTGCCAAGCCCCAAATGTCATGTACTTGTTGTTTGCGAGCTTCAAGATGGTGGAATGTGAAGACCTTTCGATGTAAAGCCCCAATTATCTTGGAATCGGCTTGGCATTTCACCGTTTGGTAGAACTCTATAGTAATCTCCTTCTTTCTCTTGCTTGGAGATGAATGGCCCTTTTTGTGGTTGGTACCTGTTTGCGCGTGAGGGTTTTTCCGTCACTTTTTCGAGGCACGTTTTCGTCCTTTGATTTACCTTTTTGTTGATTTGAGAGTCGCCACCATGTTATTGTCGGACACACAGACCGAGATGTCTGGATTCGGGGGTTAAGTTATGAATTAGGAAGGTCAAGGAGCACCCAATTCACCCAATCTAGGATTGGTGTTGCTAAGAAATCATCATCATCGTTTCAAAATCATGCATTCACGTACCAAAAGAAAACAAACAAACAAATAAATAATTGCTTATTTATTTGGGATGTCGGATCATGTGCTTCGAGACCATCTCCATGGATTGGAGAGGCTCTAGGTTGATCCTTTAATGAAATCACACTACTTCAAAGCAAAGAAGGAGATGAGAAGATAGAAGGCAAAGATTTTTACCTAAGCGTTTTCTTCAAGAATCCTATGGATGGCCTTACTAAAGGCCTTGATCTTCCAAATTTCGTGGGTATCAGAGAGGGGCTGATTATGAGAGCTTCTTTGATCAGATTTGGAGTCTAGAGTTGACCGCTAATTCACCATTAGTCATTCTAGCCAAGAACAACTATATTTATAGGGGTTTTGGGCCTAGGGTTTTGCCAAGAAGGTAAGTTGAGGTGGGAATCTAAGACTTGATTCCACAGAGGTATATTTGGACTCTAGGATCGGCCATGGTATTTTCCCCGGATTGCATGAGTGTTTGCCAAGAAAAGGGGTTAAGATCAACAAGGAAACTGACCAAACCCGACTGTCAAGGGGGGATACCTCGTACGAGACATTAATGTCTCGTACGAGACATCCATGTGCTGGAATCACATTTTTGCCCTCTGCAGCAGTTTTAATGTTCATTTTGGCCCCTGACTAACAGAGTCAGTCAGAAACTTAATGAAACATGTCCAACTTAATGAGTTTTGACCCAAATAAAAGGCGAAACACAGAAGTAGTGTGATTATAAATGAACGTCCAAAATGGGGTGTCTACAGAGCCCCTCGGCGACGATACTTATGGATGAAGTACCGTCGTCGATAGAAAAGATGCCATTTTGAACTAGGGGTATGGTCGTGCTAAAAAGCTGCCTACGTATTCCTCGGAAGGAAATCAGACCAAACGTAGTTCGACTCTGAAAATACGCAAAAACTGAGGTTTAAGGTATTTTGAAAGTCATTTTGAAAACAATACTTGCGATAAGTAAAGCTTAGAGTTTGGGAGAGTACCCATACTGAGGAATCAATCTCTTTGACCCAATTCTGAATATACTCCTTTCTGTTGATGATGAACCGTCTCCAGTTGCAATCCATACTGAGGAACCAATCTCTTTGGCTCCAATTCTGAACATGCCCTGTTGTTGATGACGAACCGTCTTCGATTTGGAGACGCCAGTTACCCGGACCTTGCTTCTCCTTCCAACGAGTTTGTCCCTTACGTTGGAAAATGTGAATCCTATGCCATTAACTTACGTCTTGATGACAATTATGGGACTCTGGGTTTGGAGACGCCAATTACTCGGACCTCGCTTCTCCTTCTGACGCGACTGCCTTTCCGCCAGAAAAGTGAATCCTATGCCATTAACTTACGTCTTGATGACAATTATGGGACTCTAAATGGTGGGATCCTGTGTTGTTAACTTATGTCTTGACAACAGTCATGGGATACCCGTTTTTGGAGAAGCCAATTACTCGGACCTCGCTTCTCCTTTCAACGAGACTGCCTTTCGTTGAAAATGTGAATCCTATGCCATTAGCTTACACCTTGATGATAATTGTGGGATTCTGAATGGTGGGATCCTGTGTTATTAACTTACGTCTTGATAACAGTCGTGGGATACCCAGTTGTAAATCTTGTGCCATTAACTTACGTCTCTATGACAGTCGTGGGATTTAAAGTTTGCTGATGCAGATTTCGTTGCTCACCCATGATCTTGGATGTGCGGTGAGGATAAATCCGTACTGAGAAACAACTTTGCTTGTTCCAATTCTGAAAATATCCATTTGTTGACGACTCAATGTTCCATCTTGAACCGGGTTCAGATTCGACCTTTTGGTCTAAATCAGGGCTTTTTTCTGACCTTTTTGTTAAAAGCAGGGCTTTTCTGGAATTTCCCAAGAAAACATGGTTTTCTGAGACTTTTGTGGGATACCTCGTATGAGGGAACGTGTCTCGTACGAGACTTCTCTGTTTTTGAGCAGAACAGAGACATATCAGGCGCTGAAAGTGATTTTCAAATCACTTTTCCTTTTTCATTCTCGAGAGCTTTCGACCCTAAGCGATTTTCTCACTCAAAAATATTTGTTTTCACCAAGTTCTAGTGATTCCCAACCCTTTCAAATGGGCAGTGTGCATCGTTCCCACAAAGAGCACCTCTTTGGTAGGCATATAAGGGTAAAGTGTGGGCGACGGATGAGTTGTGCCCGTTCCCGGAGGACCACGTTTCTCACGCTGTTCGGACTAGGCGGGTAAGGATCTCTTCCTCTGATTGAGCTTCCATGTCAATTTCGTTGTTGCATGTCTCAATTTAGTGTTCTAGCAATTCGACTTTCGCCAATTTTTCGCCTAGAATTATCGCTGCTAGGGTTTATCATGCATGGCTGATCTTTCAACAGAATTTCACCCTTGTTGATGCTGAAAATCATTGTAGTATGGTAGTACATGATTTTGACTGTCGTTCTAGGCAATTCTGTGACTTTCCGGGTAAAATGCTAAAATGAGGACTTTACCGTTTTTCCGACATTTGTCTCTTTTGTCTGCAGTCATTCAGGGTGATCAATAACTGTAGAGGCAGTGTACGAGGGTCGCTGAGAGGTGGGCAACTCCAATGGCGAGATGAAGGAAGAGATCGAGAATCTCGGATTGAAACCCTTCTTTGACGGCCTTATCGGTGAGAGAAGGAATGTGCACTTGCTCCAGGCCATCCGGGAGCGCTGGTGGGATAGTACTCATACAATGCACATGCGGTGGGGGGAGGTTACCATGACCCCTACTGACTTTCATGCCATTACTGGGCTTGCCATCTTCGGTGAGCCGCTTGAGGTGGATGCGGACTTTACTACTATCAGGGACGACATGATGCATTTTTTGGGATTCTCTTTATGTACCCTAGGCAAGGGTGTCCCTCTGAAAGCCTTGAGGGATAAGGTCGATGCCTACATGACTGTTAATGCTGGTCAGATGCATCTGACTGGTACCCGTATTGCAGCTGTCCGTGGCTTTCTATGGTGGGTCTTTTCTGAGATGCTATTTGCTAACCATGCGTCGACTGCCCTTTTTACTCTGCTGAGCTGCCGGAGGGATATGTAACATGTTACTGATGCTAGTTGGGGTTCTGTTGGCTTGGCCCACTGCTATGTGGCCATGGATGAGGGTTCGCGTGATCGGCGAACGCTGGCTTAGGTGGCTACAGTCATGCCTGGGAGGTACAATACTCATATTCTTCTGTATTCCTCCTTTGTTTCAGCCCCAGATTATTTTGATAGCATTTTCATCTCAGGTACCGTGTATTGACATCTTTTATGTTTCTCCCATTTTGCAGGCCTGGGGATACGCCATGTTTGGTCTCTTTACTTTCAACCTTCGAGACAACACTATCATGTTCCTAGATACTCTGAGATGGCGTCGGGATAACAGGGATACCCGTGATGAGCAGGCCGAGGGGGCTGACATGACGGTGGAGCGCATGAGGCTGTATTTTGACAGGTGGGAGGCCGTCCCTGAGTCTGCTGTTGCTTTCTTCCCATGGCGGAGTCTGGGCATCGATCATGTTCAGGGGTTTACCGGTATGAGGCTTTTGATGTTTGGCCTTGGCGGGGGATGCTTCTACTTGGGAGAGAGAGTCTCTCGCCAGCAGGGTGTGGCAGACTCGACGTCGTTGTCCCTTTGGACCCGCCGGCTCATATGCTTAATTCTTATGCCAGAGGGGACCTCATTATTGGTCAGGATGCTTTTGACCATATGTCTTTGGAGGTTGATTATCAGGACTTCCTTGCTCGTCTCATGCCCCGTTGATTATAGACGGTGATCAGGCTCAGGCCCAGGGAGCTGTCCACGTCCCTTTCCGTCCACAGCTTGGACCATCTTCATTTACCTACAGCGTGGCTGAGGGGATAGAGAACACCGAGGATCTTCCCGCACATTTCGATATGCCTGAGGAACTCGTGCCTCCTGCTGATGCGACCATGGTATGATTTATGACCCTTCTTCCGTCATTTCTGTCATTCTACCATTTCATCTTTCTGTTTATTATTTATCTTAGGATTCTGATGTCTCTATTCAACAGGTGCCTATTGCCGAGTATAGAGAGGCCGCGGGACGGCTTTCCCAGTTTATGGCCTATGCCAAGAGGATGAAGAGAAAGACAGCGGGGCTGCTTGGACGGTTGGCTCAGTAGACGGCGGAGCTAGCTTCTTGCGGGAAGAGGCCTCGGACCGACAGATGATAGTGTGGCAGTGGCGACACATCCTAGATAGGATTCCCCCATTCTTCCCTTTTTTGATGATGTATTTATTGCCTCGGCGTAGGCGAGACAATTTTTTTTCTTTCTTTGGTTTGTACCTATGCAACAGTTATTTCCTAACTCTAACACACAATACATTTGTTAATTTTAGTTTTATTTCTGACTGTGTAAATGTATTGACTCATATCCGGTTGGTCAACCGAGGGGTAATTTTATGAGATGGATTCGCGTTGGGCCATTTTATATGTGATGTACGAACTTTTTCGGTGAATTTCTGAGGTGATTGAGACATGTTTTGACTCATCGGGCAACCTGAGATCTGAGCAGAGTTTTTGTTGTTCTGAACTGGGAGATGCCTCGTACGAGACATCGATGTCTCGTACGAGTCATCCTTTCAATCTGCGGCTGTTTCTCCTTTTTCCTCGAGGATTTGGTATCCAAACTTGTATATAAACACCTCTAGTCTGTCCTAGAATACCATGCAGCCTTGAATCAGTTCTGGGAACCTTTCTTTTGGAGTAGAATTATCAACCTTTTGCTCCCAATGGCCCTAAGTAAGTCCGTCCCTTCATCAATAATTGTTGATGAGTTCTCCTTGGACTCAGAATTAGTAGAACACTACAAGAATGACTTGGCAACGTTCTTTCGTTCGTTCAATAAACCTCGCCAAGAGAGATTTGTTAAGATGTTCGGTTTAAAATTCTTTTCACCTTGAAGAATCTAAAGCCGGAATGGGACCTCTTAAAGGGAGTTGCACGCTTCTGGGATCCATCGACTCACCTCTTCAACTTTTCACTTAATGAGATTGTCCCTATTGTAGAGGAGATGGCGGCTATCTTGGATATGCCGTTGACCGGGGTGATTGCGGTTCCTAATTGTGACAAGGTACCGGCGGAGTATCTTAGGGACTTATTGAGTATTGGCCTTCCCGAGGCGCAGAGTTACATTCATAACCGCTATGTCGATCTCCACGCTTTGCCTAGGATATTTAAAGGTCGGGTGACTCGTGGTCACGGTGTGGATTCCCAGTGCTGCCTTTTGGCATTGTGCTTATTTCGGAGCGTACTTTTCATGAGCAAGTGTGGCATGGCGAACACGGAGCTCGTGGACATCGTTCTGCAAGCTAGAGGACGGGCCTTCAACATAATTCCTCTTATCTTAGGGGAGACCCTTCATGGTCTTGATGAGTTACACCGAACCGGCTCTATGACTCGGGAAGTCCATTATTGTTGACCATTTGGCTTAGAGAACACTTCAAATTGTTGGACTCTCCGATCGAGTATTCACCTTATACTTTCCATAGGCGGAGACTGTTAGTGAGGGTCTCAGCACTGAGGAGTGGGCTTATCTTTTTGCTAAAGTGGAGACCAATGATATTGCTTGGTGCCCATCCTTCTGGAAGGTGAGGAGGTTTGTAGCTAATACCCTTGGGTACGACAGGGTTGTCCTTCCAGGTTTGAGGGACTCCTCTTTCTATTTTGCTAGGAGGGTAATGCGGCAATTCGGTCAACAGCAGGACACTTTCTTGTCAGGGGGACAGCCTCGAGACATTTCCTTCATGGACTCGGAGTTCTCTATGAGCTTGGCTCGCGCTTGGGGGTAAGGCACCACTATGGATCGTTGGACCAATCTTCGTCATGATGGAGGGAGCATCTATTTTCAGATAAATACTTGAATTGGTTTCTCTCGGAACTCCGTCCTAGCGTCGAGGGTATTGATGAGATCCGCCGCTCTCTGTTGGGGGACCAATTCGAGCCTAGCTTGGATTTGAGGAAGAAGGAAGCTAAGGAGGATCCTTCTAATGTAAGAGTAGATGCCACTCAAGACTTTCTGGATAGTGACTTTTACGAGAAGAGAGCGAACGGATTTTCGGCAAATTCCAAGCTCTGGATAGGCCTCATGTGTTTGCGAGACTGACTCCTCTGTGTTCAGTCGACTTGATGTTCCTCCCGGTTTCGAGATACCTTGGCACAAGAGGAAAAGAGATGACAAGGCGGATTGTGGTCAAGCCCCTACTAAGTCAAGGAAGAAATAGATCCTTAGGAGTATCGAGAGATTGCCATAGATAGACCAATGTTTAGACTTTTAGTATTTTATTTATTTTCTTTTGCAAGTTGGTATTCATGTTAGAAATTTTCTTATTATTTTCTTGAAATGCATTCAATTAATAAGAAGACAAGATTTTGATTTTATTTATTGAATAGACCGGACCAAAAGGCTGCCTAGTTCTCCTTTTACATCAATTAAATAAGGAGCTCAGGTCATCGTAGTTCTTGTTTAAGAAAGAGAAAAATATGTCTGCTACTGATACGCCTCGCATGAGACATAGGTGTCTCGTACGAGACTACCCCTATATTATTATTATTATTATTATATATTATTATTATTTATTATTATTATTATTATTATTATATTATTATATTTTTATTGACACCCTGACTTTTGCCTAGACCGCCCTTTCAGGTTTTCAATCTAACGGGCTTCTTTTTTCGTGCTCTCTGCCCTAACTTTTTCCTAGGCCGCCTTTGCGGGTTTTCAACCTAGCGAGCTTTCCTCTTTTCTTTTCTTTTGAAGCAGGGGACGAACTTATGCATAGTACTTCTTCAGCTTGTCCATGTTGACGGGCTTCGGCAGTTGATCTCCATCTAGGTCTGTGAGTTGTACCGCTCCTCCGGAGAATACCTTCTTGACTATGTAAGGGCCTATCCATCTTGGTCCCCTCTTTCCCATAGGATTGAATGGTCCAGGACGATGTTCGCGTAGGACAAGGTCCCCTTCTTTGATGTTTCGGACTTGACTTTCTTATTGAATGCTCGGGCCATTCTCCGTTGATATGCTTGGATATGCTCGGCGCGCTCGGAGTCGTCGTTCATCTAGCAGGGCTAGTTGTTCATAACGGCTGTCTAACCATGCGACTTCATTCACTTGGTTTTCTAGGAGAACTCTTAGTGATGGTACTTCTAATTCGATTGGTAGCACTGCTTCCATCCCATAGGCTAGGGCGTATGGAGTTTCACCGGTGGCAGTACGGATTAAAGTACGGTAGCCCCAGAGTGAAAAAGGTAGCTTGTCGGGCCAGTCTCTGCCAGTCTTAGCCATTTTCCTAATGATGGTCTCAATGGTCTTGTTAGCAGCTTCGACTGCTCCATTGGTTTGTGGTCGGTACGGTAATGACTGATGTCTCTCTATTTTGTACTCTGCAAGTAGTTGGTCACATTCTTTCTCAAAGTGCATGCCGTTGTCAGATATCATCTCATTAGGTACCCCATATCGGCATATGATGTTGGTCTTAATGAACTCAGCCACCTTTCTGGCATTCAAGACTTTGTAGGATTGAGCCTCGATCCATTTAGTGAAGTAATCAACGGCGACTAATACGAATGAGTGCCCATTATTACCTGTCGGTGAAACTTTGCCAATAACATCTATTCCCCATGTAGAAAATGTCCAAGGGGATGTCATAGGTATAACACGGACGGTGGTGCGTGTTGCAAGTTGGCATGTATCTGGCACTTGTGGCATTTCTTAACCATGTTGGTGCAGTGGCTTCCATTGTAGCCCAATAGTACCCTAGTCAGATGATTTTCTTTGCTTGCATATTGCCATTCATGTGGGTTCCACAGACTCCTTGATGGACTTGGTCCATGATTTCTACGGCTTCGTGCTCATCGGCACAGAGTAGACACTGCTCGTGGTGTTTCTTGTAGAGGCGTTCACCTATAATAATGAATTGAGCGGCAAACCGTTTGAGGGCTATCTTCACTTTAGGTGATGCGTCTGATGGGAATGTTCCGTCTAGGAGGAAACGCCATACATCATGATACCAAGGTTTATTATATAAGGCATTCATGGAAATGACATCACACGGCTCTTTGCTGTCGTGCAGGTCTATGATTGAGTAGTAAGCAGGAGTCGCTCGCCTCGTGACTTTGAAGGTCTTAACCTCAGTCCATTTGGGGATCTCCACAAGTGATGCTAGCATGGCTAGCGAATCTGCTAAGCGGTTCTTATCTCTAGGAAGATAGTAGAAAGTGACCTCTTTGAATTGTTTGACCAAGTCTTGGAGATGGTCGTTGTTTTCTGGAGTGTAGGGTCTTGTACCTTCCATTTCTGGAGTGACTGATAGATTATAAGTTGTGAATCTCCGTACACCTCTAGTTCGGTCACATTTCTTTCTAAGGCTGCTTCAAGTCCCGCTATGCAAGCTTCGTACTCGGCAATATTGTTAGTGGCCTCAAAGTCAAGGCGGATTGCGAGTGAAGTGTAGAAATCTGAGGGATCTACTAGTAACATGCCAATGCCATATCCTCTTTTATTAGCTGCGCCATCGAAAAATAATTGCCACTTATTTTCTGCTATTGCCATGATATCCTCATCAGGGAATCGCGGGTCTTCCCCCTTGCTTCATCACATGGAAATTCGGCTAAATGATCCGCGAAGACTCTTCCTCTCACGGATTTATGTGTGATGTAAGTGATATTGTACCCCGCGAGCATGAAGTACCATTTGGCTATCCTAGAGGAGACATGCGATTTTCGAAGATATATTTCATTGGGTCCATTCGGGCAATTAGTTGTACAGGAACGCCTCCATGTATGGCTTTAGTCTCTCAGCTACCCATACCAGTGCAGCACACGACTTTTCTAATGTAGAGTAATTCAGTTCAGCCCCTTGGAAGCGACGGCTAACAAAGTACACGGCGTTCTCTTTCTTCGAATCGGGTTGCTCTTGTGCTAGCATAGCCCCTAATGCAGTGTCATTGACTGTGAAGTACAAGGTCAATGGTTTCTGTTTGTGTGGTGGAACCAATACTGGCGGATTACTAAGTATTCCTTGACCTTTTCGAAGGCTTCTTGGCACTCTTCTGTCCATTCTAGGGATGCATTCTTCTTGAGGAGCTTAAAAATGGGCTCGCACATCGTCGTGAGTTGATTAATGAAGCGACTAATGTACGGAAGGCGACCATGAATCCCTTGACTTCTCTTTGCGTCTTAGGTGGAGGCATATCAATGATGGCTTTGATCTTAGCGGGATCCGCTTCTATACCACGCTCCGTGACCATGTACCCAAGGACCTTTCCTTTCACTACCCCAAATGTGCACTTGGCCGGATTAAGTCTTATCTTGTAGTGTCTCAACCTCTCAAAGAATTTTCTGAGGTCGACAAAGTGTTGCCCATCGGAGCCTTTGGAATGTATGATCATATCGTCAATGTACACCTCCATTTCTTTATGTATCATGTCATGGAATAATGCAGTTACAACTCTCTGATAAGTGGCTCCAGCATTCTTGAGTCCGAACGGCATGACTGTATAACAGAACGTCCCCCAAGGTGTGGTGAACGCTGTTTTGTGTTGGTCCTCCTCGGCCATGAGGATCTGGTTGTAACCGGCGAATCCATCTATGAATGAACGGACTTCGTATTTTGCGGTATTGTCAACGATCATGTCTATGTTGGGAAGAGGGAAGTCATCTTTCGGAGATGCTTGTTGAGATCACGGAAATCAACACAGACTCGGACCTTTCCATTTGCCTTGGAAACTTGCACGTATTAGCCAACCAGGTTGGATACTCTATCACTTTGATGAACCCAACACTCAGGAGTTTCTCTATCTCTTGTTTAACTTGTACTGACCATCTGGCTTAATTCTACGGAGTTTCTGTTTGACTGGCCTTGAATCAGGAAGCAGTGGTATCTTGTGCTCAACAATCGAATTGGCTAGCCCCGGCATATCTTTGTAGGACCAAGCGAACACATCTACGAATTCTCAGAGAAGCGCTATGAGGGCTTGTCGGTCTTCCCCTTTGAAGAAACTGCCAATCTTGGTCTCTTTCGGATCATCGTCCGTCCCCAGATTAACTGTCTGCATTTCTTCGGCATCAATAGGACCATTTTCCGCCACGAAGACCTACTTGCTTATTAATTTCTTTTAAGATTTGTTCGTTTTCTTGATCTATCTCGTCATATGACTCATTATTATCTAATTTGTTAGAGTTATTAGTTAATTCATCATTTAGGACGCTAGCAATCTCGGGATACTCAGAAAGATCTATTTTTTCATTAAGAAAGTAGGGGAATACACGTTCCGCGATGGCATCCAAGTCCTCTTGGGTGAACTCATCGGTAGCGGTATCTGACTCTAAGGTAAGGGTTACAAATTTCCTTTCTATATGGGGATGGGGAGTACATCCTAATTCTTTGATCAGGAAGTCTTCACTTGCTATGGGTCCCCCAGTTGTATACCAATTCTGGATAGGCTCGTCACTCTTTTTGATGAGATCGGTGTAGTCTTGGTTCGGAGCGTCCCTATTGTCTATTGCATTGATCTGAGTGTCCTCTAGCTTGTAAACGTTGAGAAATTGGAACAGTAGGTCTTCTCCCAATACAAAGTCCCACTCACTGAATGCCTCGGTCTTGGTACCCCCTAATTCTCGAGGTAGCCACGAGAATTGCATCGGTTCTGTTTAGTGAGTACGGATCACAGTCACTAAAGATTTCAAAGCCCGGTTGGTGCTTCCCCCTATGGTCGATCCATGGTTCAGGGAACATGAAGTATGGCAAGTTTTCCCCCTCGCCTACAAAGTTGTTATTTTGCATACTTAGTACTTGATTATGAGACAACATGTAACCGAAAGAAATTTCATTATCAAACTTGGAGTGCTCTCGTCCCCATTTGGGACTAGGTGAGTAGTCTCCCCTTTCTCACTAGCTATCTCTATTACATTGATCCCTCCTCCCGCAGTTGGGAGATGGTTTGTCACTACATTAGGGACCCCTAGCTGCTTAAAGTCTATGAGATCTCGAATCACATCTTTGAGGTGGTTGCAAGTATTGGTGTCGTGACCACTGAATTGGTGGAACTTGCAGTAGAGATGATGGGCATGATTCGGGGGGAGTTCCCTTGGAGTGGAAGGAGACTTCCTTGGCGCGACCTTACCGGCTTCTACGAGTATCTCGAAGAGCTCTGCTTGAGTGATGCCTTCCAATTTGTTGTATACTCTCTCTTTCTTCTTTTCCTTATTGGGTGGAGGGACGGAGGAATAGTTGCTCCTCCCTTGATTATTGAAAGCAATGGCATTGACAGATGTGTCTTTGCTAGTAGAGCCTTTGCTAGGGTAGTGGTATCCACCATCTCTCTTGGCTTCTTTCCTACTTTTGAAGATGTCATCTAGTCGAAGACCGCTTTATGAAGTTCAGAGAAGCTTGGGAAGAAAGTACCGGAGAGGCGGTCCTCATACTCATTACGGAGTGATTTCAGGAAGATGTGCATTTGGTCATCCGTAGTTGGCCTATCAACATCTCAGTGAGCTTGGCTCTCCACCTTTTGACAAAGTCACCAAATGTCTCATTAGTACCTTGTTGGTTTGTTCGAGGTCTCTTTTAGTGGGACGGTAAGTAGTATTGTCCTCGAAGCTCCTTTGGAAGACTTCACATGCGGTAGCCCAATCGGTCCTTGTGGATAAGGGTAGAGACATGTACCAATCCCTTTCCGCCCCCTCTAAAGTTTGGGGAAAGCTTTGGGCCAAGACGGTGTCATCCACTTTCATCGGAAGCATGGCCCAAGTGTAAGCTTCAACATGAACACGAGGACAGGTAGTGCCGTTGAACTTGGCTATGTCAGGAGTGCGGAACTTTTGTGGTAGCTTAGTGATTGACTTGCGAAGTGCAATGGTGTCAAATGGGACGATGGAGCCCTTTGCTAGACCAAGATGTGCAAACCTCTTTTCAAGAAACTCAGCAGTGGCGGAGTTGATGAAGTTGGTGTCATCACTAGCTTTCTTTTTCTTATCGCTTGCCTTAGTATCCTCGTCATCGGAGGAGGAGGGGAAGAGTCGGATGTATTTGAATCAGAGTCGGAGTCATCATCCCTCTTATTCTTTTTCTTATCATGGGACTCCCCGTCTTTGAAGGGGGTTTTCGACTTCTTACTTCTCTTCTTGAGTTCTTGGAGATCTTGCAAGACGGTGTCTATGTCTTTGGCGTGACGATCACTCTCACGGGCGGCAATTTCGGCTTGCTCTCTGACTTGCTGCTCAAGTCGTGCAATGACGACTTTGGCGGTCTCTAAGTCAGTGATAGGGGTACCGGCCATTACTGCAACCTTTTCTAGTCTCTTGGTCGCGGGATCACGGATGTAAATTACTGAAGCGATTGTGTTGGGAGTGTGGAGCTACTTTGCTGATCGGACGGACCTAGAGTGCAGAAACTGTGTCAAATCCAGGCTGGGGTCCCAACAAGTCAGCTTTTATGAACAGGGTTGACCAACACGGCAGATTCATAGAAAAAGGAGGATGTCTCGTACGAGACAATGGATGTCTCGTACGAGGAATCCAGCCTAACAGCCAGATTGCAGATTTTAATCCTATTGGTCGGATGGAATTTAATCCATTTTAAAAGGTTACTACTCTAGTTCATCCTGGAACAGTGGATTCTGTCACCCTAGAATATGAGCCCTTGTTTTTCACCTGTATTGCACTCTCCCAAACGGACAATTCGGGCAAGGGTCTCATATTCTCATCGGAATCCACCATTCAATTAAGCCAAACCTAAGTGATTCCGTAGTTGTTTTTCACTTTGTTAAACAACGCATTAATGCAATCAAACCTTGTGAATTTTAAGGGACAACCGAAAGGGACATGTTGAACGGTGCGGCCGAAACTAAGCCAAAATGGCATCAACAATCCCGCACAGAATAGTGAAAGTAGGAAAACACAAACTCGGATTCCCATAGAGAGGTTCTCCATTCTTTCAAAATTCTTTGTTAGACATTTAACCGAAGGGACATTCATCATATTCACAAGGGAGGATTATAGATTGTAAAGATGCGTTATCTTCGAACCGACCGGTCTCGAGGAGTGTCTTATTAACTAGTATGTATGCATGAGGTTGATGCAAGGCTTACGGCTAAGGCTCCCCATGAACACAGTCTAGGAGCGTGTCACGGAGTGGGTACACCATCTTTGGAGAGACCGGCGAGGGCCATTCGTTAGAATGGGGGTGCTGACCGACATTCGTCCTCCGATTGGGACCCGGGTTTATAGGGTATGTAGTGCAATTATTCTACATGTGTGCACGTGTGTGAGAGTCAAGATCTAGGTGACAAGGAGAAAATAGAAAGTTTTTTTTTTGAAAGTAAAGCAAAAACAAGCAATGGCCGGGCCAAGTGGCTACCTACGTTTCCCTCTTGTGGAGGAACTCAGGCCGTCGTAGTTCACACATAAGGCAAACACTCGTAAAGCAAGGAATGAAACAATTAGCATGTACTCCTGCAAAACAAAGGTTAGCCTTATAATATATGGGGAGTTTCTTCGTTGTTAGGAAGGTCCTAGGACTTCAGAAACAGAGGGGGGAGCAAATCTGAAACCCTGTGTACGTGTTTGAACCGAACAAAATCCTTTTTCAAACCAGAGAATCAGATCAGCCGGCAAAATCGAGATGCCTCGTACGAGACAAGGGATCCCTCGTATGAGGCATCTCAGTTGAGGAACAGGTTACAGTACAGAATGCAAAATTTTGAAACAACGATGATTTCTTTCGACGTAAGTCTAACCCACTTACTGTGATCTCTTCCCCAGCAGAGTCGCCACTGTTTGCGCGTGAGGGTTTTTTCGTCCCTTTTTTGAGGCACGTTTTCGTCCTTCGATTTACCTTTTTGTTGATTTGAGAGTCGCCACCATGTTATTGTTGGAACACGGACCGAGATGTCTGGATTCGGGGGTTAAGTTATGAATTGGGAAGGTCAAGGATCACCCAATTCACCCAATCTAGGATTGGTCTTGCTAAGAAATCATCATCATCGTTTCAAAATCATGCATTCATGTACCAAAAGAAAACAAACAAACAAACAAATAATTGCTTATTTATTTGGGATGTCGGATCATGTGCTTCGAGACCATCTCCATGGATTGGAGAGGCTCTAGGATGATCCTTTAATGAAATCACACTACTTCAAAGCAAAGAAGGAGATGAGAAGATAGAAGGCAAAGATTTTACCTAAGCGTTTTCTTCAAGAATCCTATGGATGGCCTTGACTAAAGGCCTTGATCTTCCAAATTTCGTGGGTATCAGAGAGGGGCTGATTATGAGAGCTTCTTTGATCAGATTTGGAGTCTAGAGTTGACCGCTAATTCACCATTAGTCATTCTAGCCAAGAACAACTATATTTATAGGGGTTTTGGGCCTAGGGTGTTTTGGCCAAGAAGGTAATTTGAGGTGGGAATCCAAGAATTGATTCCCACAGAGGTATATTTGAACTCTAGGATCGGCCATGGGATTTTCCCCGAATTGCATGAGTGTTTGCCAAGAAAAGGGGTTAAGATCAACAAGGAAACTGACCAAAACCTGACTGTCAAGGGGGGATACCTCGTAGGAGACATCAATGTCTCGTACGAGACATCCATATGCTGGAATCACATTTTTGCCCTCTGCAGTAGTTTTAATATTCATTTTGGCCCCTGACTAACAGAGTCAGTCAGAAACTTAACGAAACATGTCCAACTTAACGAGTTTTGACCCAAATCAAAGGCGAGACACAGAAGTAGTGTGATTATAAATGAACGTCCAAATGGGGTGTCTACAGTACCCAAGTGGTGGAAGGCCCACGTGTAGCAAGGTCTTCAGAAAATGTCTTGAGAGAGATTGTGGATGAAAAGGTCTTGGCGTGATAAGGTCCCAAATGGGTATGTTTTCTTGAGTCTTCATGTGTTGAACTAATAACGGATCTTCGGATGCAACTCGTGCGGATGCAACTTGTGCGGATGCAACTTGTGCTTTTGATCTCAGAGAAGAGGGTGTGCTGAATTGCAGAAACATTGGGATTAGCCATGGCATTTCCCGCTATAACCCTATTTTGATAGAGTTTAGCATATTGAATCTTTTTCCTTTTCTCTAAGACATTCTTCATAACCTCATCGTAAGTCACAACATAACAATCATCAAATTCATTCATAACATCGGAGCCCTCCTTTCAAACCAAAAGACCTTTGACGTGAAGTACCAAGAGACCCTTGAAGCTTGTTTGGTTACATGAAGACTATTCCCCACATTGAATTGCTCGGGTATCATTCCCAAAAACATTGCCAATTGTGAAGCCCTAATATTGCCCTTTGCTCGGATTACTGTAATGCCGTAGCCCAAAAGATAGTAGATTGTGAAGCCCCTAGAGACCTTCGGTGCCAAACTAATTGAGAAAGCTTCCAATGTTGCATATGACTTTGCTAGGGCCATTTTTGGGAGGTGACGTGAATTGCTTCTCGCTGAGGGAGACTTTCAAACTTGAGTGTAGCCCCTAGAGTGCCATCACCGATTGTAAGTAGAGAAAGGCCTATCCTTGATTGGGGGAACATGCACGAGCACATATGACAAGAAGGTTTCGACATTCCCTTTGAGAGACTTTGAGAATAGTCTCATACATCTTTCTTGAGCGTAGCCCCTAGGGCTCATTAACTGTCAAATGAAGCAAAAGAAGCTCTCGTTCTTGAGTCACATAGCCCCTAGGGTATCATCATTTGTCGAGCAAAGCAAGAGACTCGTCCTCATGTGGGGGAACAAACATAAGATGACATGGAAAGAGTTACTCAATTTCTTGTGAAACCTTTTGACATACTGTAGGGGCACATGCTTGGAGAAGCTTGAAAACTGGGTCACACGTTGTTTCCATTTGCTGCCCAAACCAATTGACTTGCTGGGGACTATTTGTGCAACCTTGTACCTCTCAATGATGGGCTCATTCTCGGATGGATCTCGGTTACCATGGGGCTTCTTTCACATGAAACCAAAAAATAGATATTGCAAGAACAACCTCTCTTATGCCAATAACCAGAACGACCTTTGATTGTCCCATGTGTTGTCGAGCCTTTTGCGATTCTCAAGTTGACTCGTTGGGGAATTGACTTGCTGAGGAGATCCAATATAGAACTTGTCTTCTTTAGAGGCTGGGGATCTCCATTTCTCTTTCCCTTCTCTGTCTCACTCTCTCATTTTTTTTATGACGCACCCTATTTTTTGCCTAGACTGCCCTTTCGGGTTTTCAATCTAGCGGGCATCTCTTTTGCGTCTTCATTTTTTTTACTCAATTAATGAGGAAGTGTGCATTGACTCTAGCTGAGGATGAGAGACATGTGATTTTGCGGTATAGACCTTTTGTCACTAATGATGAGTGACATTGACTTGACTAGGGAAGTGACCCTTATTATTGACTTCATGTATTTTTATTTATTGAATGACTCACGAAGGCAAGTAAGTCATTAAGGGAGAAGAGAAGGAAAACCCCAATTTGATTGCAAGAAATTGGGAGTATTGCTGAAAGATAAAAAGCTCCTAGACTCGATAAAGAACATGAAATGATTTCAAATCTAGGAAAGTTGTTCAATCTTGAGGTGATTAATTCATTGGCAAATGAATCGTACAAATATGTCTTCACAAGTTCGAGATGAAGGCCGATCACCATAACGCACTAGGGCTAAACATATCTTCTTTCTTGCATGAGACCGGACCCGCAGGTTGCCTACGTTCCTCCAGTGTAGAGGCTCAGGTCACCGTAGTTCTTGTGGATTCTCCATTCGCCGTGATGGAATTGTTGCTTCGTCGTGATTTGTGTTAATGTCGCTTCGTCCTTCGTTGATGATGTGTGTCACGCCCTGGAAATCTCAAAATCCATAAATAAAAAAAAAAAAATTACAAAATGTACATCTCCAAAAAGTAATATACCAAACCGGGCGCGTGAATTCAACTATAAACCAATACCATCAAACAACACCTCAACGAGATTATAACTCGGAGACTAGAAACAAATGCGGAAGCAATAACAACTATTAACAAAAGTATCCAAAGTACAACCGTATATACAAAACACTGAACGACTACGAACCCACAATAAAATACATAAAGGTTCCGAAGAGCAACTATCCCAAATACGATCAACCTGCTCAGAAGAGTCCCGCTACAATGGACCTCACAACGCTACCACTTGCTTTCCTGGGGGGGGGGGGGTTAAGGAAAAACAATTTGAAACAAGAAACGGGGTGAGATAAAATCTCAGTAAGTTACTAAATGCATCTACATGGCATAATATCATGCAAATCAACGATAACTGAACAAGTAAATCACATAACAACAAATGAGAAAGCTCCCTATCGCCAACTGTCCCATACCAGTTGGAAATAACGACTATCTCATTATGCAACAAATAAGACTGAAATAAACACGTAACAAAGGATACTTAGCCAAGGTTTCACCAAACTGATAGAACAATCGCTGCGCAGCTTCAACCGATCAACCAATCCACAATAGCAGTATAACAACTGAAGAGAACCCCGGTCAGAACCGACCAATCAATCAATCAACCCATCAAGCCATCTTCATAGTAGCATAAAAGCTGAAGAGAAAACCCCGGTCAGAAGCGACCAATCAACCCATTGATCAAACAAACCATCTTCATAGTAGCATAAAAGCTGAAGAGAAAACCCTGGTCAGAAGCGACCAATCAACCCATCGATCAAACAAACCATCTTCATAGTAGCATAAAAGCTGAAGAGAAACCCGGTACCGGAACCAATAACCAAATGAAGTGTCACAAGGGACGGGAGACATGCCACAAAGTCATGCTCCAAGTAAAGCTAAAATGCACACAAAGGAGCTAGCTCTTCTCACATCCAAGGCCAATCTGGAGGAGGGTAATAATGGGGCAAAACAATGGTCAACATCACAATGGACTTGGCTGTGCCATCATAATGTTTCGCATCGCCCAAACACACACAAAATACCAGCTGGACTTTCAAGTAAAGGCTAAGTAATAAAATACTAGCACAATAAACAACCATTGATTCCAAAGTAGGGAATCATACCAATTAATCACCATAAAGGATGCAAACGATTACTCAAGAAGAGTTCAACAACAATAGCACAAGGAGTTTCTCATAAAAGAGTCCAACAACATTGACCATTAAAACATAATGATTCCAAGATAAGGCACGTACCAATTACATCCTAAATATGATACCCACAAGTTACTCATAAGGAACACAACCCAAACGGTCGCTCACAAATAGTACAACGACTATAACCCAAAATTATCCTAAACGTTTACTCATAAAGATGTACTAGGACTATGAAGTCAACCATCTCATCACACCTGGAATTCCAAAGTAGGAACTCAGAATGAATACACCTTAAGGTTAATCAAACCGTGGTACCCAATTGCCAATTCACGCTTTACCTCCGTTCATAACGAACTAATTCTAAATACCCCAAACGAATCCAAAAGGTTACATTTATTAGAACATGATCACGACAGGACTAAACCCTACACCTTGGTGTTCAATAACAACCCTCTAGGTACTATAGGACATCGCCTAAAACCTAGACCAAGTCTTACTCGAAGATCAATTCGGTTGGAACAATCACGAACACATCATAAGATGCCCAAACATTCCCAAACAATACTTGATCAAATTACATAACACCATTGTTCACAAAGTGTAGATACCCCGGGGAACCACGGCTTGGCTAGAGCGGTGAATTATCCTAGGATGTCTAACTTGTTTTAGATTGTTTAGAGTCGCCACCTATGTTTTTAAAGGAACATAAGAAAAACCTAGAAATAGCCTAATTTATGTACAAAACCAGAGATTCGGGAGAGAAGGGTTCGGGGGTTAGGTGACGGAGTGGGAAGTACTTAAACACCCACTCCGCCCCGCTTATGCGGGTCTTGCTACTATTGGTGTTCTAATGCTAAATGTCCTTCAATTTTATTAACAATGCTAACAATTATAATGTAGAGAAAAAAGGGGAAAAGAATGATTTTATTAATTTAATGCTAAATAGTTACATGTTGGACTAGTGCTAAATGATTACATTAAGAAATGAAATATAAATTAAATGAAGTTTGGAATGTTGGGATGTAACCTTGGCCAAACTACAATAGTGAAGTGACCTTTTGGTTGTATCCCTTTTTATGGAGATTGCATACTAGTAAGACTAGACAAATAAAATAAGAGAAGAAAAGAGATGTTGTACCTTAGGAAAGAGGACTTCAAACTTGGACTTGAAAATGGTGTTGTTGTAGAGAAAATGTTGTGCAAACACTTTGTGTAGTGTTTTGTAGAGAAAGATTGTTGAGATGATTTGTGTAGAGTTTTTGTTCAAGTCTCAAAAATTGGGTCCCTTCCAAGGTAGAAGATGATGGTTTTTATAGGTAAAAAAGAGAGGGAAATGATGGAGGGAAAAGATGATCATCCATGTGAAATGGAATTGACCAATCAAAAACAAGATAAATAAAATAATAAATAAAAGAAATAAAAGAAAATCAAATAAAATAAAAAGGAAATATTTTGTTTTAATGAAAAGGCTAGAAGTGTGGGATTGGGAGTTAATGAGAAAAGGGGGATGAATGTGGATGTAAAAAGATGGTTTTTGTGATCAAGAAAAGATGTTTGTAAATAAGAAAAGGGAGGGAAATAAGGTGCAATCCGTTACTGCCAAAGTGGGAAGCGCGCGGGTCCGGCTTTTGGTGCGGGACGCGCGCGCGTCTCACTGGCGGTGCCGGAAGCGCGCGATTTTAAAAATGACAGAAAGACAGAAATGACTCTAAAATTAATTCTGTTATGCAGTTTAGTCCAAAACTAACGGAATCAGTTAGGAACTTAACCGAAGTAACAGAAATCAACAAAAATAAGTTAAATAAAAATACTTTGTATGCAATCGGGGTGAGAGGTCCAAGGCGGGGTGTCTACAGAGCCCCTCGGCGACGTGGATTGCGAGGCAAAACGCGTCGACGAAAGAAAGACAACCGCCGAGGACATCGACAAGAGAAAACAAAGACTCGATAAAGAAGGAATTTGAAATTACAAAGGATAGAAGTGCGCTCCCTGTGTGAGCGACTTTGCTGATGGAAGAGGTATGGTGATTTGAGCGGTCCACCATGGACCAAAATTGGTGCGCGGTGCGGCATATTCTGATGCGCTGTGCGGCGGTATGGTGATTTGAGCGGTCCACCATCGACCAGAATTGGTGCGCGGTGCGGCATATTCTGATGCGCTGTGCGGCGGTATGGTGATTTGAGCGGTCCACCATCGACCAGAATTGGTGCGCGGTGCGGCATATTCTGATGCGCTGTGCGGCGGTATGGTGATTTGAGCGGTCCACCATCGACCAGAATTGGTGCGCGGTGCGGCATATTCTGATGCGCTGTGCGGCGGTATGGTGATTTGAGCGGTCCACCATCGACCAGAATTGGTGCGCTGCGCGGCACCTGGTGCTCTGTGCGGCACCTGGTGCTCTGTGCGGCACCTGTTGATGCTGGTACTCTGTGCGGTACCTGGTGCTCTGTGCGGCACCTGTTGATTCTGGTACTCTGTACGGTACCTAGTGCTCTGTGCGGCACCTGTTGATTCTGGTACTCTGTGCGGCACCTGGTGCTCTGTGCGGCACCTGTTATGTGTATGCTTTGCAGATATATGTGCTTGTGTGAGATGTGAAATAGGAATTGCGAAAGAAAATTGTGATTGTGGTGTGACATGTGATTTGAAAGCACCTTTGTAATGAGAGAGAAGTAAGAATGTAGAAAGTGATCTTGTGTGCGGTGTGATTTTGAGGAAAGCATTGGATGTATTCATACCTTCACTTACCATTGCCGCTTGAGTGGAGATGGATTCTTGATGTCCGCGGAGGATGCTTTGATGGAGAATGTCCATTCTTTAGATGTTGATGAGAGAATGCCCTTGATGTTGGGTTGGCGAGATGGTATTCTGGATGATGGGTTGGTCGTGCCAAAAGGCTGCCTACGTATCCCTTTAAGAGAATCAGACCAGCGTAGTTCAAAGATGATGGAGAACGCTGGAGGAGAAGCTAGGAGCAAAGCAAAGCAAAGCACATATTTTTGCACATAGAAGGAGAAAAAGAAAAAAGTTTTTTTTTTTTTTTTTTTTTTTTTTTAGATTAGAAAGGAAAGAATATGCACACATGTGAGGAAAAGATTTTTTTTTTTTTTTTTTAGTCCGTGGGTGAACCATTTAACCATTGTGTGCTTGTGAAGCCAACCCAAGATCAAGTCATGTTCAGTCGAAGTCCGGATTGCCTCGCTTGAATTCTGTTGTCGCTGGTGTGCCCAACGAAGATTGATGTCTAGCCCCAAGAGATTTGTCGATTATGGGGCTTCAAAAGGCTTTTGATGCCGAGATGAGGGGTTGGTGATTGTAAAGCCTCTAGAATGCCTTTGATGCCAAATTTTGAGGGACTTGCATAGCTCCAAGATAAATCAGCTCTTGGCCCATTCGAGTAAATCGCCCTTTGTTGTTGTAGTGAGCAAGCCCCAAGAGGAGATCGTTGATGCCAAGCTTCGAGAGATTGCAAAGCCCCAAGTGTCGTGGGCTTGTAGATGGTGAGATGTGAAGACCTTTCATTGTAAAGCCCCAAATTACCTCGCGATTGGCTCGGCATTGAGAGCGGGTGTACCGTTTGGTAGAATTCTTGATAGAGATCTCCTTCTTGCTCTTACTGGGGAGATGAATGGCCTCATTATGGTCGATACCCAAATGGCTGAGGGCTTATGTCAAAGGATGCAGTAATGTCTTGCGGTGCCGTCGAGGTCGCGGAGGATAAGGTCTTGGCGTGATAAAGTCTCAAATGAGTATGCTTGCTTGACTCCTCTTGAGTGAACTAATGACGGATCTTCGGATGCAACTAGTGCTGTGGCCCAACTTTATCTGAGCTGCACCTTGTGCTTTTGATCTTGGAGAAGGGGGTGCTGAATTGCAGAAACATTGGGATTGGCCGTGGCATTTCCCGCTATAACCCTGTTTTGATTAGAGTTTAGCATATTGAATCTTTTTCCTTTTCTCTAAGACTTTCTTCATGATCTCGTTGAAAGTTCTAACAAAAATCATCAACTTCATTCATAACATCGGAGTCTTCATTTAAAACCAAGAGGCCTTTGAAGTGTTGAGAGACCCTTGAATCTTGATTGTTCTCATGGAGCCATAAGACTACTCCACATTGCACTTGCTCGAGTATTGTTGCCTAAAAGACTGTCGGTCGCGAAGCCCTAATACTGCCCTTTGCTTGCATTACTGTAATGCCGTAACCCAAAAGATTGTAGATTGCGAAGCCCGTTGAGACCTTCGGTGCCGAATTGAGGAAGCTTCCAATGTTGCACATCTACAGTGGCGACTCCGCTGGGGACGATAGAGGGTTAAACTTGCGTTTTTCATTTTTGGTGTTCTTTTATTTTATTTTCTGGGGATTCTGGTAAAAAGGGTAGGAAGCGCGCGCCTCCGGCCTTCTTGGCCTAAAGCGCGCGCGTCCGACCCTTATTACCAGAATCGCCCGCCTCCCTTCTTGTCCTTCAATTCCATATTTCTGTGCTAACAAGTTTCTGCAGGGGAAAGTTACATAATTTGGGACCAGGGCAATCCCCTGAGTCCGCAGTTTCTTCTAACATTCTGACAGGTACCCCAGATGCGCGCGCCTCCCATATTCATTGCGCAATGCGCGCGCTTCCCACATCACTTCCCTGAGGCGCGCGCTTCTGGGAAATTTTCCAGGAACAGAACAGTGCACAGAAAGCAGAACAGAGCAGAATGACAGTGTGTGGGCACCGGGCCTGCATACAATTTCTTTTATTTTCTGTTTATTTTTATCGGTCACACGGGTGATTCGAAAGTTGTAAATTACGTGCTTATTTTTTTTTTTTTTATTATTTCCTTTAAAAAAAAAAAAAAAAAAAAATATTTTGTCACTTGTTAGACCTCACACTACATGCACATATTCCTATCAACTGCTCACAATCGAGCCGCACAAGTCCAACCCCAAACCCGTCGAGGCCCGTCCTAGGAAGTTTCAAGCTCCACCTGACCTTGACTCTTCCGAAGCGGTCAACCTCAGCCCATGGCGTAGTTCATGACTACATGCCGGGGGTGACCTTTGAGCCTCATATTCAAGCCGAGCACAAACCACACAATTCTGGTTAGGGTCTAACACTCCGTGACTCAAGTCGGTTTCCATGTGCCGAGATTTCCCTAAACTAATGTCTTCAAATCATACATGCCAACTTGTTGCAATGGACGAAATAAAACTCCGTCCCCAAAAGTGGTTATTATGGACGAAAATAAAAATCCGTCCCCGCATGTATGCTTTACTACATTAATTTAGTTTAATCCCGACACATGTAGGATTCACAAGCGTGGTGGAATCCGATGAGTATATGGGACCGCGAGAAGGTCTATATACTAGTGTGACGATTCCACTATTTTTCTAGAAACCCCAAAAAGGACCACGTCCTTCCGACTTTTGTAAATAAAAAAAAAAGAGTCGTTTTTCTTTATGTGGTTGAGTCTTTTTCCTTGTTTGTGGGTTTAATCATATTACTCAAAAGGTGTTTGTGGGGCCATCCTAAGATCAACCGTGTTCTCTCCATAGGTCCAATGTCTTCGAACGGCAACGACAACGGCATTCCCGTGCCCAACGAAGGGTTATTTCGCATGGTGGAAGCATTGAAAGGGCAAGTCGATACACTAGCCGAGAATGTCCGCCGCAAGGATGATTTATGGCGAGCCCGTTACGAGCATGTGAAAATGGCCCACAAGAAAGAAGTTGCTAAACTCAAGAACCAATTGAAAGGGCTCACGGGTGAAAGAAAGGTCCAAAGCATTGATACCGGTTTGGTCAACACTCTCATGTCCTACATTGACCAAAGGCTTAGTGGGCTAAATTTGCACAAGGGCCCAAACACCGATCTTCATCAAGCTTCTCTCCTCATGAACACAATGGAGGCTCTTCTCGAAAAGTTCAAGATGCCCGATATTGGCAAGTTCAACGGCAACTCTTGCCCCAACGCTCATGTCGACTCCTACATTTGGACCATGCTACCAAAGAGAGTGTCTCCTCAAATAATGGCACAATGCTTCCCGCTTACTCTCGAGGGGGTCGCAAAAGATTGGTATATGGGTCTTCCAGTTTCCACCCGCCTCAATTGGGATGCCGCGATGCTTGCCTTTAAGTCACAATATCAAGGCAACTCCATATTCCGCCCCACCAAGAAGGAATTGGAGAGCACCGTGCAAATGGGTAATGAATCATTGGGGACTTCTATCTCCGTTGGAATGAAAAGCTAGCCGAGATGGTTGATAGGCCTTCCAAGAAGGAACAAATGGACATCTTCTTGAAGTGTTTGAAAATGGACTACCGCACTCATCTTAGTGGGGCTTTTCACTCCGATTTTTCGAGCATGTATGATGCGGGGGTTAGAATTGACAATTTGCTCCGAGAAGTGGCCGAGTCCTCCTATGACACAAGCTTCAACGACAAAGGGTTCCAAAGCAATGACATGGAAGAATGTAGTGACATGGGAGACTACAATGACAATGAGGACTACAACGACATGGGGGATGACGACAACAATCTCCGTTTCTCTTTCTCTACCTAGAAATAGGATAAAAAAAAAAAAAAAAAAAAAGAGTCAAAAGTCCTCTAATGTGTGCATTAATGTTTTCTCTCGTCCTATGTTCGAGTCCATTGAGTCATCAAATAAAAAGTCGTTCTTGTCCTCATACACTCTTCCGAGTTGTTCAATTAATTCTTGGCAAAATGATGAAAAGATGTCTAAACAAGTTTTAGAACGAAGGCCATCGCTTGAACGCCTAGGGGCTAAACATCGTGACGAAGGCAACGACATCAACAACAACGGCGAATCCAAGACATCAAGCATGGAGAAAAAATCAAGCAAAGTTTTCAAAGGGGGATAAAAAAAAAAAAAAAAAAAAAAAAAAAAAATGCTCGCTAGGTTGAACTCTTCAAATCAACCTAGGCAAAAGTTAGAGCACAAAAAAAAAAAAAAAAAAAAAAAAAAAAAATTCCCCTCAATCAAAGAAGTTCACATCAAGATCAACATCATTCCATCCACCAAAGGAGGACGAAGCTACACGACGAAGCAACAATTCCATCCCGAAGAATGGAGAATTCACAAGAACTACGATGACCTGAGCCTCTACACTGGAGGAACGTAGGCAACCTGCGGGTCCGGTCTCATGCAAGAAAGAAGATATGTTTAGCCCTAGCGCGTTATGGTGATCGGCCTTCATCTCGAACTTGTCAAGACATCTTTGTACGATTCATTTGCCAACGAATTAATCACCAAAAAGATTGAACAACTTTCTTAGATTTGAAATCATTTTGCGCTCCTTGTCGAGTCTAGGGACTTCTATTCTTTCTGCATACTCCCAATTCCTTGCAATCAAATTGGGGCTTTCCTTCTCTCTCTCTTAATGACTCACTTTCCTTCGTGAGTCATTCAATTCAATAAAAAAAAAAAAAAAAAAAAATACATGTCAATACTAGGGACACTTCCCTAGTCAAGTCAATGTCACTCATCATTAGTGACAAAAGGTCTCCACCGCAAAATCACATGTCTTATCTCCCCAGCAGAGTCGCCACTGTAGATACCCCGGGGAACCACGGCTTGGCTAGAGCGGTGAATTATCCTAGGATGTCTAACTTGTTTTAGATTGTTTAGAGTCGCCACCTATGTTTTTAAAGGAACATAAGAAAAACCTAGAAATAGCCTAATTTATGTACAAAACCAGAGATTCGGGAGAGAAGGGTTCGGGGGTTAGGTGACGGAGTGGGAAGTACTTAAACACCCACTCCGCCCCGCTTATGCGGGTCTTGCTACTATTGGTGTTCTAATGCTAAATGTCCTTCAATTTTATTAACAATGCTAACAATTATAATGTAGAGAAAAAGGGGAAAAGAATGATTTTATTAATTTAATGCTAAATAGTTACATGTTGGACTAGTGCTAAATGATTACATTAAGAAATGAAATATAAATTAAATGAAGTTTGGAATGTTGGGATGTAACCTTGGCCAAACTACAATAGTGAAGTGACCTTTTGGTTGTATCCCTTTTATGGAGATTGCATACTAGTAAGACTAGACAAATAAAATAAGAGAAGAAAAGAGATGTTGTACCTTAGGAAAGAGGACTTCAAACTTGGACTTGAAAATGGTGTTGTTGTAGAGAAAATGTTGTGCAAACACTTTGTGTAGTGTTTTGTAGAGAAAGATTGTTGAGATGATTTGTGTAGAGTTTTTGTTCAAGTCTCAAAAATTGGGTCCCTTCCAAGGTAGAAGATGATGGTTTTTATAGGTAAAAAAGAGAGGGAAATGATGGAGGGAAAAGATGATCATCCATGTGAAATGGAATTGACCAATCAAAAACAAGATAAATAAAATAATAAATAAAAGAAATAAAAGAAAATCAAATAAAATAAAAAGGAAATATTTTGTTTAATGAAAAGGCTAGAAGTGTGGGATTGGGAGTTAATGAGAAAGGGGGGATGAATGTGGATGTAAAAAGATGGTTTTTGTGATCAAGAAAAGATGTTTGTAAATAAGAAAAGGGAGGGAAATAAGGTGCAATCCGTTACTGCCAAAGTGGGAAGCGCGCGGTCCGGCTTTTGGTGCGGGACGCGCGCGCGTCTCACTGGCGGTGCCGGAAGCGCGCGATTTTAAAAATGACAGAAAGACAGAAATGACTCTAAAATTAATTCTGTTATGCAGTTTAGTCCAAAACTAACGGAATCAGTTAGGAACTTAACCGAAGTAACAGAAATCAACAAAAATAAGTTAAATAAAAATACTTTGTATGCAATCGGGGTGAGAGGTCCAAGGCGGGGTGTCTACACAAAGGAACCAATTTTAATTACTAAAGTGTTCCACGGTGCCCAACTAAGTCAACTAGAATAGTACTATGGAACCTAGACCGAGACTACACCTTGATCTTAAACCTCAACAATAAGACAATCATTCTGGTCTGGAACCATGCGTCCAATAGAACTATTGCGTAGTACTTGAAAATTTCTTTCCAACGATAGTTTACACGTCCAAAACGGAGTCCGGACGAAGAAGTTATGACCTCTGGAAGATTGAACGTAAAACGGACAATTTTTATAAAGTGTTCGGCCGGACATGAAGAAAAATCCCTGTTTTAGCTCCGAATTTCACTCCTTTCATTCTAAATCTTAGGAATACCTATATATACTTCTATCCTAACATTTAAAGACAAGAAAACTCAATTCATGTGCCTCTAAAACCCAAACTAAAAATACAACCTAGTCTTAAACAAACGCAAATATGATTTCCAGAAAAACAGGGCGGGCGGGAGCCTGAATAGGGGCGGGCGGGCGCCCATTATAACAGAAGCTAAGGGTCAGAAAAGGGGGAAGTGGGCGGGTGCTTGGCAGGGGGCGGGCGGGCGCCCGGTCGTTGGGCTGGGCAGAAATCAGCTGGGTTTTAACACATTCTTACCAAAATCAAACCCAAAATCTTGCTAGTTCATAAACACCCAAAATCAACACTTCCAATACTCTTAACAATGTACTAAAACAACATATAAACCTCTAGGAGACCTAGATAACAACATTTAACCACACAAATCAAGATTCAATCTAAACATTCATATCATCACAACTTTTAACCAAAAATCCAAATAAATTCCAAATAATTTCTAAACTCAACCAAAATGACATAGATATCAACAAGAACATCAATAGTGTTAAAGATGAGCATTTTTAACATAAATGGGGGAAAAATAACTTACTTGAATTTTCTCAAAGTTGCCGGAACTCGTATATTTTTAGCCCTCTACGATCCTAACGACGATCTAAACAAGTTTCATGTTTTAAGAAATGAGAAATAATGAGAGGAAGAGGAAGAAAATGAAGAGAGAAGGGAGAGAAAAACTTACCTTCACAAATGGAGGAGGGAGAGAGAGAAGTGCTGGAGAGAGGGAGAAGTGAGGGAGAAATGAGGGAGGAGAGTAGGGAGGGAGTAGGGAGAAATTATTTAAAACTTACACTTAAACCCCTCCTCTACTAACCAAACACAAATACTTACACTCCCTACTAACAATTAAGACCCAACAATACTACACTAACCCAAATGACCCAAATAAAATGCTAGACATGAATTATTATAACTCATAAAATGCACACATAAATTATTAATTAAATAATAATTTAAATAAATAAATAAGCAAATAAATAAATAATAATTATTTATTACTAATAAAATAGAGCCTAGTTTTCGGGTCGTGACATTCACTCACCCTTAAAGAAAATTCGACCCGAATTTTAATTTACTTACCCGAAAGACCAAATAGGTACGGATACGATAGTTCTGCCATTTCTCAAATTCCTCAATTGTCCAATCTAACCCACTACAAGGTAACCTTAAATGATGCTTACGATGACACTACTTCTTGAACCGAATCATTCCATCATTATCTTCATTACTAATCAAAATCCGTACTCAAGATCGAAGAATCCAAATTATTTTCACACATAATCTCGAGATATCTCAAGCTCGCCTTATTCATAACCTTAACTACACCGCAAAGGTACTTCTATTTGTAAATCGCATACTTAGTATTATTCCCCTGAAATTCAAAACATTACCCTCTCGAGCTTAATCAGCTTTTAAAATATGAAAGGCCGAAGAAATTTTCCATCCCCATAATATTCACCAAAGGCTATATCTCTAAGGATTCCCATTATAGTGCTCTAGCTCTAGGTAGCACCTTAAACTAGTGGTGTAATATAAACCCAAAATTTTAATACAAAATGTCCACTTAAATCTACGCCATAATATCATCGTCATAACACTCCAATCCTTGAAAGCCTAAAATAATTACGAATACTCAATAGTCCGAAAATGATCTAAATTTTATCTTCAAGGGATTTCCTCTAACTCCCTTTTTAGTTAATAATCTGTGCTCATATACCCAAGGAAATCAACAAAACTCAAATCTTCAATAGCTAACCCAAGTTAGTCTTTCACGCATACATTTATTAACCTAATGATACTTAGGCTCAATAGTACTACCATCATAATAAGCCAATTAGCTAGCAACGTTCCGACTGACCTAATACCAAATCATGATATTCCTTAATTATGCCCAAGTATTGATACTCAACTTTCTTCCCATACCCTTGATCCAATTCGGGTAACGCCACCAAGAAGGGATTTAGAACCATAGAACCACTATCTAACCAAATTTCAAAATGTCTTTAACATAGATTGAGAAATTATTACTCTCCCAAAATGTACTTAGTCCTTTCTAACTTAACACGCTTATCACCATTAATGATCATAACTCCTACAACAAACTCATCATCCCTAACAAATCGTACACCTCTCCATACTAATCCATTCCGATACATTCACGGAGATGTACTAAAAGTGACCAAAATTTTCCTCAAAAGATTCTCATTGAATCCTCAACTCCTATAACCCAACCGATACAATATGGATATTGATCTAAATATTAGCATTACAATCTTGTACCACAACAACCCAATTTAACCCAAGTTCCCTATCGATCAAGCGACATATTGCCCCCAATATAAATTATACCCAAGACTTCAAAATTAATATTGCCAACAGAATAAGCTAAATTCCCAGCACCACCTTATAATAAAGACTTTCTGACTTTCAAGATATAACCTGAACATTATATATACTTAGTATGATCCTAAACAAAGTCAAACATACTAATATAGAAATATTCACCACCTATCGATGGCACACAAGAAATTCGTAACGCACGGAAAGCTAAACCATACCACTTAACTCATCAATATCTCGCATATGTGACATAACCAAATCATCCCATATATACTAGTAACAATCACGTAGTTCCGTATTCGAGAATACACCTCAACATAAATCCATGAATGATAACAATCAGGCGAACATAGCACAAAACGTTGTCCACTTTACGAAATAGATATGCCCGAGCTAACAGATTTGCATTCTCGATTCCCAAACCAACTCACCCCAAGGGGACCAACACTATTAATATCAATCTTATACTTGATATACTAGAAGAGAAGAACACTCGACGTCAACATCACAACTCATAACTCCACCAACTTCTACCTTAACCTTATCTTCCAAGAAAACTTAGTTTCTAAACCGCTCAAAGTTATAAGACCCAAGTATTGAAATCTATCCAATATCAGAGTTCTTATTCTCTTTCAAGATCTAAAACCATTGCTCTGATACCAACAGTCACGCCCCGGAAATCTCAAAATCCATAAATAATTTTTTTTTTTACAAAATGTACATCTCCAAAAAGTAATATACCAAACCGGGCGCGTGAATTCAACTATAAACCAATACCATCAAACAACACCTCAACGAGATTATAACTCGGAGACTAGAAACAAATGCGGAAGCAAGAACAACTATTAACAAAAGTATCCAAAGTACAACCGTATATACAAAACACTGAACGACTACGAACCCACAATAAAATACATAAAGGTTCCGAAGAGCAACTATCCCAAATACGATCAACCTGCTCAGAAGATTCCCGCTACAACGGACCTCACAACGCTACCACTTGCTTTCCTGGGGGGGGGGGTTAAGGAAAAACAATTTGAAACAAGAAACGGGGTGAGATAAAATCTCAGTAAGTTACTAAATGCATCTACATGGCATAATATCATGCAAATCAACGATAACTGAACAAGTAAATCACATAACAACAAATGAGAAAGCTCCCTATCGCCAACTGTCCCATACCAGTTGGAAATAACGACTATCTCATCATGCAACACATAAGACTGAAATAAACACGTAACAAAGGATACTTAGCCAAGGTTTCACCAAACTGATAGAACAATCGCTGCGCAGCTTCAACCGATCAACCAATCCACAATAGCAGCATAACAACTGAAGAGAACCCCGATCAGAACCGACCAATCAATCAATCAACCCATCAAGCCATCTTCATAGTAGCATAAAAGCTGAAGAGAAAACCCCGGTCAGAAGCGACCAATCAACCCATCGATCAAACAAACCATCTTCATAGTAGCATAAAAGCTGAAGAGAAACCCGGTACCGGAACCAATAACCAAATGAAGTGTCACAAGGGACGGGAGACATGCCACAAAGTCATGCTCCAAGTAAAGCTAAAATGCACACAAAGGAGCTAGCTCTTCTCACATCCAAGGCCAATCTGGAGGAGGGTAATAATGGGCAAAACAATGGTCAACATCACAATGGACTTGGCTGTGCCATCATAATGTTTCGCATCGCCCAAACACACACAAAATACCAGCTGGACTTTCAAGTAAAGGCTAAGTAATAAAATACTAGCACAATAATTAACCATTGATTCCAAAGTAGGGAATCATACCAATTAATCACCATAAAAGATGCAAACGATTACTCAAGAAGAGTTCAACAACAATAGCACAAGGAGTTTCTCATAAAAGAGTCCAACAACATTGACCATTAAAACATAATGATTCCAAGATAAGTCACGTACCAATTACATCCTAAATATGATACCCACAAGTTACTCATAAGGAACACAACCCAAACAGTCGCTCACAAATAGTACAACGACTATAACCCAAAATTATCCTAAACGTTTACTCATAAAGATGTACTAGGACTGTGAAGTCAACCATCTCATCACACCTGGAATTCCAAAGTAGGAACTCAGAATGAATACACCTTAAGGTTAATCAAACCGTGGTACCCAATTGCCAATTCACGCTTTACCTCCGTTCATAACGAACTAATTCTAAATACCCCAAACGAATCCAAAAGGTTACACTTATTAGAACATGATCACGACAGGACTAAACCCTATACCTTGGTGTTCAATAACAACCCTCTAGGTACTATAGGACATCGCCTAAAACCTAGACCAAGTCTTACTCGAAGATCAATTCGATTGGAACAATCACGAACACATCATAAGATGCCCAAACATTCCCAAACAATACTTGATCAAATTACATAACACCATTGTTCACAAAGGAACCAATTTTAATTACTAAAGTGTTCCACGGTGCCCAACTAAGTCAACTAGAATAGTACTATGAAACCTAGACCGAGACTACACCTTGATCTTAAACCTCAACAATAAGACAATCATTCTGGTCTGGAACCATTCGTCCAATAGAATCATTAGGCAGTACTCGAAAATATCTTTCCAACGATAGTTTACACGTCCAAAACGGAGTCCGGACGAAGAAGTTATGGCCTCCGGAAGATTGAACGTAAAACGGACAATTTTTATAAAGTGTTCGGCCGGACATGAAGAAAAATCTCTGTTTTAGCTCCGAATTTCACTCCTTTCGTTCTAAATCTTAGGAATACCTATATATACTTCTATCCTAACATTTAAAGACAAGAAAACTCAATTCATGTGCCTCTAAAACCCAAACTAAAATACAACCTAGTCTTAAACAAACGCAAATATGATTTCCAGAAAAACAGGGCGGGCGGGCGCCTGAATAGGGGCGGGCGGGCGCCCATTATAACAGAAGCTAAGGGTCAGAAAAGGGGGAAGTGGGCGGGCGCTTGGCAGGGGCGGGCGGGCGCCCGGTCGTCGGGCTGGGCAGAAATCAGCTGGGTTTTAACACATTCTTACCAAAATCAAACCCAAAATCTTGCTAGTTCATAAACACCCAAAATCAACACTTCCAATACTCTTAACAATGTACTAAAACAACATATAAACCTCTAGGAGACCTAGATAACAACATTTAACCACACAAATCAAGATTTAATCTAAACATTCATATCATCACAACTTTTAACCAAAAATCCAAATAAATTCCAAATAATTTCTAAACTCAACCAAAATGACATAGATATCAACAAGAACATCAATAGTGTTAAAGATGAGCATTTTTAACATAAATGGGGAAAAGTAACTTACTTGAATTTTCTCAAAGTTGCCGGAACTCGAATATTTTAGCCCTCTACGATCCTAACGACGATCTAAACAAGTTTCATGTTTTAAGAAATGAGAAATAATGAGAGGAAGATGAAGAAAATGAAGATAGAAGGGAGAGAAAAAACTTACCTTCACAAATGGAGGAGGGAGAGAGAGAAGTGATGGAGAGAGGGAGAAGTGAGGGAGAAATGAGGGAGGAGAGTAGGGAGGGAGTAGGGAGAAATTATTTAAAACTTACACTTAAACCCCTCCTCTACTAACCAACACAAATACTTACGCTCCCTACTAACAATTAAGACCCAACAATACTACACTAACCCAAATGACCCAAATAAAATGCTAGACATGAATTATTATAACTCATAAAATGCACACATAAATTATTAATTAAATAATAATTTAAATAAATAAATAAGCAAATAAATAAATAATAATTATTTATTACTAATAAAATAGAGCCTAGTTTTCGGGTCGTGACAATGTGAACTTCTTTGAATGAGGGGGGATTTTTTTTTTTTTTTTTTTTTTTTTTTTTGTGCTCTAACTTTTGCCTAGGTTGTTTTGAAGAGTCAACCTAGCGAGCTCTTTTTTTTTTTTTTTTAATCCCCCTTTGAAACATTGATTGATTTTTCTCCATGCTTGATGTTTTTTGGATTCGACGTTGATGTTGTGCCTTCGTCACGATGTTTAGCCCCTAGGCGTTCAAGTGATGGCCTTCGTTCTAAAACTTGTTTAGACATCTTTTCATCATTTTGCCAAGAATTAGATTGAACAACTTGGAAGAGTGTATGAGGACAAGAACGACTTTTATTGGATAAGACCGACTCAAACTTTGACATTAATGAGAAGGAAGAAAACTTAATGCACACATTAGAGGACTTTGACTCTCCTTTTTTTTTTTTTTTATTCCTATTACTAGGTAGAGAAAGAGAAATGGAGATTGCTGTCGTCATCCCCCATGTCGTTGTATTCCTCATTGTCGTTGTAGTCTTCCATGTCACTACATTCTTCCATATCGTTGCTCGGGTTGCTCGGGAACCCTTCGTCGTTGAAGCTTGTCTCATAGGAGGACTAGGCCACTTCTCGGAGCAAATTGTCAACTCTAATTCCCGCATCATACATGCTTGCAAAATCTGGATAAAAGGCCCCACTAAGATGAGCTCGGTGGTCCAAAGTCAAACATTTCAAGAAGATGTCCATTTGTTCCTTCATTGAGAGCCTATCCACAATCTCGGCTAACTTGTCATTCCAACGGCGAGAAAACTCCCCAAATGATTCATTGCCTTCTTTCACGGTGTTCTCTAATTCTTTCTTTGTGGGACGGTACATGAAATTGCCTTGGTATTTGTAACGCCCCGAAATCTTAGGTTTGATATGAACAATAGAATTCGACACATCCCTACTACTAATATCTTGACATAAACCAAAACTAATACAACTATACTCCCCTAATAATCAAGGAAATACGTTACCTGAGATGGTTCAAACACTTCACCACCCTTTAACTTTACATTCCCACTAACTAATCTTAACTTTTAACTGCTCGGCACAGAAGCCGGCAAACAAAAGATAATAACATAATATATACATATACACAACTGTACCCCAAAAATTCCGAGTTCAACTCACTCAGATTTAACCGTCGTCCTCACAACTAAAGAGTAACATTTAACCTACCCCAAAAGTGGTTTCCCCCAAAAAGAACTTACTACAACGATCCTCACCTCGTGCTATCACTAGCCTTCTTGGAATCTATGGAAACAAAGAAATAAGAAACGGGGTGAGATAAAATCTCAGTAAGTTACTACTATAGCTACATGATATGCATACATATGATAATGAAGCATAGAAGGATCACATATAGCAATGCATCAAGTAGCAAGTCATATAAGTAGCTAATCCTACCCAATATGCAACACGTATAACTAAGTACACATTACAAATGATATTTCTTTTCTCCTTATTACTCCATACCCATTGATAACCAAAACTTTCAACTGATGATACCGTTGATGTAGGCCTTCATAATGAACGTAGCTTCATAATATCAATGGAGACCCGTTACTTAGTATCTCAACCCAAGAACAAAAAAGAGCTATTCAATCATTGTGCATAATGGTCCAATAATCGAGGAAGCTAGACCCCTACCGTGATCAAGAGTAGGAGCAAACGGTCACAGATGCATAGATTCACGGTTATTACTCAGCCCCAGCACTCATAATAAACGTGAACCTATACACCCCCGAAACAACAAACCAGCTGGACACACATGTAAGTACACATGTAATATTTACTTGATATAACAAAACTATCACTAGGCCCAAAGTAGGGGACTAGTCCATTAACCACATAAATCATGTAAGTATAATTGCATATTCTCGTCAATTCAACTTGTAGCACAATTGATGCTCATCATTCACCATTTAAGCCCATATACATTAGACTTGACACTCATAACAACCTTCCCAAACCACTCCTACAATTACCCTAGACCATCCTCTAAGGCTAACAAAGATCACCCCTTTCATTCACCCATTTGGAACCATTATTCATTTATAGGGGAGTATGTGCGGCCGCCCAAGGAAGGGTGTGCGGTCGCCCACTTAAAAGAAAATCAAGAAAAAAACCTTCCAGAAGATTGTGCGGTCGCCTGCCCATTTGGGCGGTCGCCCACTTACTCGACAGGCCCAAAAACTAGGAATTTCATACTCCCTTCGTTTCACCGTCCCAAAAGTACAACACCTACTATAATAAACGTTTGTAACCATTACAAGGCTACAAATTCAGTACCAACCCAACTTTAACATTTCTTTATACTCAATCCCAAACCAACAACAACAATTTTTCCAAAAATTGACATACTTCACTAACTTTGCAACAACTGATACATAGAACATTTTTATAACCATTTTAACATTTAAAAAGGGGAATTAGTAACTTACCTATCCTGGAAAAGTATCAAGAAAACTAGATTTGAACCGGTAGAAATGATCTATTCAATGCCCTGATCATTTTTATATAATTAGTTTTTAAAACGGAGAAGTAAATAAAAAGATAGAAATTAAAATAGGATGAAATCCTACCTTACTGTTCTTCATAAACCAGAGGGAGTAGAAAGTAGTGTGTGTGTGTGTGTGTGTGTGTGTGTAAATGTGTTCTACGCAGAGAAAGGGAAAGATAAGCACATTAGGATATTTTCTACTTTTCACTTAGGACCCTTTATTTTCATTTTGAGCAACTAAGCCCCTGAACTTTAAAGTTACACTTTGAACCCTAAAATTTCAACTAACTCATTTATTCCTTTTAACAAAATTTCTACTAATACATTGACTACCCACATATGCTCAAATAATATATACAAGTCCTAAAAATTTTACCTAGCACATAAAATGCACAATTTATTATTTAACACTTCAATTAAATACCACATAAATCACAAAATAAATTATAATTATGTAAATTGCAAAAATATGAAAATAAAATTGGGTGAGGCGTTACATCCTCCCCACCTTAAAAGAAAATTCGTCCGCGAATTTTATTTATCTAAATGATCAAATTACTTACCGAAGTTATCAAATAGACTCGGGTATTTTTCTCGCATTTCTCGCTAGGTTTCCCAAGTAGCCTCTTCAATCTCATGATTCCTCCATAACACTTTCATGAGTGGAATCCGCTTGGTACGCAAGACTTGTTCCTTCCAATCAAGAATCTCCACTGGTAATTCCTCGTAGGACAAATCAGGTTGAAATTCCATTTGCTCATACTCAAGTACATGTGATTCATCTGCTATATACTTACGAAGTGTAGAGACATGAAATACATTATGTACCCCGGATAATGATGGCGGTAGTGCCAGTCTATAAGCTAGTTTCCCAATCCTCTCAAGGATTTCAAATGGTCCGATATACCGAAGAGTCAACTTTCTTTCTTCCCAAATCGTTTCACACCTTTCTGAGGCGATACCTTTAAGAACACAAAATGACCCACTTGGAATTCAAGATCCCTTCTTCTATTATCAGCATAAGTCTTTTGACGACTTTGAGCTGTCCTCATTCTATCTCGAATCAATTTCACACTTTCCACAGATTGTTGAACCATTTCGGGTCCCAAAAGCTTTGCTTCCCGACTTCATCCGAACATATTGGTGATCTACATTTTCGACCATACAATGCTTCGTAGGGGGCCATTTCAATGCTAGACTGATAGCTGTTATTATAGGCAAATTCAACTAACGGTAAATGCACATCCCAACTACCTTTGAAGTCAACCGCACATGCTCGTAACATATCCTCAGAATCCGTACCAACCTTTCTGATTGCCCATCTGACTGTGGGTGAAATGATGTGCTAAAATTCACTTTCGTACCCATTGCACCTTGAAGAGCTTGCCAAAATCGGGATGTAAAACGAGGATCTCTATCGGATACTATACTCACAGGAACCCCATGAAGCCGAACTATTTCCTGAACATAAAAGAAGCTAACTGAGTCAATGAATACCCATGGAAACAGGTAAAAAGTGAGCCGACTTGGTTAACCGGTCTACTATAACCCAAACAGCTTCGTAACCCCTCCGAGTACGTGGTAAACCAGTTACAAAGTCCATCGTGATATGCTCCCATTTCCATTCCGGAATCTCTAAAGGTTGTAACAGACCCGCTGGACGTTGGTGTTCCACTTTCACTTGTTGACATGTCAGACACTTAGACACATAATCTGCAATCTCCCTTTCATACCGTTCCACCAGAAATATTTCTTCATATCTTGATACATTTTCGTACTTCCTGGATGTATGGTATACTTTGTCTTATGAGCCTCCTCCAGTACTCACTGTTTAATCTCACCATCTGCTGGAATACACACCCTACCACAAAATGTAAGAATTCCATCATTATTTAAGGTAAAGTCGGGTGTCTACCCTCTTTCATTCCATTAACAACCTTCTGCAATTCAGGATCAATCACCTGAGCTTCTTTAATCTGTTGAGGTAAAACGGATGTAGCTCTTATATTCGTAAAACTCATGCCATGACTCGATTCATAAGGGTTCCAATCTCGTAAATCTTCTAACAATTTCCACTCTCGTGCCATCAAATGTGCAACATAAGTATTCCTACTCAATGCATCGGCCACCACATTTGCCTTTCCCGGGTGATACAAAATCGTACAATCATGATCTTTCAGTTTCTCCATCCATCTGCGTTGTCTCATGTTGAGTTCTTTCTGAGAAAATAAATACTTCAAGCTCTTATGGTCTGTGAACACTTCAAATCTAGCTCCATATAAGTAATGCCTCTACTTATGTAATGCAAATATAATCGCAGCCAATTCTATGTCATGAGTAGGATAATTCTTCTCATAGGGAGTTAACTTCCTTGAAGCATAAGCAATTACTTTACCATTCTGCATCAACACACATCCTAATCCATCCTTGGAAGCATCCGTTTAGACAACAAAATTATCGGATCCACTAGGCAAGGCTAATACTGGAGCAACTGTCAATCTTCGTTTCAACTCTTGGAAGCTTGCTTCACATTTACCATCCCATTCGAAGGCTATAGATTTTCGTGTCAAACTAGTCATTGGTGTAGCAATTTTGGAAAATCCTTCAATAAACCGCTGATAATAACTTGCCAATCCCAAGAAACTACGTACCTCGGTGACTATTGTTGGTCTCTTCTAGTTAACTATGGCCTCTACCTTTGAAGGATAGACAGAAATACCTGCCGCTGACACCACGTGTCCCAAGAAAGAAACTTCTTCCAACCAGAAGGCACATTTACTAAATTTGGCAAATAACTGCTTTTCCCAAAGAACACTCAATACAATCTTTAAATGTTGCTCATGCTCAGCCTTGATTTAGAATAGACCAAGATATCATCAATAAAAACCACCACAAAACAATCCAGGTAAGGTTTGAAAACTCGGTTCATCAAGTCCATAAACGCTGCAGGAGCATTCGTCAAACCAAATGGCATAACCACAAACTCATAATGTCCGTACCTGGTGCGTAAGGCTGTCTTCGGTATATCCTCCTGTCGGACTTTCAGCTGATGATACCCACTTCTTAAATCAAGTTTCGAATAGACTACGGACCCTGAAGTTGATCAAACATGTCGTCAATATGAGGTAACGGGTACTTATTTTTAATGGTTACCTAGTTAAGCTCTCTGTAGTCAATACATAATCTCAAAGTACCATCCTTCTTTTTAACAAATAACAATGGTGCACCCCACGGTGACACACTAGGCTTGATGAACCCTTTTTCAAGTAACTCCTCGAGTTGTTTCTTCAGTTCCCTTAACTTAGCTGGAGCCATTCTATACGGAGCTTTAGATATCGGTGTTGTACCTGGTAATAACTCAATACAAAACTCAAGTTCCCGGTAAGGTGGCATACTATACTCGGTAGAAAAACACATCCGAAAATTCAGATACGATAGGAATATCTTCCAACTTTGCTACGGACATACTCTTGTCAACAACACATGCAAGATACCCAGTACAACCACCAGATAACAATTTTCTAGCTTTCAAGGCAGATATAACATGAAAACTACACATAGTCCTATCCCCCTCAAATATAATTTTAGGTAAACCCGGCATAGAAAAAGTAACCACCTTTTGATGACAATCAACAGATGCATAATGCATATAAAGCCAATCCATACCAAGTATCACATCAAAATCTTTTATAGACAACACTACTAAGTCAGCCTGAAGAGTGTGATCACTTACCAGAACATCACAATTCTTATACACCTCAGTAGCTAACATGCAATCTCCCATAGGGGAAGATACTTCTAACACGTAAGGCATAGAATCAGGAATGACAGGTAAATTGGACACAAAATGTGATGCCACATAAGAATGAGATGATCCTGGATCTATAAGAACTCGCGCTCGCGTACTAAAAAGAAAAATAGTACCTCCTATCACCGCTGTAGACTCAGCCACTCTGTGCTGATTAATAGCGAACACTCGACCCTGCACCTTAGGCCGACCCCCACTATCCCGCTTACTACCAGAAGCCTGCTGCCCGGTACCCTCTCCTTGAGTTCCCTTACTCTTTGGACAATCCCTTTTAAAATGTCCCTTCTCACCACAGTTTAAGCATTTTCCTTGTTTCAACCAACACCTGTCTTCGGTATGGCCCTCCTTCGAACAATACCTGCAAGTCCACTTCGAACTCGAAACATTTGGTTTTGAACCCACTGACACTGACACACTTCCCATACTTTCCGGTTGCCACTGAGGTTGACCACCTGCCTGCTAAATCCACCCCTTTTACTTCCGGAGTTCTGAGCCCTCTCTGGAACACGTACTGATGGTTGACCCACCGTTGTCGTTCCCAGTTTGACCTTGTGTTCTTCAATATCATTCTCAATAGCATAAGCCTTCTCAACTGCTTGTCGGTAACTACAAAGCTGTAGGGAGAGAAGTTGTTTCCTATACTCCGTCTTTAACCCCTTCACAAAACGTTGAGCCCTCTTTGTTTCAGTCGGAACCAAATGACTACAATACCTTGCTAATTTGGTAAATTCAGAGGAATATTGTCCCACCGTCATATTTCCTTGCACTTGTAGATACCCCGGGAAACCACAGCTTTAGGCTCGAGCGGTGAATTATCCTAGGATGTCTAACTTGTTTTAGATTGTTTAGAGTCGCCACCTATGTTTGAGGGACATAAGAAAAACCTATTGATTATAGCCTAAGTTTGATTACGAAAACAGAGATTCTTTGTTTTGAGGTTCGGGGGTTAGATTACGAGATGGGAGGTACCGAAACACCCATCTCGCCCAACTAAAGTTGGTCTTGCTTGGTCAAAATCTACATGAATAATAACGTTCTTCTTCTTCTTCTTTAAGTCATAAAAAGGGGGGTTAAAATAGAATTTGGAATGTAGGAAATAACTCCTTAACCAACCTCAATGAGATGAGGTGATCATTAGAGTCATGTCCCAAAATGATTTGGGTGATTGCACATTTGATTAGAGTAAAAAGAGAGAGAGGAGATGAAGTAGAAAAGAAAGGAAAAGATGACTTTTACCTACAATTTGAAGAACTTCAAATAATGCTTGATGAGATCCTTGGAGAACCTTTAGAAAGTGATTTTGCTATCGTTTTTGTAAGTTCAATTTTCCGGTCCTTGAAAATGGAGGTTGTTGGTCCCTAAAGGGGCAACAAGGGTGTGAAAATTGCTAGAGGGGGGGGGGGGGGTGAATAGCGTTTTAAAATTCTTTTCAAACCCTTTTGCAATTCAATGGCAGAAGCGCACAACTCTTATTTTGGCTAAGTATAGCGCGTAGCAAGAGTGTGAAATGCACAGCGGAAAATTAAAGCAGCTCTGCGCAGGGTATACTGCGCAGAGATAAAAACGCACGCGCTAAGTATGAGGCTAAAGAGTGGCGCAAAAAGGATTCTAAGGCAAATCAGCAATAACAAATACATCATCAAAGTGTAGTGATCTGTAAGATCAAACAAAGCAGTTCATAAATAGTTAAGCAGGAAATATGCAGTAAATATAATGAAACGCTATTTGGAGAGGTTCGGTCGATGAAAGATCTACATCCTCTACCAAGATGGTTAGTCTTGGATTTCTAATGGAGATCTTATTATATGAGAGAGTATTACAAATTATAACATTTGAGCTCAATACTAACTCAATATCTATTATCTATGAAGAACAAATCCTAGACTAAACCGGTGTATCTCAAGAAGTTAGATCAAAATGATCAAAACTTCAAGAGGTGTGTGTGTGACAGAAATTCTGGGCTCTATGAATATGAAAGATGAAGAGCACCAAGAATTCTGGTGATATAGGCTTTGTGATATGAGCAGGAGTTTTGAAGGTTTGAAGATCCTGAAGGCTGTTCTAAAGAATCTGGAAAAACTAAGCAGCAGTCTTCAGATCTTCATGGTTTTTCAGTGAAGCATAAAACTCGAGCTCTGAAGCATAATGGCCAATAAGAGGAGCTTGATCAAAGATGATGATCAAGGGCCGATGAAAAGGGCTAAATCAAAGACAGCTTGGAAATGAAGATGAGCAGGCTATTTATAGCTGAGAGCTGGAATATAGCCGTTGGAGCTCTGAGCAAGGACAATGAGCTGGCACAACATGATTGGCGCGCAGCTGTCCTTTATAGCCGTTGGGGCTCTGATCAAAGATGATGACCTGGAACAATATGATTGGTGCGCAGGTATATAGAGCCATTGGAGACTGAGCATGAAGACCAATTACAAAAGCTTCTTCTAGAAGGTTGACAGCTGTCTTCTCTTGAGATATTTCTTTGAAGCGTGTCTCCACCAATGGTTTTGCTGAGTGTGCTTATTTTGTCATTTGTGCACACCTCAGCTTTTTAATAAGCGTGCATCTTCTAAGCGTTTTCCAAACTTTCTAGAATGAGAGATCAGAAGATGAGGAGCTTGACCAAGGTTGTGTCCGCGCACAAAGGCATGCGCATTGCCGGCGCGCATGGATTCAGCGCATGAGCAGCATGCGCACCATGCTTGGTCACAAAGAGATCTCTTGAGAGTTTAGGAAGTAATATCTTGAAAACTGAGCAGGGTCAAGGTCTGCGCGAGATATCTATGCGCAGTGGCGACCTGCGTATAGAACATTCTGCGTAGCGAAATGAATCCTTGCTTAGGTGATCTTCGATCTTTAAAGCTTCAAGTCCTATCATCTAAGCCTATACTATAAAAAGGACTTAGCTAAATATTGAAGTTATAAACTTCTTTACATGAGGTCCTAAAGTCCGTAAAAATACTTTATAGGTGATGGTATCAATCAATTCTAACAAATGTAGGAGGGTTAAGTGATAAGCATACCCAATAATCTCCCCCTAAATGATTGATGCCATTACCTACTATAGCAAAGGAAATTCATTGTACTTGATAATAACATGTCCATAAGAATGAGAATGGTAAATCATGCCCCAAGTCAATGCACACACTAGCCAGTGCTATAGATTTCTAATCTATCCAAAAGATTAAAAACTTACAAGATAGGAAAGATAGAAATGTCATTCAGAGCATACAAATAATGTGATATGAAGTTTTAAGTATGCGTTTAAACTGAATGTTTAAACATCATGCGTAGAAGACATGAGCAGTTAAGATTATGCGCATGAGTTAAAGTAATAATGCATTCAATGTTCCACAAACGAATGATTTGAATTGAACAAGGTTTTTGTGAAAGCTTTATGATGCATTCTTCTCATTAAAACTTTGAAGGTTTGACTGTTACAGATTACAAGTTTTAAAGAGGAAAATCAAAAGAGGTGCGCACACAAACAGAAGCGCACAAAATAAAAGCGCATAAAAACATACTGCGCAACGAGAATCAAAAGGTTCCAAAAAAAAATAACAAAATACTTACAGAGGAAATCTAATCTAAGTTGATCCGTTGCAGGGCTTCGCGCATCTCATTATGAAGACCATTGAATTTGTTCATGAGTTCCACCTTTAAATTTTGAAATTTGTCCTGGAACTCCACTGCTTTTCCAACATAAATGTTCATTCCTCTGCGCATATCAGCGTTGTCATCCACTAGCTTTCTGAACCTTGCTCTACTGTCCGTCAGGATGGCAGTTTGCGTAGCTTCTAATCTTGAGTCGGTATGGAGGCGCTGAGTGTTGACGCTTGCTTGAATGTCTAACATTGCGTAGTCAAATTTGTCGTTGAACGCCAAAGAAAAATTTTTCATGGACTTGGCAATGCATCGACGCACTTCTTCAATATTATGCGCAGAGCCTCCTTGTTCAATCTTCTCTATCTGAGCCTCCATCTGAGCTTGAAGGTCATCAAATCCTCTATGTAACCCCTCTGCAAGGGTTTTCTTGAGCTTTTTCAGAATGTCCCTGAGTCCACCATCAAGCGCTCCAAAGGTGCACACATTTTTGAGTTGTGCGCTGACATTTTCAAGCTGAGCGCTGATGGATTTCAGGGAGTCCAGGATAAGATGTTCTAAAGTGATAGGAACTTTTTCTTGCGCAGGCTCAGATGGACTTGCCTTTGCTTTAGCACTCTCCGTGCTTTCCTTTGCCTTTGCTTCTTCTTTGGCAGCTTTCTCCCCCTTAAGGGTATCAATCTCCAAACGCTGCATATCAAGACGATATAATAAAGCAGTTTGAGCAGTAAAGAGTTGATTAAGCTGCAGCTGCGTAGCGACTTGATTCGCTTGAACAGAATGCAATCTCTGCACGATCTGGCGCAGCTCAGCTGAAGAGGTAGGAGTCTCAGGGGCTAAAGATGGAGGTTGAACTGGAGAAGAATCACTGCTGTCGGTGGCTGCGGAACTAGTGCGGCGCTTCTTCAATCCTTTAGCACTGCTGCGCACCTTCTGTTTGAGACGAGAAGAGGTATGTGCGATATCAGCACTGTGGATGGCTTCTTGAGAGGCTTTGTGCATCTGTTCCCCCTCAACAGCATCATCATCTGAATCATCACGGAAAGCAGCCTTGCGCTTCATAGTGGTTGGCTTTGAAGGAGCAGGCGCTGGAATGCTGGTAGGATCTGCCTCTTTGATAGAAATCCCTTTGGTGGATTGAACCAAAGGAATATCCTTGAGCTTTTTGCTACTGGGCTGAGCAATGCCCTTCCCCTTGCGATTGTACGCTTCTTCTGCGGTCTCTTGCGCAGCATCCGTTGTAGATCGTCCTGCACTCTTCTTGGATTTGACCACAGGAATTGGGCCTATCCAGGGTTCCTTGTTGGGAGCGGCATCAGACAACCAGATTTCATAGTAATCGGCGTTGCCTATCTCACTGCGTAAATTCTGAAGGTGTACTCTAGAATAGTACTTTGTGTCGCAAGACTGCTTCTTGATTGACTTTTCTTCAACATAGGTGGCCAATTCACCATAAGTCAATAGGAGTTTGGTTAGCAGTCTGCAGTGAGTTCGGTACTTGGTCTTCCCTACGTTCAGCTTCTTTATAGCTTGTCATCCTCTTCACAATCTCATTGAATATTATCTGCGGCCAGTCTAGTTGATCTTCGTTGAAGATGGCTGCACAGTATTCCCACTGCTTAGAGATGAAATGTCCATTATTTCCATTTTTGCAGTTGAGGGAATCTCCAATTAGGGTGCACAGGTGATACATCACCTCACCAAATTCCTTTCTATTATACATCGGCCACTTTTGTTGAGGGAAGGAATGCCAATGAGCTTCTGTGCAAGCGCGTTTTGATGAGCCTCATCATAGTTGACTGAAGAACTATCAACGTTGAAGTTTAGGAGGCTGCGAATGTGATTGGGGTGAACCATTATATCACAGCGCTGAACGGTGGCCATGATAATTTCTGTTGTCTTGCCTTCAAGTTGTGCAGGAACAACTCTTGCTGTCCTGAAGAATTCATCTAACAGAGCAGGCACTATGAAGGATTGCTCAAGAGTGAATAATGGAAGAATGCCGGAGGTGCTGAGAAGATGAAGCAGATGACGACCAATCGCATCTAAAGAGAGATCAGCTTGAATAAGTTCCCAACCCAGAATGAAATCAACATGTCCCTGCGTAAAACAATAGATAGAATTAGACAACCTATTGCTTATGGAGCTGTGCGCATATGCAAGTAATGCAGATATACCTTGGCGCAAGTTCCAAAAAAAAATTATGCGCAGAAAATAGAGGGTGCGCAATAAATAAGAATGCATACGCAGAGGGATCGTGCGCACAGAAAATAAATATTAGTAAAGAAGTGTGCGCAGAGAAATAGATATAGCTATATGCGCAGAAGGCCATGCGCAGGAAACTGTGCGCAGAGCACAAAGAAAAAAGAGTGAATAATAGACTAAATATAAAAAACTAATTAAGAACATGAAGAACACCAAAAAACACAGAAAAAAACAAAAGTTGACAAAATTTAACAAAAAGTACATCGAAATGACGGCGTGAACAGGACGAAGTCAACCATGTAAAAAGTATGGTCAACGACATTAAAACAAACCCAGAAATTCAGAAAAACGGTTCGTCTGCCAAGGAAGTTATGAAGCACAGAAATTGACGAAAAACATATGTAACGACCATTGATCATGAAATAAACTACATGAAAGAATAGATCAGGAAAATACGAACACAACACAACGATCGATTTCAAAAATGATCAGTAAATAAGGGAGAAATCGAAAAAGGGAGTCTTGAGACCTCCAAGAACAACAATGGCGGAAAAAATAAGGAGTTATAGTGAAACATACCATGTCTTTGACGGTGGGATGCCTTGATTGTCGTTCTACTTCTTCTTCGTGAGAGTTTCCAGAGTGCGAAGAAGAGTCGGAGATGATGATTTCTGGTTGAGTTCTAGTTTTCTTAGGAGCCATTGAAATGGTTTAGAAAGAAGGAAGGTTGAGGTTGAATAGGAAATAAGAGATGAGGGTTTAGAGCAGAGGTAGGAAAAAGAGTGAGAAAATTTAGAGGGAAGAGAGAAGTAGAGAGAGAAACGGTTTAAGTAGGGAAGGAGAAGTTAGGCGCACGATAGCTAATAAAAGTTTGAGAAAATGTGCAGTGGCGCAGGATAGTAATACCACGTGTCACAAAAGGGTGCGCGTGTGTGCTTGTGAAGTCCTAAGCCGGTCACTGTCAAGTCGACTTCATCATAAATGATGAGTCAGTGAAAGGACGGGCGCACGTTAGCAGGGTGACGTGGCCGAAAGGGGAACGCGCGTGCGCAGTCTTTGCGCGCGCGTGTGTCAGCGAAAAGAGGCTGACGGCTGTCGAATCACCTTCCTCATTAAATGGTGAGCAGACATACGTGAGATGAGCTGTCATTAATTGCAGTTTGCATTAAATGACAATGGGACATGCGCAAGGGTAAAAAGGTAATTTCCCAAGAAAGTTCAAAAAAATAAAAGCGCGGGAAAATTTGAATTACACAAGTACCCTTGTGACTCAGCGTTGACTTTTCAGTCAAGGACCTATGTGCAAAATCTAATGAATAGAACACTTACCTGCGGTCCATGATGATTTGCGCATGGATAGTCATGCGCAGCGCATTGATAGCGCAGAGATTCCATAAATCTCAGAACTGTTGTTTCATGCGCAGACAGTTGTTTGCGCAGGAGTTGCATAGGGCGCATGAAAGTTAACCTATTTTGCACACTTTATCAAGCAAATACATTAGTATTAATAAATCATGTGGACAAGTTAGCTAAGATTAAGCATACCCATTTCTCCTTTCAAGAGATCACTTGTTAATTCTTGAGGAGATGATATTAGATGTTGATGATCTTGGTAATAGTGCTTGGCAGGATTGGAAAACTGCTATGGTGGACATATTATCGCAGAGAGTTGGATAATTCTCATCAGGAATCCCATAGTCCACATGTTGTTGCTTCATCCATAAGATTTGGTAGCAGCAGCTTTCACCAGCAATCTATTCTGCTTCAGTAGTGGAGATGGACACAGCAGCTTGTCTCTTGCTTGCCCATGCTAAGTCGATTTCCAAGGAAATGACCAGTTCCACTTGTGCTCTTCCTGTCAATTGTCAACGCTGCATAGTCCGCATCTGAATAACCTACAAGTTTAAAGTTCGAATCTTTGGTGTACCAAAGTCCAAGGTTAACAGAGCTAAAAATATATCTAATATTTTTACGTCAGTTATGTGCGCTTCAGAAGAATTAGCGATAGTGCGCACAGATCCAGTCAACATAATATCTTGGCCAGCTAGCAGAAGATAAAGAAGAGTTAGTCATACCTAGATATAGTCTGATCAACTTTACCTTTTAAGTCTGTTAAATTTGTTGCTTGTGGCCATTGGAGTGTCGTATGCTTTAGCATTCAAGTCCAAACTTCTTGATTAAGTTCCTAGTGTACTTGACTTGATTTGCAAAGATGCCATCATTCAATTGCATGATTGGAAGCCCGAGGAAGAATGTGAGTTCTCCCATCATGCTCATTTCAAACCAGCTTTTCATTTGCTTTTCAAAGCGCTTACAAAGAGACTCATTAGTAGAACCAAATATAATATCATCGACATAAATTTGAACGAGTAAGGAGTGATCATTATACTTAGCAATAAAAAGAGTTGTATTGATTTTACCGCGCTTGAAGCCTTTCTCTTAGTAGGAATTTTGATAGCGTATTGTACCATGCTCTTGGAGTTTGCTTAAGACCATACAAAGCTTTCTTGCTTTGATTCTATGATGCTTCCATTCTTATCCATCTTGTTTCCGAACACCCATTGAACCGCTAAATATAGGGATTCGCACATCGAGAGCATCAAACTTTGCGGTGTAGCATTCGTTTATCTCTCATGTCGGATCAAAGAAGATTGATGGAAATTTCATTTGCTTCAGCATCACGATCATCAAAGGTGATTTGTTGAAGTGGAGAAACATCATGCGCATAAGGAGGTGTTTGCGCATCAGGAGTTGCAACTTCAGGCGCAGCATTTATAGTATGCGCATGAGATGGACTGATTCTGAATCTGCTTGATCTATGTCCTGCGCAGGAATAGAATTACTGCGCACCTGTCTAAAAAGCTCAGCAGAGTCATCAGAATCATTGGGAGCCAAATGTGGCTCAAGGAGAGAATGTTTATCAAAAAGTGGCATGTACAGATACTAAAATGACTAGAGATTTATCTTATTAAGATCATGAAAAGCTTATAGACTGATTGGCATACCCAACGAAAATACCTTCATCTGCTTTGGCGTCGAATTTTCCTTAATAGCGTTTGCAGCCAAAGAACTTTGAAGAAAGTGATGTTGGTTCTTGTTGGTTCTCACAATATTGAGCGACATCGTTGTTCATAAATTCTGTTCCATTGAGGTGTCAAAATCTATTGATGTCTTCTATGTTTGGAGATTAAGGAGAACAGCCAGGATATCATAGAGATACCACAGGTTGGTCCAAAGCTTCGCGGTAGTGAGCGGTCCAAACATATGAGGTGAAGCGGATGTAAGCGTTTTGACACTGGAGCAATCTTGCTGGAGGAAAACTGCTCAGGCTGCTTACTAAGCTGGCATGGTGCTTATACCATTGCTAACTGCTTTTACTTAAGCTTATTGCTACAAAACAAGTATTAGTAATAGAAATTATAGCGGTAAGATCAAATAGATTAGAAATTGGTCTTACGAGTCCTTGTGAGCAAAGTTAGTCCAGAAACGCCATTTTTGATGTAACATAGCGTTGAAGTGATATGGCATTCCAGAACTTTATCTCATAAATGTGATATGGAGAGCAGGTTGCTTGAGACTTAATCTTTTATGATTAGTCCAAATCCAATTATGTGCCCTTTGTTGTTGTCACCATATATTACTGAGTGATCTCTTCCTTCGTGCGCACCTTTAAGAGTGTTGACATCTCTAGTAGTGTTTAGAATCCACTATCGATATCAACTGAGCTTGAGAGAGCGCAGTGAAGTAGATCTTTTCTGCTTGTTGAAACATTAACTTGCGCTCTACAGCAGAGTTATCTTTTAACATCAGCACACTTTGAGGGATTCCTTGCGCGGCTGCGGAGTTGGTGATGATGCAGCTTCTGTTAAGTTGGCGCATGCTCAGGTTCCATTTCAGAAACAACTTTTGAATCATTGTCAGCATTTGCCATTAAGCAGAGTAGTCCATCCTCAGGGTCAGCATAGTTGTCTTCAGTGCCAAGTCTCCGAGTTCTTAGCTCCTTCTCTGCGCAGTTCTCTTCATCAACCATTCTGCACTGCTTTGATGCTTTGTGCGCAGGGTTGCTTTTCCTTGTACTCAAATTTTGAAGGAGGCATTGAAGCGTAATGTCTTGGCTTTCTGCAGTAAACCAAGTCATCTTTCTTTGAGTCTCTATGAGAGAGAATAGGAGGTTTGCTTAAGGATCCACCAAGTTTGGAGAACTTTCTGAATTTGATCTGAGGTTTGAGCAGGCGCAGGAATAAGTGAAAAGTTAGCCATTGCCCTAGATTTTTGAAGCCATATGGAATCGGCACCCAAGCTGTTAAGCTTGAAAAACAAAACAAGTTTTATGAAGGTGTTTGCTCTGATACCACTTGTTGGTCCCTAAAAGGGCAACAAGGGTGTGAAAATCGCTAGAGGGGGGTGAATAGCGTTTTAAAATTCTTTTCAAACCCTTTTGCAATTCAATGGCAGATGCGCACAACTCTTATTTTGGCTAAGTATAGCGCGCAGCAAGAGTGTGAAATGCACAGCGGAAAATTAAAGCAGCTCTGCGCAGGGTATACTGCGCAGAGATAAAAACGCACGTGCTAAGTATGAGGCTAAAGAGTGGCGCAAAAAGGATTCTAAGGCAAATCAGCAATAACAATTACAGCATCAAAGTGTAGCGATCTGTAAGATCAAACAAAGCAGTTCATAAATAGTTAAGCAGGAAATATGCAGTAAATATAATGAACACGCTATTTGGAGAGGTTTGATCGATGAAAGATCTACATCCTCTACCAAGATGGTTAGTCTTGGATTTCTAATGGAGATCTTATTATATGAGAGAGTATTACAAATTACAGCATTTGAGCTCAATACTAACTCAAGATCTATTATCTATGAAGAACAAATCCTAGACTAAACCGGTGTATCTCAAGAAGTTAGATCAAAATGATCAAAACTTCAAGAGGTGTGTGTGTGACAGAAATTCTGGGCTCTATGAATATGAAAGATGAAGAGCACCAAGAATTCTGGTGATATAGGCTTTGTGATATGAGCAGGAGTTTTGAAGGTTTGAAGATCTTGAAGGCTGTTCTAAAGAATCTGGAAAAACTAAGCAGCAGTCTTCAGATCTTCATGGTTTTTCAGTGAAGCATAAAACTCGAGCTCTGAAGCATAATGGCCAATAAGAGGAGCTTGATCAAAGATGATGATCAAGGGCCGATGAAAAGGGCTAAATCAAAGATAGCTTGGAAATGAAGATGAAAAGGCTATTTATAGCTGAGAGCTGGAATATAGCCGTTGGAGCTCTGAGCAAGGACAATGAGCTGGCACAACATGATTGGCGCGCAGCTGTCCTTTATAGCCGTTGGGGCTCTGATCAAAGATGATGACCTGGCACAATATGATTGGTGCGCAGGTATATAGAACTGTTGGAGACTGAGCATGAAGACCAATTACAAAAGCTTCTTCTAGAAGGTTGACAGCTGTCTTCTCTTGAGATATTTCTTTGAAGCGTGTCTCCACCAATGGTTTTGCTGAGTGTGCTTATTTTGTCGTTTGTGCACACCTCATCTTTTTAATAAGCGTGCATCTTCTAAGCGTTTTCCAAACTTTCTAGAATGAGAGATCAGAAGATGAGGAGCTTGACCAAGGTTGTGTCGCGCACAAAGGCATGCGCATTGCCGGCGCGCATGGATTCAGCGCATGAGCAGCATGCGCACCATGCTTGTCACAAGAGATCTCTTGAGAGTTTAGGAAGTAATATCTTGAAAACTGAGCAGGGTCAAGGTCTGCGCGAGATATCTATGCGCAGTGGCGACCTGCGCATAGAACATTCTGCGTAGCGAATGAATCCTTGCTTAGGTGATCTTCGATCTTTAAAGCTTCAAGTCCTATCATCTAAGCCTATACTATAAAAAGGACTAGCTAAAGATTGAAGTTATAAACTTCTTTACATGAGGTCCTAAAGTCCGTAAAAATACTTTATAGGTGATGGTATCAATCAATTCTAACAAATGTAGGAGGGTTAATGATAAGCATACCCAACAGAGGTAAAGGGAGGTTTTTATAGGTGAAAGAGGGGTGTTTTTTGGTGCCAAAACTCAGTCACCAAGAAATCCTTCCCGGCAAAATCCTGTAAATTGAGCAAGGGAGAGAATCCTGGCCAGAAATCTGTAACTGACGCCCAGAGGCGCGCGCTTCCTGCTTTGGGGGCGGGAGGGCGCGCGTGCGCCTGACTCCTCCTGTCGGAGGCGCGCGACTCAGAGAAGGCAATTTTGACAGAATGGACTAGAAAAGTCAGCCCTGTCATTCAGTTTAGTCCCTGGACTTAACGAAGTCAGTCAGGAACTTAACGGAAGTGACAGAAACTATAGAGAAATACTTAAAACAGGGAGAAACACAAGATCAAATGAGCAATCGGGGTGAGCGGTCCAAGGCGGGGTGTCTACAGAGCCCCTCGGCGACGTGGATTGCAAAGCAAAACGCGTCGACGAAAGTTAAAAAAAACCCGCCGAGGACATCACCAAGAAAAAGGCAAAGACTCGATGAAAGCAAGAATTTGAAGTTGCGAGAGAGAGTGGTGCGCTCCCTGTGTGAGCGGCTTTTGTTGATAGAGGGGGTGGCATGATTCGTTAGGTGAACCTGCCGGCTGAATATCTTGAATAAGGCCGTTAGTGAACCATTTGAACGAGGCCGTTAGTGAACCTTTGAGGGCGAATCCGTTAGTGAAATCCGTTGATGAGGCCGTTAGTGAACCTTTGAGGACGAATCCGTTAGTGAAATCCGTTGATGAGGCCGTTAGTGAACCTTTGAGGACGAATCCGTTAGTGAAATCCGTTGATGAGGCCGTTAGTGAACCTTTGAGGACGAATCCGTTAGTGAAATCCGTAGATGAGGCCGTTAGTGAACCTTTGAGGACGAATCTGTTAGTACCCGACCTGAAAATGAGTTTATTAGGACTTTCCCAAAAATACAAGGACTTTATAGGAATTAGAAACCTTGCAAAGACTTGTCCCGGATTCCCGAAATATCTCATTTATGACAAAATCTATCAAATTAGGTAGTGAATGGTTTCCTTAAAACCATGCAGAAACCCTAGCTTAAGAATCATGTCAGCCGGCATCCTTGGCCACGCGGCCAACCTTGCTGCGCGTTGATCTTGGCCACGCGGCCACTCTTGTCACCGGCTTCAACCATGGCCAGGCGGCCAACCTTGCTCTGGATGATCCTGACCATCAGATCTTCCCATCAGCCTACTATATAAACCATTCCATTCCATTGGTTTAGGGTCCGATTTTGGAGAGCTCTAAGTCCGAATTTTGGAGTTCTTAAACACTATTTTGCTCTCTAATTAGCATTCAAACACTCAAGGAGATCAAGGTTTATTTCTTGCCAACATAGGTAAGTTTTCTAACTTTTTCTTCATGTTCTTGCATCATTTTTAATGTAGATCTTTTATATTCATGTTCTTACATGTTTATTCATAGTTTCTTCATGTGCTTTGCATGTTCATTCATATGTTCATAATATGTTCTTCGCATGTTCTTCGTGTTCATAGATTAAGACCTTATTTATGCTATATTTAGGGTTGCGATCTTCATAATTACATGTTATTTCATAGCCGATGATGATCTAGGGTTCATCAACCCGAGGAAGATCTAGGAACTACTTCTAAACCCTAAACTTTAGGTAAATTCCCCCCTCATTATGCATGATCCCGATTCTTCTGCCTATTCTAATTCTCTGCGAACTACGCTGACCTGAGCTTCTCACATTGAGAGGAACGTAGGCAATCTTAGGATCCGGTCTAAATCACTAACACACTACTAACACATTCATCATGATAGAAAGACCGATCAATTCGGGCAATAGGAGTGATAACGTTCAATATTCTTCTCTTGTTGTAATTTGACCCCCGAATCCACTAAAGATGCTTTTTTCAATGTTTTGGCTATAATTAAAACGGCGTGGCGACTCTCATATTTTAATGTTACTATGAATATTCCCAATTTCAAACACACGTATTCACAGTGGCGACTCCGCTGGGGACTGCTTTGAAACTTTTTCAAACTTAGTGGGTCTAACTTTCGTCATATCATGATGCTTGTCATGTTTACACATGCACACACTTGCCATGTTTACACATGCACACACCTGCCATGTTTATACATGCACACACTTGCCATGTTTACACATGCACACACCTGCCATGTTTACACTTGCACACACCTGCCATGTTTACACATGCACACTTTCCATGTTTACACATGCACCCTACACACACCTGCCATGTATACACATGCACCCTACACACACCTGCCATGTTTACACATGCACCCTACACACACTTACCATGTTTACACATGCACACACTTGCCATGTTTACACATGCACACACTTGCCATATTTACACATGCACAGACTTGCCATGTTTACACGTGCACCTCACACACACTTGCCATGTTTACACATGCACCTCACACACTTGCCATGTTTACACATGCACACACTTGCCATGTTTATACATGCACCTCACATACTTTCCATGTTTACACATGCACCCATGCACCCCGCAATGTTAATACATGTATTTTGTTGATACTTGTACTTTGTATATACCTTGTATCCTTGTACCTTTGTTATTTTCGCCTTAGTATTAGGGTCAAACAAAACTCTGCTATGCTCCCTTATACATTATTTTCCTTCTTCTGCATTGCATTGCATAGCATCATTCAAACATTCAAAACTTCTCTCTTTATCCTTAAAAAGAATTAGTTTCTTGCCACACACTACCACTAGTCCGTGTCTGCACTGCACAGGTCCCCATTACCCGGAGTATTCGATGTGCAGGAATTTGTGCGCTACTGCCGCCCTCTTTTCGAGACACTCGTCTACTCCACTCACCGTGTACATTCCGCGAGCGGTGGGAACCTTTTACCTTACCCATGTCAACCCACACATAGAGATTAGGGCACTCCTTAGACCAACCATTTAGGATGTAAATAAATGCAAAACTTTTCACAAAATAAAATGTGCATTGCATCTAGACGACCTCTAAGGTCCATCGCTCACCCCCTTGGGCCATCTATCAAAATTCCTCATCTTGGCCTATCTAGGTTACCTACCCATCATTGCGATCCATTTGGGTCTACCCTTCATCTCGACCCGCTTTGGTCAAAATCCCATCAACCTTTGACCCCCTGGGTCAACCTTATCTACCTTTGACCTCCTAGGTCAACCTTTGACCACCTAGGTCAACCTTCCCAACCTTTGACCTCCAAGGTCAACCTTATCTACCTTGACCTCTTAAGCCAACCTTTGACCCCCTAGGTCAACCTTTGACCTCCTAGGTCAACCTTATTCGCCTTTGACCTCCTAGGTCAACCTCAAAGAAGGAAAGCAGAGATTACTAAAAGAGTAAGAATCGAGGATCAAAGCAAAGATGGATATCCTGACCCCCTAGGTCAACCTTATCTACCTTTGACCTCCTAGGTCAACCTTACCACCCCTTGACCTCCTAGGTCAACCTTATCACCTTCAACCTCTTAGGTTACCCCTCGACCTCTAAGGTCAACCTTTGACCCCTTAGGTCTACCTCATCCGCCTTTGACCTCTTAGGTCAACCTTTGACCCCATAGGTCATTCTCATCCGCCTTTGACCTCTTAGGTCAACCTCATCCACCTTTGACCTCTTAGGTCTACCCTTGACCCCCTAGGTCAACTTTATCACCTTCGGCCTCTTAGGTCACCCCTCGACCTCTTAGGTTAACCCTTGACCGCCTAGGTCAACCTCATCCACCTTTGACCTCTTAGGTCAACCCTTGACTGCCTAGGTCAACCTCATCCGCCTTTGGACTCTTAGGTCAACCCTTGACCTCCTAGGTCAACCCTTGACCTCCTAGGTCAACCTTATCACCTCCGACCTCTTAGGTCAACCCTTGACCGCCTAGGTTAACCTTATCACCTCCGACCCCTTAGGTCAACCTTATCACCTTTGACCCCCTAGGTCAAACTTGTCTACCTTCGACCTCTTAGGTCAACCCTTGACGTCCTAGGACAACCTTATCACCTTTAATCCCCTAGGTAAACTTTATCATCTTTGACCTCTTAGGTCTACCCTTGAGCCCCTAGGTCAACCTCATCCGCCTTCGACCTCTTAGGTCAACCTTTGACCCCTTAGGTCAACTTTATTACCCCTTGACCTCTTAGGTCAACCTTTTACCCCCTCGTCAACATTATCACCCGTTGACCTCTTAGGTCAATCTTTGACCTCCTAGGTCAACCCAATCACCTTCGACCTCTTAGGTCAAACCTGGACTCCTAGGTCAACCTTATCCGTTTTCGACCTCTTAGGTCAATCTTTGATTCATAAGTGAACCCAATTACCTTTGGTCCTAACCCGCTTAGGTCAAACCGTCATCTTGACCCACCTAGGTCATTATTTGACCCACCGTCATCCAGACCAACCTAGGTCAACCCGTTTAGGTCCACACACCATCCTTGACCCATTTAGGTCAACTTGTCCATCTTAGGTTAAAACTACCCCTTCACCTTTGACCCGTCAAGGTCACCCCGTGACCCGCTTAGGTCGATTTACCTATCTTGGATCCATCTAGGTCAATCTCCAACCTCCCTTGGTCAACCAACCCGAATAGGTTAGCCTACTCGCTTTTGACCCGCCTAAGTCAAACCATGTCTATCCCGCTTAGATCATTCCATAGGCAACCCGCTACAACCCGCTATCTTGATCCATTCAACATATAGGTCAATCCCCCATTAGGTCGACCTATCCTTTACCCATCTAGGTCAACCCACCATCATCGATGCGATCTTCCTTGACCCACCTCTCGGCTTATTTAGATCAAACCTTAAGTCAAACCTTGCCCGACTTCTATAGGTCTTCCTCACCCATGCTTGACCAAGGACCGAGTCATCTCCCTCCTCTTGACCCCTATGGTCATCTCTCACCTCTTTTTAAAAGTCTAACTTGACTCGAACTACGGCGACCTGAGCCTCTTATTGTGTGGGACCTCTCCCCCATGATAAGGGGAACGTAGGAAACTTCGGCCCGGTCAAACTTTCAATTTTTTACCAAAATGCATTTCAAAGTGTGGAGACCGACTCTTTTCCAAAAGTGATTTTATAACGATGCCTTGTCATTAATTATAAATCTAAGCTCAATTCAAAGACATAATTCCCCTACAACTATTGTAGATCCTGCATCATGTCTGTTGAAAGGAACGTCGAAGTTGCAATAAAGCTATTACCCAAGGTCTCAAGACAACTCTCCACACCAATACTGATCTCAATGAGCAAGCTCTCCATTTTGAGACCATCCTCAACGAGCAAGCAACCCTCTTCCGGACCGCTCTCGACGAAAAAGAAGCCTATTTTGAGACTGTCCTCCTCAAGCAAGTCGACCGCTTTCAAAAAGAGATGTGCAAGGCTCTAAAGGACACCGAGAAGCGCCTTCACTCTGATATTTATTGCATTTATGATTACCTCGGCCGAGTTCTCCCTCTTGCTCAATTTCAACACCCGTACGCTCCTCAAATGTATGGGCCATCACAGATTTCCCCCGTTGGGATGCCTCCTAAGACTACTCATCAACGACAGGTACCAGCACCTAAACCACCCTCAAAGAAGTTCGGAAGGACGAACGCGAGTACAATGACTTGGGTATGCCGTTAGCCAAACTCTTCAAAAGTCTAGTTCAAGCCGGCAAGTTGTCTCCTTTGTTCAACTATGAACCAAGTAGGGTGAAGCAAGGCTTGGATCCCTCCATACACTGCCAATACCACCAGTACATTGGGCATGACACCGAAGATTGCCTCCAATTGAGGAGAAAGATTCAAAGCCTCATTGACAGCGGAGCCATCACCCGCCAACAGAATACATGGGCATGGGCAAAAGAGGAAATTGGGGCTACCTCCTTTAAATAAAAGAAAAAAAAAGGGTCATTCAGTCTTCATAGGTTCTAGAGTGTCCTTAGTCAAAAGTCCACCTTGGACGATTTTTTGTTTCTTTAAGTAAAAGTCCACCCTGGACTAGTTAGTTTAAATCTTTTAGTTCCAATAAAAGGGTCTTTATTTCTTTTCTTTTCTCTCTAGACTTGAGACATAAGCTTGCATATATCAATTTCATGAAAATTGTCTTATTCACCATTTTCGCTTGATTGCTATATCTTATATGATGAATTAATCTTAATCTTACTCATTAATGACGACTCATTAAAAGGTAAATGGACCCACAAACCATTCACATAACTAAGTAAACGATTAATCCCAAAATAACAAATGCTTCGATCAATTGGGATGAACGAATCACTTTCTCTTCTCTCTACATTCTACCCCCATACACTCTCTCTATACACTCACCCCTTGTACACACTTCATGTACACTCTCTATATATCTTCTCCCATACACTATCCTCATACGCCTCTCATCCCACCATTAGACCCCTTTTTATAAGGTCGTGACAAAGAAATGGACTGCGGTTGCTCATCATCAAATAGACATCCATGCTGCCACAATTTAAAGGGTTGGTTTGTTCCCTTCATGAGTACTACATGCCGTTACACTGGGGCTGTCCGTATTCCATCGCAAATGTAAGACAAGTGCACGAAGTCATTCATGCCATTAATTGGTGCACGTGATAATCCAATGGAGCTCTACCGTGAAAATCAAGGGGCTAGGATGCCCGCCGCCAGCAAAAGGCCGCTTGAAATATAAGGAAGCTACCTCGCAATCGAGAGAGGCGAAAGAAAACTAGGGGCTTGTCTTGCCCAATATTTCATGTACAAATATATAAAAAAAATATGGCTCGCTGGGTTGAAACCCAAAAGGGCGGCCTAGGCAAAAGTTAGAGCATTGCACAAAAAGAAGCCCGCTAGGTTGAAAACCCGAAAGGGCGGCCTAGGCAAAAAAAGGGTGTGCACAAAGAGATAAAATAAAAAAGAAAAAGAAAAATAGAAGGGGCTATCACCATGGAAAAGTAAAAGTCCCATTTTCTTTTCACCTCAAATGTTCTATTTTTCTTTCTTTCCTTACAAAGTAGATAAACGGCAGCAACCCATGACAACTACGATGGAGCAATCCACTGCAACAACTACAAAGGAGTAATCCACCGCAATGAGCTACAAAGAACAACTCACCTCAAACGAACCTCACACCCCTAAACTCAAAACCCAACTTCATCGTCAACCGGGCAACCACTCAAAGCCAAACATAACCTACCTTGGGCCAACTTTCTTTCTTTTCTTTCCTCCCACACATACCCACTGAAACCCGACACCATCGTCAAGCGGGTCATCCCCGAACTACGCGGACCTGAGATCCTCACCTTGAGGAGAACGTAGGCAACCTCCCGGTTCGGTCCAAAATATACACAACCCACCTCGAGCCAATTTTCTTTCTCTTCTCTCTTCCCCCATATTTCTACTCCTGACTTCTTCACTCACAATTGATCAAAACATTTATTAATTTGAGGCTACTTGTTTACCAATTAACCATAACTCATTAACTAATCAACGAGGTCCATTCTCGAGCAATCAAATGAGAATCTTGAATAAAACAATTTTCAAATGTCTCGACAAGTCTTCTGTTCTACAATCTAGGAAAGAGCTAAACACTTACTTTCTGTCAAGCAGGGGCTTCCTTCCTTTTATATACACTCAATTGTCCAAAGAGTCAAAATGCGAGTACTATCTCTCTCTCCCTCTCACTATCACCAAAATGCCCCCGCATGTTTAAACAATTATTTTTCCTTTTTTGAGTCGACTGAATGATTTTCAAAAAAAAAAAAGACGACGCAAAAGAGATGCCCGCTAGATTGAAAACCCGAAAGGGCGGTCTAGGCAGAAAAAAGGGTGCGTCTTAAAGGAGGTAGGATACCCCGCTCTACACCCTTATCGAACTGGGGCTTCCACAACAGAATGGGTCGACTATGTGTTTTCTCGAAGAATACCGAGGTCCCAACAAGAATATACTTAGAAGAAGGGCATCTCTCATCATCAAGCTTGACGTAGAGTTTCTCAAAGGAGGGAGGGTACCCGCTCACCAAATTAGATAATCCCCAATGGAATGGGTCGACTATGTGGTTTCCCAGAGAATACCAAGGCGTCAACAAGGATACACTTAGAAGAAGGGCACCCCTCATCGTCAAACTCGGCACGCGACGACCTATTTGGATTGATTAGAATCATAATTAACTATAAGGCATCTGTATAAGATCATAACACTTTCATAAAGTTTTCTCCTCCCCGACACTTTGTTTATAAACCCACACTCTCGGTCTCCACAAAATTGTAAAAACATCTTCGGTCCGTCCGGGACCCATCTATGTGATTCCCAGAGTTGACTCGGTCCTTTACCCTATCTCCTACACTTTAGCGAATCTTTAGGACTAAACCCTCAACTCTCTAGGTCCCAAGCCTACCCGGTCATCTTACCTAGGTTACACCATAACTCCTTAGGTCCCGAACCTACCCGGTGAGTCTTACCTAGATTACATCATAACCCCTTAGTTCGACCTTCCGCAAGTTTGTAGCATGACCCCTTAGGCCTTAAACCGGTTCTACCCAGACCTTCAAACCTTAAACCGGTTAGCCAAAGCCAAGTCCTTAGGATGAACCATTAGGTCCCGAACCTACCGGTCCCAAGCCTACCCGATCTCCTAGATCTCAAACCTACTAACACATACTCGTCCTTACCCTATCTAGGCCATAGCTCTATTATCCTCCTAGGTCCATCCTCTTAGATCTACCCAGTCTAACCTGTTAAACGATCCCTTAGATCCCAAGTCCATGCAAGGCCGCCAAACACCTACCTTATAGGTCTCTAGCATATCCGATTCACCTTAGGTCTCAACTCCTAAACCCTTTAGATCACAAAACTGTCTACCCTCTAGGTCTATAACCTTAGACCTCCACCCTTTGGACTCTTTAATTCCCAAGCCTACTTGGTCCGACTAAAAGCGACACATCTACGTCTCCCGCCTACCGTCATACCCAAACCATGGCCCTGCCACTCTTAAACCTAGTGTCACTCCTTAGCTTCAAAAGACTTCCTAGCTGACCTTCAACCCTTAGGTCTCTAACCTACTTAATCCGAGCCGAGTCCAAACCTCGCCACCTACAAGGTCCACCCTTGAACTCTATGGATCTCAAACCTTTCTTCCCCACGAGTCCAAACCTCAAACGTGCCCGAACGCATAGGACCTCCCGCGTACCGTGATATTCCATAAAGATATCAAAACCCGTCCAGTCAAAACTCGTTTGCTTAACACCTTTGGTCCCTATACCAAACCCACCTTCGCAATCACCGAACAAGCTTGGTCACGCGCAATGACCTCTGAGACAAACTAGGACCTAAGCATACCCAATCCAACTTAGGTACCTTTTGTACTCAAGCAAAGTCTTGGACACTCAATCCCTTTACCTAAAGCGCCAACATGGTCATATATCCAAAACCATTTCCCGCACCTATGGTTCGCACCTAGCCTAAACTTTCAAATGCTCTAAGATCTAAGCCCGACATGCGTATTAGGTACTAGGATCATCCAATCCCAATCCGTTGATCCTTGGCCGACCTCAAGCCTGCTTGGTCCTAACCCATAACGCGGTTTCTCTAGGACAAAAGACTTATCCGCTTGAAAGCTTTATGTCCCAACGCTACCCTGCCTAGCCTTCGATCTCCTAGATCTCACGACTACCATTCCATTAGGCCCCGGTCTCCTTAACACATGTCTGAGTCTTACCCTAGCTAAACCCTAGCACTCTAGCCTAGGTCTAACCTATCGAGCCTATCCAGCCATGAGGTATCAAGCTCACCTGCCCCAAACCGCAACACTCTTAGACCTCAAACTTGCTCGGTCTAAGCCAAGACAAACCTTCAAATGCTTTCGGTCTCCAAACCCTAGCCTCAAGCCTAGGTAGTCACCTTCTATTCAAAGCCTAGCCTTAAACCTAGGTAATCGCATTCCCTTTCAACCCTAGTCCCAAACCTAGGTAATCGCCTTCTCTCTAGACCCTAGCCTCAAGCCTAGGTAGTCACCTTCTATCCAAAGCCTAGCCTTAAACCTAGGTAATCACATTCTCTCAACCTAGCCTCAAGCCTAGGTGGCCACATCCTCTACAAACCCTAGCCTCTAGCCTAGGAAGTCACATGCGCTCCGAACCCTAGCCACAAGCCTAGGTAGTCACCCTCTATCCGAAGCCTAGCCTTAAACCTAGGCAATCACATCTTCCTAAACCCTAGCCTCAAGCCTAGGTAGTCGCATTCTCTCCAAACCCTAGCCCCAAGCCTAGGTAATTACATCCTTCCAAACCCTAGCCTAAAGCCTAAGAAGTTACATCCTTCTTAAATCCTAGCCTCGATCCTAGGTAGCCACATCCTTCCTAAACCCTACCCTCGAGCCTAGGTAGTCACATTCCCTCCAAACTCTAGCCTCAAGCCTAGGTAGTCGATATTCTTTCCAAACCCTAGCCTCAAACCTAGGAGGTCGCGTTCTCCCCAAACCCTAGCCTCAAGCCTAGGTAGTCACATATCCTTAAGCCTATGAAACCGCAACATCCTCTTTAACCCTAGCCCAAGTTCTAGGGAATTTCCAAAGCCCCGCATGCAACATCATTTCCAAATTCCCGAAACCCTAGTCTCGAAACCTAGGAAATTTACAATCTTAATCCCCCGTCTTATTGAACCCTAACCCAAACCTAGGATACAATGCCCTATCTAAAACTTAATCAACCCTAGCAAGCCGCATTCGCTAGCCTCGAGCCTAGGTAGTCGCATTCGCTCTAAACCCTAGCCTTGAGCCTAGGTACTCGCATTCGCTCCAAACCCTAGCCTCAAGCCTAGGTAGTCGCACTCTTTCTAAACCCTAGCCGCAGGGCCTAGGAGACTATATCCTCACTAAACTCTATCATCGAGCCTAGGATTCAACATTCCCTTCAAACCCTAGTCCTAGACCTAGGAAATTCCTTCACCTTAGTCTCAAAATATAGGAAGTTTATAGTCCTTAGCCTTAAAACCTAGCCTAAAGCCTAGGTTACCACGAACATTTCCAAGCCATAGTCACCAATCCTGGAAAATGGTGAACCCTAACATCAAGCTTAGCGGACCTTCCACAAAAGCAATCCCTCTTCCCAACGGTCCATGGTCTCAAGCCTAGGAAGTCACAACCTTTCCAACTCCCAGCCTTATGTCTAAAAAGCCAATGCCTTTGCAACCTCTGAGCCTACCACAACTCCAAGCCCTAGCCTCCTAGACCTAGGAAATTCCTAAACCCTAGTCCCAAACCTAGGAGAGTCATGGTCCTTAAACACCAGTTTCCAAACCCTTGTTCGAAACCCTAACATCTAGGAAGTTCCCAAACCTCAAAGCCCTAGCACTAAGCCTAGGATAGAATACTATCCTCATGCTTAAATGAACTCCAATCCCTAGCCTGTAAGCCTAGGTAACCCACATTATCTCCAAGACATAATCTAAAGCCCAAGAAGCCGTGACATCTTTGGCATCCCTATCTCAAGATTAGGAGATCACACATCTTCCTTATTCCCCTTCCTTAAAAAAGCCTTAGGTCCTACCTCTAGGCAACCAAGAAAAATGTCCCTTACCTAACGCCTTGGTATCAATGGCTCGTAGCCTCATTCCCTCCTAAATTAGGATAAGTGGAACCCAGACACTTTGCTTCCATATTAGCGACTCCCTTAGATTCCATCTCATTTGCGACTCCCTGAAAGTCCTTGTGACTCCCTGAGAGTCCATCGCTTTTGTGACTCCCCGAGAGTCTATCACCTTTGTGACTCCCCGAGAGTCTGTCACCCTTGTGACTCCCCGAGAGTCTATCACCTTTGTGACTCCCCGAGAGTTCATCCCGTTTGCGACTTCATAACAATCCATCATCTTTGCCTCCACATGCGAAATTTCAGTTTTACCCCTAGTACATTCCCTTTGTTCATTTCAGGTGCCCTTAGCACTATTGTGAGTGATATTCGTTACCTTTGGGAACGGAAAGCCCCTTAAAATTTCCATTCTTCTCCGAATATTTGCTTAGGATCCGTATGATTGTAGAGACCTCGGCGCCTCTATGACATACGCATCCTAGATCGATCGCGATTGGTAGAAGCCTCGGCGTTTTCTGTTGGCGAGAGATCCAGCATCTATTATTTTAGCATTTCCTAATATTTGCTTAGGATTCGTATGGTTGTAGAGACTTCGGCGCCTCTATGACATACGCATCCTAGATCGATCGCGATTGGCAGAAGCCTCGGCGTTTCTGTTTGCGAGAGATCCAGCATCTATTATTTTAGCATTTCCTAATATTTGCTTAGGATTCGTATGGTTGTAGAGACTTCGGCGCCTCTATGACATACGCATCCTAGATCGATCGGGATTGGCAGAAGCCTCGGCGTTTCTGTTTGTGAGAGATCCAGCATCTATTATTTTAGCATTTCCTAATATTTGCTTAGGATTCGTATGGTCGTAGAGACTTCGGCGCCTCTATGACATACGCATCCTAGATCGATCACGATTGGCAGAAGCCTCGGCGTTTCTGTTTGCGAGAGATCCAGCATCTATTATTTTCTTAGGATTCGTATGGTTGTAGAGACTTCGGCGCCTCTATGACATACGCATCCTAGATCGATCGCGATTGGCAGAAGCCTCGGCGTTTCTATTTGTGAGAGATCCAGCTTCTATTATTTGCTTAGGATTCGTATGGTTGTAGAGACTTCGGCGCCTCTATGACATACGCATCCTAGATCGATCGCGATTGGCAGAAGCCTCGGCGTTTCTGTTTGCGAGAGATCCAGCATCTATTATTTTAGCATTTCCTAATAGTTGCTTAGGATTCGTATGGTTGTAGAGACTTTGGCGCCTCTATGACATACGCATCCTAGATCGATCGCGATTGGCAGAAGCCTCGGCGTTTCTGTTTGCGAGAGATCCAGCATCTATTATTTTAGCATTTCCTAATATTTGCTTAGGATTCGTATGGTTGTAGAGACTTCGGCGCCTCTATGACATACGCATCCTAGATCGATCGCGATTGGCAGAAGCCTCGGCGTTTCTGTTGGCGAGAGATCCAGCATCTATAATTTTAGCATTTCCTAATATTTGCTTAGGATTCGTATGGTTGTAGAGACTTCGGCGCCTCTATGACATACGCATCCTAGATCGATCGCGATTGGCAGAAGCCTCGGCGTTTCTATTTGCGAGAGATCCACATCTATTATTTGCTTAGGATTCGTATGGTTGTAGAGACTTCGGCGCCTCTATGACATACGCATCCTAGATCGATCGCGATTGGCAGAAGCCTCGGTGTTTCTGTTTGCGAGAGATCCAGCATCTATTATTTTAGCATTTCCTAATAGTTGCTTAGGATTCGTATGGTTGTAGAGACTTCAGCGCCTCTATGACATACGCATCCTTGATCGATCGCGATTGGCAGAAGCCTCGGCGTTTCTGTTTGCGAGAGATCCAGCATCTATTATTTTAGCATTTCCTAATATTTGCTTAGGATTCGTATGGTTGTAGAGACTTCGGCGCCTCTATGACATACGCATCCTAGATCGATCGCGATTGGCAGAAGCCTCGGCATTTCTGTTTGCGAGAGATCCAGCATCTATTATTTGCTTAGGATTCATATGGTTGTAGAGACTTCGGCGCCTCTATGACATACGCATTCTAGATCGATCGCGATTGGCAGAAGCCTCGGCGTTTTTGTTTGCGAGAGATCCAGCATCTATTATTTTAGCACTTCCTAATATTTGCTTAGGATTCGTATGGTTGTAGAGACTTCGGCGCCTCTATGACATACGCATCCTAGATCGATCGCGATTGCAGAAGCCTCGGCGTTTCTGTTTGTGAGAGATCTAACATCTATTATTTTAGCACTTCCTAATATTTGCTTAGGATTCGTATGGTTGTAGAGACTTCGGCGCCTCTATGACATACGCATCCTAGATCGATCGTGACTGGTAGAAGCCTCGGCGTTTCTGTTTGCGGAAGATCCAGCATCCATTATTTTAGCGCGATCGGCAGAAACCCGGGCGTTTCTGTTTGCGCTTACCTCAGCGTTTATTATTCCACCTCGGGATTATTTAGACAACGTAGTCTTTATTGTCCCATATCCCTCTTGCTGCAAATGACTTCATTTCCTAACGAATGTTCATTCTTCATACAGGATAGTGCCCGTAGGTTTATTATCCCTAGCAGAAGTCCGATGGCTCGTTTTTCCCTAATCCCTTCGAACTACAACCGGCTTGATTCCTCCAAGGATATGTAGGAAACCTGAAAAGGTTCAGCCACCCGACCGACATGGTCATCTCTCATCCCCAGCAGGTGCATTTTCCCCAGCAGAAAGCGGATCTCCCCATCAGAGGACAATCATCCTCAATTTCCCCATCAGATTTGAACTACGTTGGCTTGATTCCTCCGCGGATACATAGGTCGCCTGCCAAGGTTCAGCCGTTCCCTTACCTTTCCTCTGTTTTGAAACTCATGTTTCAGAACGGTTCCTATTTTCATTGTCGACCCTCCATTGCCTTACAAGAAGCGTCGCCGAGGGGCTACTGTTAGTACCCGACCTGAAAATGAGTTTCTTAGGACTTTCCCAAAAATGCAATGACTTTATAGGAATTAGAAACCTTGCAAAGACTTGTCCCGGATTCCCGAAATATCTCATTTATGACAAAATCTATCAAATTAGGTAGTGAATGGTTTCCTTAAAACCATGCAGAAACCCTAGCTTAAGAATCAAGTCAGCCGGCATCCTTGGCCACACGGCCAACCTTGCTGCGCGTTGATCTTGGCCACGCGGCCACTCTTGTCACCGGCTTCAACCATGGCCAGGCGGCCAACCTTTCTCTGGATGATCCTGACCATCAGATCTTCCCATCAGCCTACTATATAAACCATTCCATTCCATTGGTTTAGGGTCCGATTTTGGAGAGCTCTAAGTCCGAATTTTGGAGTTCTTAAACACTATTTTGCTCTCTAATTAGCATTCAAACACTCAAGGAGATCAAGGTTTATTTCTTGCCAACATAGGTAAGTTTTCTAACTTTTTCTTCATGTTCTTGCATCATTTTTAATGTAGATCTTTTATATTCATGTTCTTACATGTTTATTCATAGTTTCTTCATGTGCTTTGCATGTTCATTCATATGTTCATAATATGTTCTTCGCATGTTCTTCGTGTTCATAGATTAAGACCTTATTTATGCTATATTTAGGGTTGCGATCTTCATAATTACATTATTTCATAGCCGATGATGATCTAGGTTCATCAACCCGAGGAAGATCTAGGAACTACTTCTAAACCCTAAACTTTAGGTAAATTCCCCCCTCATTATGCATGATCCCGATTCTTCTGCCTATTCTAATTCTCTGCGAACTACGCTGACCTGAGCTTCTCACATTGAGAGGAACGTAGGCAATCTTCGGATCCGGTCTAAATCACTAACACACTACTAACACATTCATCATGATAGAAAGACCGATCAATTCGGGCAATAGGAGTGATAACGTTCAATATTCTTCTCTTGTTGTAATTTGACCCCCGAACCCACTAAAGATGCTTTTTTCAATGTTTTGGCTATAATTAAAACGGCGTGGTGACTCTCATATTTTAATGTTACTATGAATTTTCCCAATTTCAAACACACGTATTCACAGAATCCGTTAGTGAATTCGTTGATGAGGCCGTTAGTGAACCTTTGAGGACGAATCCGTTAGTGAAATCCGTTGATGAGGCCGTTAGTGAACCTTTGAGGACGAACACGTTAGTGAAATCCGTAGATGAGGCCGTTAGTGAACCTTTGAGGACGAAGCCGTTAGTGGAATCCGTAGATGAGGCGTTAGTGAACCTTTGAGGACGAATCCGTTAGTGAAATCCGTAGATGAGGCCGTTAGTGAACCTTTGAGGACGAATCCGTTAGTGAAATCCGTTGATGAGGCCGTTAGTGAACCTTTGAGGACGAATCCGTTAGTGAAATATGTTGATGAGGCCGTTAGTGAACCTTTGAGGACGAATCCGTTAGTGAAATCTGTTGATGAGGCCGTTAGTGAACCTTTGAGGACGAATCCGTTAGTGAAATTCGTTGATGAGGCCGTTAGTGAACCTTTGAGGACGAATCCGTTAGTGAATTCGTTGATGAGGCCGTTAGTGAACCTTTGAGGACGAATCCGTTAGTGAAATTTGTTGATGAGGCCGTTAGTGAACCTTTGAGGACGAACCCGTTAGTGAAATCCGTAGATGAGGCCGTTAGTGAACCTTTGAGGACGAATCCGTTAGTGAAATCCGTTGATGAGGTATTGCTTTGGAGTCTCGTGCCACTTGGAGTCACACTTGACTTCTTTTGAATTGTGGGGTGCGGGTACAGTTGACCGCGACCAGAAAAATGTTCCTGCTGGGGATGAAATGTTGAGATTGACTCTTGAGGGGGGTATGGCACCCGTGACAGAATTTAGGGAGTTCAGAATCCGTGGGGAAACCTTGATACGGTCCATGGATTCTTGCATGGGAGATTGCTTCTGAACCTGCCTGATGATGGGAAGAGCGCGCGTCCGGGCCTCGTTATGGGACGCGCGCGCCTCTGATGGGTATGTCGGGGGGCGCGCGCCTGGCGCATAAGTTCAGCATATTTAAACAGGCTGTTCGCTGTTTTCCGGCCAGTTTTCAAAAATTTGAAGAACCCTCCAAATTCCAAGCCCAATTTTCGTAGAGAAATCACCCCAAAACACTTTCTTGCTGCTCTAGGATCAATTCCGTCAAAGAAACGATGTCGGATCGTCAGCAATCACCTCCGTTTGAGATGCCACAGGGCGAGGAGCCCGAAATTGGGGTTGAAGCCATGGACCCGAGCTTGCTTACTTTCCGGCCTCATACCCACATTTCTCACTTCGTGACTTCGGGTTTGGTAAGAATGCCTCACCTTTCTTGTCGATTTCGGTTTCATGAAGTTTCGTTTTCTTTACCCGAAATATTGCTGCAGCAGCTTTATCGATCATTCTTTGCATGTTGTTCATTTTTGCTGATTTATTGTAAGAAACATGTTGGGGGGCCCATTTTCATGTTTACATGCTTGCTTGTACATTGTTCTGTCATTGAAATCTCTATGTTGAGTTCATCCGTTTTCTAGCAGTCATGCTGATGAAATTTTTGCTGTTCCTTCTTTCCTTTCAGGAGTGGACCCGTCTGACAGAGATTCGCGGTGGGGCTCACGGGCCCATTTCTATATGGAAGAGGTTTCCTGATAATGTTTGGGCCCGAGTCACAGGGACTCATTTTGGTCTTTTTGTCACTAGCCTCCCAGCTTTGAAGAATGACCCCGATGTGGTCCAGGCATTGAGGGAAAGATGGTGGGATACCACCCATACCTTCCACTTACCTATGGGCGAGGTGACTATAACGCCTACTGATTTCACAGCTTTGACGAGCTTGCCGTTCATGGGGGTGCCTGTCCCTTTTGGTTTGAGAGGGGCTGTTCGGACTCCGGACGAGTTACTGGCCTTGGTTGACTGCCGGTTCGAGGTTAAGAATTCTCGAGTGACATGGGGGCGAATCCGGGCTTATTTCAGCATCTTGATGGCTGAGGCTCGAGGTGTTACTGCTGATCGGGTTGATGCCGTGGCCCGTTGCTTCATTTGGTACTTGTTATCCCATACTCTATTTGCCAACGGGGGATCTTCGGCCTCTTTGGCTCTGCTTGACCTGTTAGTGGACTTGGACCAGATCGGCCAGTATAACTGGGGCGCAGCGGGCTTGGCTGCTTGTTACCACGGCATGGATTTGACCAGCCGCTCGACCACCAGCTCTGTTACGGGCTTCAGCTTGCTGTGGGAGGTATACCACTTACTGTCCCTTTTATATTCTCCTTGCCTTAGTCATAACTGCTTTTTCGTTGACTGTCATTAACTTTGTTTCTGCCTCTTGTCTACAGCTTTGGGCTTTTGCTATACTGAATCTGAGGGATTTCAAGATTGCCAAGGAAGGCCAGCCCTAGTATCCGGATTGTGCACGGTGGGCGTATAAGGAGAGGAATGTGAAGACTGGCACGAACCCCATTAGTCTTACTTCGGCCCGACGGCACTTGGACACCCTGAGGCCTGAGTCTGTTGCCTTCTCTTTGTATCCGTGGAGATCAGTTCAGCACTGGTTTGAGCACACTCTTATTCCTACCCGTTCTCGGCTTTTGATGAGTTCGGGTGAGTGCATGGCTCTGTACTTGGGAGATAGAGTATTTTGGCAGCATGGTACCCAGGTGACAGACTTTTACACCCCTCCTCGTCCTGCAGTTCCAGACATTCCTCCTTTCTGCCCTCGTAACTGGAGGTCGCTCTCAGAGGCTGATCGTGCAGCATATATGGTAGGGGTTGATGCCGTCCCTTATATTCACTTGGATCAGGATTATGGCCTCTTCAGGGAGAACAACTTGATGCAGGGCTTTATGTTTGCTGATCCGAGGAGATCACAGGCTGCTCCTTCGACCTCCGCTCGGTTTTATACTACCGGTGCCGGGTATTGTTTTGATCCTCCTTTGCCTCCTCCTTATTACACTTATTCCAACTTCGGGGTCTTTGAGGAGCAGAGGGAGATTGTTCCCAAGGATATGTCACCGGAGAGAGAGCCTCCCGCTCAGGCTGCTGTGGTATGTTTTTCTGACCATCTTTGCATTTTCTCAGTTCCAATCTTGTTTTTCTGTCCTTTGTATTGATGTAATTTCCTTTCCCTGTTCTTTGTTGCAACAGGTGCCCGTGGCTGCTTATAGGCACTTGGGTAGGCAGAACAAAGGGATGAGGCGGAGGCTCCGTCAGCTGGAGGAGAGGGTGCTGGAGCTGTGCAGGGATTTTGCTGCCATGACTAGAGGTGCTGCTGGTGCTGTCTCTGGTGCTGCGAGAGGAGCTGCCCGAGGTGCTCGGGGCATGGGACGAGGCTGCAGGGATGCTGCACTGGACATTAATGAGGCTGTCTCTTCGGCGAGGCAGTCGTTGAGCAAGAGTTTAAGCCACGGGGTAGCCATAGTAGGAGCCTGAGCCGAGAAAGTAGCCAGAGCCGGGGTGGTGCTAGTTCGTCAGGGAGAGCTGCCAAGAGGACCCGTCCTGATGTTGTGGTTGAGACGTTTGAGTCTGAGGATGATGATGATGATGATGAGGAGACCGAGAGCGGCAGCAGGGGGTGAGCACAGTGCTGGTGATGATGTGTCCGAGCTGTTGCGGCTGAGAGGATGAGGGATTGAAAACATTTTTTTGCCTGTAATAACATTTAACATGTATTTACAATCCTATTTATCTTACTACTCATTTTATGTTCTATTAGCGACTCGATCTTAGATGTCGACTCTTTACAAACAAATATGTGTCCAAAGGATGCTTGTTGTCGATGCTTGAACTCCTTTTTGTTGCTGGGATTTGATTTTGCTGCAGGTTGGATATGTTGAAGTGCTTGGGTTCTGTTCGGAACTGACAAGGGCTGTTTCTGTCTGAACTGCTGTCAAAGGCGCGCGCGTCGGGCCTTGCTTGTGGGGGGCGCGCACGTTGCGCAGCCTTGGTCTGAGGCGCGCGCTTCTGGCCTGCTGAATTACAGCCCCTTTCTTTTTCTGATCAGAATGTTCCAACAGCTATAAATTTTGAACCATTTTCAACCAGAATGGTCACACAGCATTCTTTTGCAAATACTTTCTCCTCCTAAACCACGAAATTCTTGTCATAATGGCCCCAATGACTTTCTCCTTTGAAGTTAAGGTTTCCGTCCCCGAGGGTGAGAAGTCCGTTCCAGTGGTGAATGTCGTTCCAGCTGTGGGGTCCGTCCCGATGGTGGAGAAGCGTCCGAGCGTTTTTGATCATTTGGGAAGGCCTAATGACGATGTTGTTGACCCCGTGAGACCGGTGGTTCATGTGCGGGACTATAGACCCCGTCATTTTCCCAAGAAAAAGAAAGGTAAAGGAAATTCCTCCTATGTGTGGAAGCATCCCATGGTTGTCCCTGCTAAGGCTCCGCTTGATAAGGGCAAAGGGAAAGCCGTTGATGAAGCTCCGTCCCGTCCTAGCGTTTTCTCCCGTCTTGGCGGTCCCAAGAATGTTCCGTCCCCGTCCAAGAAGACTAAAGGGCATAACAAGAAGCAATGGGTTCCCAAACCTAAGAAAGATTAGATTTTTCTTTGTACCCCAAGAGATTGCAATTAGACCACTTTGTTTTAGGATTTAATGTTTTGATATATTTTGTTGCTCAATAAATCCGTTGTAATGGTTTGAATAATTCATTGAATGAATAAAAATTGCATTTTGTTATTTGAAGTGAATTGGGTATTTTTGATATGTTTTAGACCGCACCCGAAGGTTGCCTACGTTCCTCCAGTTGGGAGGCTCAGGTCTCCGTAGTTCAAAGACCATTTTTTTTTTTTTTTGTGTGCACCCTGTTTTTTGCCTAGACCGCCCTTTCGGGTTTTCAATCTAGCGGCCTCTTTTTTGCACGTGCTCTAATTTTTGCCTAGGCCGCCCTTGCGGGTTTTCAACCTAGCGAGCGATTTTTTTTTTTTTTTTTTTTTTTTTGTGCACCCTGTTTTTTGCCTAGACCGCCCTTTCGGGTTTTCAATCTAGCGGGCTTCTTTTTTGCACGTGCTCTAATTTTTGCCTAGGCCGCCCTTGCGGGTTTTCAACCTAGCGAGCGATTTTTTTTTTTTTTTTTTTAATGGTCTTGGTTTACTAAGCGTAGAACCTCTGAGCTTATCGAGGTTGACCTCCTTTGGCAGCTGGTCACCATCTAAATCCACGAGCCGGACTGCACCGCCGCTTAGTATCTTTTTGACCACGTACGGACCGATCCATCGGGGTCCCCATTTCCCCAGGGGATTCATGGCATTAGGAGGATGTTGTCTTAAGACCAAATCTCCCACATTGATGTTTCGAGGCTTCACCTTTTTGTTGAAAGCTCTTGCCATCCTTTGCTGATATGCCCTCGTGCGTTCGAGTGCTCTTAACCTTTTCTCGTCGAGCAAGGCTAGCTGTTCATATCGACTTTGCATCCAGTCGACCTCGTTGACTTGATTCTCGAGGAGGACCCGTAGAGATGGGACTTCGAGTTCGATTGGGAGTACGGCTTCAGAACCATAGACTAATGCATACGGAGTTTCTCCTATCGCTGACCGTATGATGTGCGGTAGCCCTACAATGCTAAAGGTAGCTTCTCGGGCCAATCCCTTCCTGTTGAGGCCATTTTCTTGACGATGGTCTCGATGGTCTTATTTGCTGCTTCAACCGCGCCATTTGCTTGGGGACGGTAAGGAGATGATTTGTGTTTGGTGATCTTGTATTCTACCAAAAGTGCATCCATTTCCTTCTAAAAGTGAGAGCCGTTGTCGGAAATGATTTCATGAGGCACGCCGTATCGGCACATGATATTAATCTTTACAAATTCGGCCACTTTCTTTGCGTTGAGGGTCCGATAGGCTTGTTCTTCGACCCACTTTGTGAAGTAGTCGACCGCCACTAGGACGAATGACTGCCCATTGCTCCCGGCAGGATAAACTTTACCGATGATGTCTATCCCCCAACAAGAGAAAGGCCAAGGTGTGACCATGTTGTAAAGTTGTGAGGGTGGAGCATGTTGCAGATTAGCGTGGAATTGGCACTTAGCACACCTTTTGACTTTCTCGATACAGTCTCGTTCCATAGTGCTCCAATAGTAACCAATGCGGAGTATCTTCTTGACTAGCATAAACCCATTCATGTGGGGTCCACACTCTCCTTCGTGCACTTCGCACATTATCTCTTGAGCTTCAGCCTCATTGGCGCATAAGAGATTGATTCCGTCGTGGTGCCTTTTATAGACTCGGTCCCCAATTAGTACGTACCGAGAGGCTAGCCTTTGCAGAGCTGTTTGAGACTTCTTGTTGATATTCTCGGGATAAGTGCCATCTTTGAGGAAATTCATGATATCCGAATACCACGGAGGGTTTGTTTGAACCTCGTTGATCTCGATACTCATGCAATATGCCGGACTGTTCCTTCGGGCAATTTTGAAAGGCTTCACCATTTTCCCTTTGGGCATTTCGACTAATGAAGCTATGGTGGCCAGTGCATCGGCAAAGCGATTTTTATCCCTTGGCAGGTAGTTGAAAGTGATCTCTTGGAATTGTTCAACCAATTCTTCAAGGTGCTGACCATACTGTTGGACAGTCGGGTCTTGGGTTCGCCATTTACCCGATTGCTGATTGATAAGGAGCAAAGAGTCGCCGAATACTTCTAGTTCCGTGACGTTTCTTTCGAGAGCTGCTTCGAGCCCTGCTATACATGCTTCGTACTCGGCAATGTTGTTGGTAGCTTCAAATTCCAGACGGATGGCAATGGGAGTGTAGATGTCTTTTGGATCAACAAGCAATATTCCTATACCAAAGCCGTGTTTATTGGCGGCGCCATCGAAAAAAGTTGCCACTTAATTTCCTCGGTTGCAGTACAAATTAAATGCTCGTCGGGGAACTGTACATCTTCCCCCTTCACTTCGTCACACGGGAATTCGGCAAGCTGGTCACTGAACACTTTCCCCCTGATGGATTTTAGTGTGACGTAAGTGATATCGTAGCCGGCGAGCATGAAGTACCATTTGGCTATTCTTGTTGACATGAAAGGCTTCTCGAAGATGTAGCGGAGCGGGTCCACCTTTGCTACTAGCTTGATCGGAAAAGTTTCCATGTAGTGTTTGAGCTTTTAAGTGACCCAAACCAATGCTGCACATGACTTCTCTAGGACAGAGTAGTTCTTTTCGCCTCCTTGGAATCGGCGCCTGACAAAATAGATGGCATTCTCCTTTGTGGACTCTCGTTGCTCTTGTGCTAACATAGCCCCTAGGGCCTCATCATTGACAGTGAGATAGAGCAAAAGAGGCTTCTCCTTGTGCGGCGGAACTAGAACAGGAGGGCATGTCAAGTAATGCTTCACTTGGTCGAAAGCTTCTTGGCACGCGTCGGTCCATTCTAGAGCCACATTCTTCTTGAGTAGCTTGAAGATTGGCTCGCACATCGAAGTGAGTTGGTGCACAAACCGACAGATGTACTGCAGTCTGCCCATGAAACCTTTGATCTCTTTCTGCGTCTTTGGAGGAGGCATGTCAATGATTGCCTTGATTTTGGAGGGGTCTACTTCAATTCCCCTTTCAGTGACCATGTAACCAAGGACTTTGCCTCGGATAACCCCGAATGTGCATTTTGCAGGGTTGAGCCTCATCTTGTGTTGACGAAGCCTTTCGAAGAACTTGCGGAGATCGATTAAATGTTAACCATCGGTCCCTTTGGAGTGAATGATCATGTCGTCCACATAGACCTCGATTTCTTTGTGATCATATCGTGGAACAAGTCTGTCACGGCTCTTTGGTAGGAAGCCCAGCATTTCTTAACCCAAATGGCATGACTGTGTAGCAAAAGGTACCCCACGGTGTTGTGAAAGCTGTCTTATGTTGATCTTCCTCGGCCATGAGAATCTGATTGTACCCAGCGAACCCATCCACGAATGAGCGAACCTCGTAGGCAGCAGTGGAGTCGACTAGCATGTTGATGTGGGGAGTGGAAAATCATCCTTTGGGGAAGCTTTGTTCAAATCCCGGAAGTCCACGCAAACTCGAACCTTGCCGTTTGTCTTTCTGACTGTCACGATGTTGGCTAACCATGTCGGATACTCGATAACCTTCATGAAACCCACACTGAGGAGCTTCTCAATCTCTTCTTTGACTTGCAGAGACCATTCTGGCTTGATCTTTCTGAGCTTCTGCTTTACTGGCTAGGCATCTTCTCTGATCGGAATCCTGTGCTCCGCTACCTTTCTGTCCAAACCCGGCATGTCTTTGTATGACCATGCGAACACATCCACGAACTCCCGTAGTAATGTAGTCAATCTGTCTCTGTCATCCCCTTTGAAGAAGATTCCAATCTTAGTTTCTTTGGATCTTCTTCGGTACCAGATTAACAACATGCAATTCTTCGTCAGCCTTTGGACCATTCTCACCACGACTACGGACTTGTTGAGCAAGTTCATTTAAGTATGTTATGTTTTCGTGGTCTATTTCATCATAATTTGAATCGTAATTAACTTGTTCGTTAAGTTCATTATTAGTTAATTCATCATTTATGATGTTTGCAATCTCAGGGTACTCAGAAATATCAAATTTTTCATTAGCAAAGAAAGAAACACACGCTCGGATATGGCCTCCAAATCCTCTTGGGTGAGGGTATTAGAGACACTCTCGGACTCGAAAGTAAGTGTGAGCCGCTCTTCCTTTGTTGCTGTGCGGGGTATGCAACCCATTTCTTGGACTAAGAATTCTTAGGATACCACGGGCCCTTTCGTTGAATACCAATTGTTGATCGGCTCGGAGCTTGGCGGGATCTCACTGATAGTCTCGTTCATGATGACGGTGTCATGGATGGCGTTGACTTGGCATTCATTCATTACGGCAGGCTCTTTGAATATGGAGGCTAAATCTGTCAGTTCTTCCCCACGGTGATTTCTGTCTCGGACTCTATAGTCACCTTCCTTCCCCACCATTCACGGGGCGACATGGGAGTTTGTTCCCTTTCGGATTTCTGGATCTCACAATCGGAGAAGATTTCGAGACCGGGCTTTTTGACACCCTTATTGTTAACCCACGGCTCGGGAAAGATCATGTATGGAACGTCTTCCCCTTGGCGGACGAAATAACCATTCAACGTCTTGCGGTAGGCCTTAGATTAGGGACCTCATAACGACGGCCTTCTTTACGAGCTCGGGCCCTTTCGTTCTTGATTGCTTGCTCTTGTTTCAAGTCTTCTTTGGAAGGCTCGTACCCCAAACCGAATGTGTTCTTGACAAATGGGACTTGCACGGGATGTAGGATTCCTTGTTGATATTTCCCTAGGCCTAAGCCAGGGAAGTAGTCCATATTTCCTCATCATGCGGAGGACTTTGTGATTGCTGGGGGCCATGATCCGTTTCCCCCTTCTTTGTCAATGGCGTTGATTGAGACGCCGGAGAGAGTGGAGTCTGGTAAACCATGCTGAACTTGGTGGACGGGCTCACCTTTTCTGTGGATAGTGACGTTTTCAGCCATGACGGTCACTATTTCATCACCATTTCGGATCTTGACACATTGGTGGAGAGTTGACGGTACGCCATTAGCACTGTGAATCCATGGTCGACCCAAAAGTAAGTTGAACGAGGCCGGGATGTCAAGCACTTGGAATGGAACGGACATGATCATGCTCCCAAACTCAATGTCTATTTCAATCATGCCCATGACTATACGGGCGGTGCTGTCATAACCTCGGATTACTTGAGTAGAAGGCTTCAAATCGGAATCTTAAGCCCCAGATGCCCATGATTCTGCCAGGCATGAGATTGAGTGCGAAACCACGTCCACTAAGACTCTGAGATGGGCCTCCCCCTTGCTCGTACCTTGAGGTAAATAGCCTCGTGTGATTGGAACCAAAGGGTGGGAGGTCCATATCGCAAAGGTGATGACGTTTCCAAAATGAATGTGACCGATCATTGCCGTGAGGTCCTCGGGAGTAGTATCGGGAGAAACTGATGTATCATCGAGATGCGGATGACAAGATCTCGTGTTTCTTTGAGGATGCGATGAGGTCCCAAAATAGAGATGCTTGCTTGAGTTTTCTTGAGTTGGACAAGTAGAGGGTCTTCGGAGTGTCGCGAGCTGCGGCCTTTGAGAAGAGGAGCTCGGTGCGAAGTGGAACGGTGCTTGGTATGACTCGACCGGATCGAGTTAGCATGTGACGTTCCCATTTTGCTTCTTTTTTCCTATTCTCTAGTACTTCCCTCATTACCTCATCGTAAGTCACTACATAACAAGAATTGTCAAGTTTATTCATACACATTGGGGCCCATTCACATTGGATTGAATGGGTGGTCCCCTCGAGCTCTCCTATCTCTATTACATTGACATGTTCACCATTAGCCATACAAATTCTTTCTTATCTATGAGATCTTGAATGACATGCGGAGAACGAAGCAATCCTCGGTGTGTGGCCACTATATTGGTGGTAGCCACAATATTTATGGTGAGCATGATTGGGGTGGACCGTCTTGGGTTGGTACCCTTGCACGGGTGTGACTTGACCCTTTGCTTTGAGGACTTCGAACACTTCGGTTTGAGTCATGCCTTGGAGAGGCGTATAGACACGGTCATTCGGGACTTCTTCCTTGGGGTGGAGGAACCTTTTTGTAATTCCCCTTGTCAATAGTGACGGCGTTGACCGAGGCCTCTTTTGTAGAGTTGGAAGCGGCCTTGTATCGGTAAGTAGGAGTGGTCTTCTTAATCTCCTTGAGCAAGTCATCCATGCGTACCCCTGCCTCATACATTTGGGAGAAGTCGGAGTAGCAAGCCCCACTTAGGTGGGTACGGAGATCAATCTTGAGACACTTGAGAAAGATGTCCATTTGCTCTTTTGTGTTTGGCCTCTCAACAATTTCAGAGAGTTTGTCATTCCATCTCCTTGTGAAGTCAATGAAGGACTCGTTGTCTCTTTGGGTGGTATTCTCGAGCTCTTTCCTTGTGGGCCGGTGAGTGTGTTGCCTTGGTATTGGTTCTTGAAGGCAAGCATGGCGGAGTCCAATCGAGACGGACAGTGAGCGGGAGAGTAGCATACCAATCTTTGCCGCCCCCTCGAGAGTGAGAGGAAAGCATTGAACCTTTACCTTGGGGGAGACCTTCTTCGGAACCATTGCCCAAATATAAGTTTCAATGTGAGCCATGGGACAAGAGTTGCCCTTGAATTTGCTTATGTCGGGCATTTTGAACTTATCGGGAAGAGCGGCCATAGTACTCATGAGGATGGATGATTGATAAAGGCTTGTGTCGGAGCTTTCCCCATGTTGAGCCCATTGAATTTTTGGTCGATGTAGGCCATGATAGAATCCACCATTTTGGGCTCATTGTTCTCGGAACTTGGTTCTCCCATTTTCTTGGTGCGGGTGTTGACATAAGGACTTTTGAACAAACCCGGTCCACTCGGATCATCATCATTATTCTTGTTCTTTCCCTTGGCAAGGTTGTGCTTAGCTTTCACTTCATATCGCTCCATCTCGGCCTCGTGGGCCTCCCTTTGGCTGTCAAGGTGGGATTGCCAAATGCGTCTTTGCTTTGTGCCTTCCTTATTAAGGGTGGAGACTTGCTCTTGGAGGAGTTGGACCATGGTTGAAGCTCTGCCGAGGACCTTGTGTTGCTGCTGCCGGCGTTTGGTTGCTGTGGAGCTGTTGGAGCGATCTCTTCACGGACTAACCGATTTGGTGAATCCCGGTAGACTCTGTAAGTACCAATTGAACCTATATTGCAGAAGAGGCTCTTGTCAGTCTTGAGTAACACTTGCGGTCCATGAAGAGGCTTAGAACACACAGTTGGGCACACGACTCGAACCACATAAGAAAAGACTCTTTTTTTTATTTTATTAAAGTCGGAGGGAATGGATCCCTTTTGGGGTTTCTAAGAAAATAATGGAATCGTCACTAGTATATAGACCATCTCGCGGTCCCATATACTCATCGGATCCATTGCGCTTGTGAATCCTACATGTATCGGGATTAAACTAAATTAATGTAGTAAAGCATACATGCGGAACAGATTTTTATTTTCGTCCAAAATAACCACTTTTTGGGACGGATTTTATTGCGTCCGTTTCAACAAGTGGCATGTATGATTTGAAGACATTAGTTTAGGCAAATCTCGGTACATGGAACCGACTTGAGTCACGGAGTGTTAGACCCTAACTAGAATTGTGTGGATTGTGCTCGGCTTGAATATGAGGCTCAAAGGTCACCACCCCGGCATGTAGTCTTGAAC